>CAJNDT010006004.1:0-310000 GCA_905221615.1 Symbiodinium sp. CCMP2592
AAATTTTATAAATTCAATGTAGTATGATATATGTTATATCTATTTTATTATTGGGCGTTAGTGTCGAGCATCGGGTGTCGTATTCGGCGTTGTGAGTTATGTGTTTTGTATTAAGTGTTGTGTATGGTGTTATGTATTGTGTTTGGGGTTTTGTGTGTTGTGTATTGTGTGTGTGTGTGTTTGTGTGTTGTATGGTGTGTGTTGTGTATTTCACAATACACAACACACAAAACCCCAAACACAATACACAACTCCATACACAACTATCTTTTTATGTGGTGTGTGGCGTGTTGTATGTTGTGTGTTGTGTGTTGTGTGTCGTGTGTGTCGTATATCGTATGTTTTGTGTGTTGTGTGTGTTGTGTGTGTTGTGTGTGTTGTGTGTGTTGTGTGTGTTGTGTGTGTTGTGTGTGTGTTGTGTGTGTTGTGTGTGTTGTGTGTGTTGTGTGTGTTGTGTGTGTGTGTGTGTGTGTGTGTGTGTGTTGTGTGTGTGTGTGTGTGTGTGTGTTGTGTGTGTGTGTGTGTGTGTGTGTGTGTGTGTGTGTGTGTGTGTGTTGTGTGTGTTGTGTGTTGTGTGTGTTGTGTGTGTTGTGTGTGTGTGTGTGTTGTGTGTTGTGTGTTGTGTGTGTTGTGTGTGTTGTGTGTGTTGTGTGTGTTGTGTGTGTTGTGTGTGTGTGTTGTGTGTGTTGTGTGTGTTGTGTGTTGTGTGTGTGTTGTGTGTGTTGTGTGTGTTGTGTGTTGTGTGTGTGTGTTGTGTGTGTTGTGTGTGTTGTGTGTGTTGTGTGTGTTGTGTGTGTTGTGTGTTGTGTGTGTTGTGTGTGTGTTGTGTTTGTTGTGTGTGTGTGTTGTGTGTGTTGTGTGTGTTGTGTGGGTGTTGTGTGTGTTGTGTGTGTGTTGTGTGTGTTGTGTGTTGTGTGTGCATGTGGGTTGTGTGTGTGTGTTGTGTGTTGTTGTGTTGTGTTCTATGTGTTGTGTATGTGTGTTGTGTGTGTGGTGTGTCATGTGCGGATGATTTGACGGAAGTTAGGAAGGAAGGGAAGAAACAAGGCAGGAAAGAGAGAAGGGAAGAAGGAAGGACGGAGAACGCGGATAAAGTAAAATCTCATAATGATGTGATGAAATCTATTCAAAAACCCACGGCCACCCCAAACTACGAGAATACAAACTATATTCCATAATATAAGTTGCCTCTCGACTTGCTTCCCATAGATGGAAATCTTCCCAAGCAGAAAAATCAGCATGCCTCCTGAATCACATGTACGTGGAATAGTTCTTATTGTTGTTCAAAATCTTCTTATGCAGCGACAACGAACTCATACAAATATAATCAGGTTGCACAATAATACACCTAAACATATGCAAAAATAGCGAAGCTATGGTTACACCCTAAATTCATCTGAAGGGGCGCACACCATGTAAGAAACATCAATACCGCTATACCAAACGAGGCGTTTAAATTTCATAATCCCGTCAACAACCAACACCTCCCTTGCACCGGGTTTTGGCCTAAAGTCCCTGCAACTCCCCCAAAGCAGTCTTAAGCCTAAGAACTTGTACAAAGAATACTCAAAGTTCTAAAACCAACTATCCACTACCACAAACCTGTATGAACCCTATGGATATTGAATGGTGTTAACCAATATCTAGTCCTATACCTCGAATTCTCAAGGAAATGTTGTATTTCGAAATGAAGCCGTCTCGAATTTGTGAGTGATCTATCGAAATTATAGTGGGTGCATCTTCTTTTTGACGGAGGCTACTAAGAGAATTCGGTTTGGGGCCATTCGAGATGAGATATGGTTTCACCTTGCCATGATGCCTGCTTCCTGCAGCAGCTTCAACCAATGTGACAATCTATTCCTAGTTCAAGTAACAGGATTTTGGATTCATGGTTTAAGATTTAGATTTGTCTTGGTCGAGGGTCTAGTGTTCAAATTTACATCCCAAGCAGTCACAAACCGTTATGTCAGACACTAAACCGTTCAGCGTGAAGCAGACTGCATCAAACAAATGCTGACGTTAATAAACCCATATTCCAAGACGCGACGCACAGCCCCAAGAGCCGCCTACTTGGAGGATCATGGGACTTAGCAAGTAACGTTATAGGTAGCTTACTAAGTCCCATGGTCCTTTAGGCAATGAGGGTTTAGGATTTAGGGCTTAGGGTTCTGGCATTCGAAGTTGAGGTGACAATTGCATTGTAAAACCCGGCTTGGGCGTCCTCTGCCCTCACAATGAAATATCCGTTCGGGATTCGATAAACTCCATGACGTCTGGGCTTGGAGGTCAAGACTGGGGGATAATGTGCCAAATAAACAATACAAGATGGCCTTCGAGTGTTATGTGTTTGGGTTAACCCGAAACAATACTAACACTCTACTCTAGAGTCTCTAGAGCAGGGCTGCGAAGTTGAGTGGGGTTTAGGGCTTCGGGGTTAGGGCTTGATTTCGGCGTATGCAGGATTCTCTCGGAGTCATGGCCTTGGCTACAAACTCAGCAAGTTCACTCCGAAGACATGAGCAGCACAGCACACAGGGAAGTACACTAGCCGACTGCGAAGGAACCGAACAGCAGCGCAATCACGGCTAGACAGAAACATAACACTCACGGTAGTCATCATCTTCGTCATCATCTCAATGTTCATACTCATGGTCTAACTCTCCGATTCATCGCGGCCGAGGAGACAGCATCTGCATCTGGCATCAGCACCATATCCCTGCAAGCACCATACCGCAGCCGCTATAGCCCTTTGGGGGGGTTCCTGAAATTAGGTGGTCTGTCTTAGGGAGGTCTTTATCTTGTGGATCTGCCCCCTCTGTTCTGAAACTCCTCTCCATCTGTACCTACGAGCAAAGATAACGGCCCCGCGCTGCAGAAGGCATCCTGGCTTCTCGACCGCAATCGAGGTTCTCCGATCAGTTTCTCCCCGCGTGGGCACATTTAAGCTTAGGACGTCTTGCTACCCTCGAGCCTAAACCCTGTTAAGGGCATTTTGCCTGGGCTGTAGATCCGTGGCTCCATTACCGAAAAAACTGAAAGCCTAAATTCTAAAACCCTTAAACCCATACACCCTTAAACCAAACCAACCAGGCTCTGGTACCTTTCTGATTCAAACGTCTTGTCGGCCCTGGGTCAAAAAACATACGGGGCAAGCACCTTGGCAAACGGGCTGCATGATCAAACTCGGGAAAGCTAGTTTAGGTAAGTCTTAACTAGAGTCAGGAACCATTGTGCCACTCCTTCAGCGCCCTAACATTATGTAGGTTTTGGGGTCTAATATACTCTGCTTATAATAAGGAGCCTCCAAAATACAGCTCAAAATGCAGCTCGGTTGGAGAACCTCGGCCAGCATAGCTGCAGCAACGACGAAGTCGCCATGCCAGCATTGAAAAGTTTGTTGCCTTGTACGGTTTGGGGTTTAGGGTTTAGGGTTTACCCACCAACAGATCCTTGCAGTCCAGCTTTAGACATACTTCCCTTGCTGCTGCTTCTGTGGTTGTCCGCGCGTTGATGTGTCTACATTTTGATTTTTTGTCTTCCTGAGCTCTTGTCCTTCTGTCACGGAGATACTACGTGCAAGGCAACAAAGCCAACAAACGCCGTACAAAAAGTTGATAGCTTCATTACGATCAGGTGCTAATCACACAAAACACTTCCGTACACGGAAAATGCCGGGCAGATCTCGCCAAGAATCGCAGACCCGAAACCCTAAACACACCTGGCCTGACCAGGGACGTAGTGACTCATGTAGCAATCACGGTGTCTTAGCCTTTGTGCGGTTTACAAAATCTGATGCATCCCAAGCCAAGCACGGCAAACCGAAGCGTCCAACAGCTACTACGATGGTGATGATACTAACAGTGGTGAAAATAGAAAGACCTGTTTTCAGCATAGCACGCAAAAACAAAGCACCAACATCCAAACCCCCAAATCCTCACCCGCAGACCCTGAACATCGGAAATATCCCGAAGCCCTACTTGCATTGGATCTTAAAGCCCTATACTACCCATGGCAACGACTCTGGAGAAGTGCCCGGTGCAAGCTTCAATTGGAAACAAGCCTGAGCAAGTCTGGCCACGTTCACACAGGGGCCTTACAAGTTGGAATAGGGCCTTGGGGAATACTATAATGTGATTACAGCAAGAAAGCCTGCGCAAGAACATTGTTAATCATTCTGACGGCTATACTGAGGGCCTTGGGGCTTCCGGGCTTGTGTTTTAGGGCTCAGGGTTTTGGTTTAGGGTTTTAGAGTTTCAAGCGTCTAGGGTTGAAGGCGAAAGCCCGATAAACCACTGGCCGCGCGCGCCAGGCGGGGTGGCCAATACCGCTGAACACTACCGCTTCGAGATCTGCTTGCTTTGCTAAGCAGATCGACTCTGGCTGTCACTGATTTGCCACTGCTACACAATACTAAAACTGGGGGGGCGGCTCTGGCGGGGACAGCGGACGCCTCCGGGGACAACAGCGACCCCAGGACGGCCGACACGGCTGCGGCGGACGACTCTGGTGGGGACACGGGACCGACTCTGGCGGCCCACAAAAAAAGCTTGGTGGGCGACTCTGCGGGACTGCGGACAACTCTGGCGGGGACGCCTCTGACGAGGACTGCACGGCGCCGGCAGGGACCGGCAGCTCGCAAAAAAAGCTTCGGACGATTCTGGGGGATGCCTCTGGCGAGGCCAACTGCGCTGGCTCTGCTGAACACTGCTACAAGAACTTTGCTTGGCGGACGATTCTGGATCTGGCGGGAACGGTCGGGCAACAAAAAAGGTTGAGGACTGCGGACGGCCACTCTGGAACGGGGACGCCAGAACAACTGGAAAGGCCCTGACATGAGGCGGACGACTGAGTTGCTGGCGGACGACTTTGGCGGTGGAGGGCGAGGACTCCAGCAAGGACGTCGCTGCTATTGTGATGCATCACTCTGATGTCCTTGTGGCCTCCCCCGACATTGCAACGGTTGTTTGCGCTAGTGCACCGGAACTGGAAGAAGCAAAACACAGAACCCGTTCTAGTCATGCTTCGGTTGGTTGTGGGTGGGTTCCACGTGACGAAGACGGCACGACCCACGACCACTCCATGACCATGGGTAGGGCGCGACGTGGCACTGTAACACACCCTAAACCCCAAACCTCTAAACTTGTCAAGGACCTCGTGGCGTTCGCTACAGGATACAACCACAACTTCCCACAACATTGAGTGTTTTTTTTTGAACGCCTTTTTCCTCTCGCCCGTCTGGTTGATTGGAATCTTCATTAGAGGAAGGCCTACACCCCTTGCCACAGTTCACAACTCTTCGTTCACGGTGTGCCACTAGTCGCCTTTCTTGTCAGTCATGCTTTGCCCTTCGGAGTTTTCCACCACAGCCCCTGCATGGTCTGCTTGAGGATCCGTCGCTTGCCAGTTGACCAACCCCGGGTAGACTTCTCGGCACTTCTCGACTCCTTCAGCATGCCACAACCTGAACATTGCTAGCCATTGAGTGCCGTAGATCTCCTGGATTGTGTCATTCGAGATCAGGCCCATAGCCCACCGCTGTTGCACCACTTGTACCACGTGGAACGGCACCCTCGTGTTCATCTCCCCCGCGTGGTGGACTTCGTTCACCCTGTGCGAACCCTCTTGCCCGGTCCGGTGCCAGGAGTCCATATCCAGGATACCATCCAATCGGTCGTAGATGGCGTCAAGTCCCCAGACACGCCACTGGCGATAGAGAGCGAGCCAGCGAGGCCCGAACGATCGCATGATGTCATCGTCACTCCTTTCACCCCGCTTCCATTGGCCGTAGATCGACTCGAAGGTGGCAAAGTTTGGGAGCGGTGCCCCTGGCTGCATCAGGTCAGAAGTGGGAGCTGGCACATGAGAAGCTTCGGCTGGAGTCATCTGCCCGGTCTCCATGTTCGCCACAGCATCCATAGGAAAGGAGCCCGGGTCAATGGCCGTGTCCTGTACTGCTGCTGCGTCTCCCTGTCGTGCCAGCGATGCGTCCTCCGCCTCTGCGACTGCCCTCTGAGCTTGGATGAGGTCCGCCACCATTTCCCCGTATTGTGCCACCACTTCCTCCAAGGTCATGCCCCCTGTATTCCATGCGCGGTAAACCTTCTCATAGTCGGCAAAGTCGAGCAGCGGTTGCACTACCCTCTGTTCTGGAACACCCTCCCCCGATTCTCCTGCGGGCTCGTCCAACCCCCCTGAGTGGGGACTGCGGGCCGCACTGTGGAGACGTCCTCCGGCTCCGGTTCCATGGCAGCACGGAGGGTCAGAGTGAGCGTGGAACCGTTGCTGGGCACCTCCATCTGGACCGTATGTAGCAGTCTTGGTGGATCTGTACTGCTGGAGGATGCCTCAACTGTCAGAACACATCGCCGTTTGGGAGGACCCGTGTTGTTCGCCGCCGTCATGGCCCTGTTCATCTGTTCCTTCTCCCAGTGTCGGTACTGTTGAGCTTCGGCCCGCAGAAGCTGGAGCTCCTTGTCCCGAGCCCCTTCGTACCCCAACAGTTCAATTTCACGTAGGAGAGCGTCTTCCTGTGATCGAAGTTCTTGTTCAGCCTGTTCCTGATCTCGTTCTTCTCGCCATCGGTGTTCACTCAACTCGTCTTGGAGGAGTCGTTCCAGGTTGAGGGGTTTACGGTTTAGGGTTTTGGGGTTCAAGGCATCTACGGCAAAAGACACAAAAAGGGCGAAAATTGCTGTTTTTGTCCAGGTCCCCCCCTAGGACCTTCTGGGTCCCTGGAATCGGCCAGCCTGGGGCCCCAGACCCCCCTAAAAATACACCCCAGACCAGTTAATTCCCAGATTCCCCGTTGTCTGGGGTGTTTGATTTGGAGGGTTCGGGGCTTGTTCAGACCCGAAGGCGACAACGACGACGACTACTAGGACCTTCGCCACTTCAGCAAGGCTGGAAGGCAGTGTCGGCATCAAGCCACTGTCATGCTCTGGATTGTCCGTCTTGCTGGGCGCCTGGGGAGACAGCGAACTAGAGTTTACTACCGAGACACAGGGGCCGGAATGCTAGCAGTAGCAGGAGCAGTAGTGGTAGTGGTGGTAGTGGTGGTAGTGGTGGTAGTGGTGGTAGCAGTAGTAGCAGTAGTAGCAGTAGTAGCAGTAGTAGCAGTAGTAGCAGTAGTAGCAGTAGTAGCAGTAGTAGCAATAGTAGCAGTAGTAGCAGTAGTAACAGTAGTAGCAGTAGTAGCAGTAGTAGCAGTAGCAGCAGTAGTAGCAGGAGAAGCAGTAGTAGCAGTAGCGCCTGGACAAACGGATGACTACGGAGTTGGCTTCGTCATCGTCACGACAGATCTTCCGAGAATTGCTCCTGTAAGGGGCGATATAGGGGTACCTTCAAGGGTTCTGGGGTCGCTTTAAGGGGTTCGGACTCCTGTAGTAGTCTCCCGCTGACACGATCGGGGCCCCACGCAACAGAACAGACAGAGGTTCGGGTTCGAATCGTTGACAGCAGTCTAAAGCCCCAAACCCAAAACCGTAAAACGCAGTATACCCTTATGATCCCAACATCCCTACAGTATATGCAAGGGGATGCTCCAGGGAAGGATCAGGGTTCGGGGTTTAGTGCTGAAGTCTTTGGGCTTTGGGATTTGAGGGTGCTAGGACTAGGGCTTAGAATATGAAGGCTTCTGGGCTGTAGGATTTCAAGTTTTTGTGGGCTACCCAGATGGTGTCCGGAGATTGTTGCACTCGCTATATACCATCAGCAGGAGCAAGAGCGTGATAGAAGGAATGACAATAGCGTGCAGCATTGCAGTGAGAGTGCCGACAGAAAACCAAAGAAAACGTAACATCTTATAGCCTACCTTCGAGGCGCTTAAGCCTCCTGCTTGCCAGGCCCCGTTCCCATGATTTGTTGTACCCAGCGAGAAATCTTTTAAAACAGGGGTGAGTGCATTGCTAGGCCGTGCTGCCAGGTGTTCTGCATTTGACCGCTTTGTGATAGCCTGAACCCTAAACCCGAAACTCCAAGCCATTGGCCCCCAAGCTACATGTGTACATGTTGTGTGTGTGTGTGTGTGTTTATATACACAGAGACACGCTACACTACCATGCACTATAGCGGCGCCCAAGAAAAGACCCTGCGTTAAGAACTACCCGTATACTGCATGCTATGTGGTATGATGGCTCAACGCTATCATAATATAGGGGCCTAGGTAATCAGCAATACTGTTTTGGGGGGCTCCTTATTATATTATAGTACAACGGGCCCCAAAACCCCCATTTTTATAGGGCCCCTAAAGAACGCTATCATACATGGGGAATGTTCGCGACTTCAGGTTCAGCGGTTTCGGGTTCTGGAGCCTTGGGGTCTCAGGGTTTGGGGGTATGGGGCTTTTGGGGTTTAGGGTTTAGGCCTAAACCCCAAACCCTAACTTTAAACCCTTACAGTAGAAGCCAGAAAGTTGGAATATCAATGTCATACTCCCTTTAAGGTAAATTATAGGGGATCCTAGCATTAATCCATATTCCAACTTTCTGGAGTTCCTCCCTGAAATCCGGGGTTTGAGGGTTCTGGGTTAAAGCAGCAAACCTTCGGGCTCAGGGCTTAGGTTTGAGGGTTCTGGGTCTCAGGCTGCAACACCCCGAGAGCCCAATACCCCTGAATTTAGGAATTTAGCTTAAATCATAATATGTAGCCCCTTATAGTTTAAGGTATATTGCTTAATTTAAGGGTATTGGGCTCTCTGGGTAACCCCCTTCTCGTTTTCGGTGCGTAATTTTTGGCATGTCTGCGCATAATGTTTACCCTGTCGGCGGACGGCTAGTTTTTACATATCGGAGCGTGTGTTTTTGCATGTCGGCGCGTGGCGTCCCCTGCAGGTTTAGGTCTGCAAGTTTGGGTTTTGCATCTCCGATGTGGCGCTGAGAAATTCGATTTCATGGCTGTGAGCGTATTTTGGCTCTAGGTTCTGGGGTCGAAGGTCTTCATGCAGTTCGCGGCAACTAACTTGTAGAACACCCTGGCTCTTTCGAGGGCCTCCCGAATTGAAGAAGGCTAACTAGAGTCCAAGCACGGACCACGAAATCCTACACCCTCGAACCGTTTAAAAAGTGTGCTCGGCTGACTTGTGCAACCTTTCAGCGCATGATGACCCCCGGCGCCCGACTGGAAGAGCGGAACCCATCAGAACTGCTGGTACTGGTAGCGGTGGTGATAGTAGTAGTAGTAGTAGTAGTAGTAGTAGTAGTAGCAGCAGGAGTAGTAGCAGTAGTAGTAGTAGTAGTAGCAGCAGGAGTAGTAGCAGTAGTAGTAGTAGTAGTAGGAGTAGTAGGAGTAGCAGTAGCAGTTGCAGTAGCAGTAGCGGTAGCGGTAGCGGTAGCGGTAGCAGCAGCAGTCGCAGTCGCAGTAGCAGTACAGTAGCAGTAGCAGCAGCAGTAGCAGCAGCAGAAGCAGTAGCAGTAGCAGCAGCCGAAGCAGCAGGAGCAGCAGGAGCAGCAGGAGCGGCAGGAGCAGCAGGAGCAGTAGGAGCAGGAGTAGCAGCAGTAGCAGTAGCAGTAGCAGCAGCAGTAGTAGGAGTTGTTGTTGTTGTTGTAGGAGGAATACTAGGAATAGCAGCGGCAGGGGTTGGAGTAGTTGTAGTAGTTCTTGTTGTTGCTGTGATAATACTCGCAGCAGCAGCAGCAGCACACAGGAGTAGTGGAAGTAACAGCGGCAGGTATAGTGGTAGTGGTAGTGCTCGTGGTAGCGGTAGTGGTAATTGGAACGGGCAGTGGTAGCGGTAACGGAACGGGTAGTGCAGTGGTAGTGGTCGTGATCGCGGTCGCAGGGGCCGCAGGGGTTGTCGTTTTTGTGGTGGTCGTGGTGGTGGTAGTAGTAGCGGTACCAGTAGGTTGAAGGACGATGGCTTCAGGTTCGAAGCGGAAGGGGCGTGCTGATCAAACCAATATTGCTTGCTTCTCCTACGCCAAAGATCATACTCTGGAACCGTGTCGGAGGCCTTGGGGGCATGCCTAGCAGCTTCGGCACTGCTACCTCGCAGCACAAGGCAACAGAATCCATCTTGTAGAGCTCTAATACCCATTTCACACAACGATAAACCTCATCTTCTCAGATCTTGAGACCTGATACCCAATGTTAGTGAGACCTTGCACCCACGCAAGAGCAACTGTGCTAAGACTTTCTGGGGCCACCTTGGGGTCGCCACCGAAATACCCCCAAACGCTACAAAACCCTAAAAACCCAAAACCCTAAGCATTACGCCACACACAAGACATGCACGGCAATGAGCATCCGGCAGTTGGGGATTGACACTGCGCCTTGATAGTTAGAATAAGGCTTTGGAATTCTAACTTTAAGGCGGCCCCTACATTAAACGCCTAAGTGGACTCCTAGGCCCTAAGCACTGAGTTCGCCCTCTTTTGGAAAGCCGACCCCTTTCTCTTCCGAAGACCAGGTTTTGGAACAGAGCGTTGGAAAGGTTTAGGGTTTGGGTAGAGTTCAGGGTTTAGGAACTAGGGATTCAAGTGTATAGAGGAGTTGGGGGTTCAAGGGTCGTCTGTCATTTTCTTTTGGGTGTTGTATTGGGACGACTTACAAGGCCGGAGCTGGCTTCATCGTTTTGTTCACATCCTCTCCAGCGTCCTTCAGCGTCTAAGAGATTTGCTATGTGTCTGCAGGATCTCTGTCTTTGCTGCGAAGCAGCAAGTCGCAGGCAGGCAAGCTTTAGCATCAAACGAATTCTGACAACCAAATTTCTTGGACAGAGTCGCGGCTTTTTACCGGTGCCCTTCATGAGCAAAGCACGGGGCCACGCTGCCGGCCTTCAGCACGTAGACAGTCGAGCCCAAATAGGCTGCATTGGCTCCACTGAAAGCATGATGGGAGATGGGAGGACTCAACCTAGAACACCAAGCAGATTCCGGTTCAAACCAATAGACCCTGCTAAACAGCTCAAGAGCGGCAAACAAAAAGAATGTATATCTGCTCCGCTCAATAATGGCTCATTAGGTATTCCAGCTCAGCCTAATATCTACCCGAAAGCTGCTGCTGCGGGTGGACTACAATGGGACATACATGGAATGGGGCCGTATTGATGGCAATAGACAATACTAAATCCATGACAACTAATTGCCAATTGTGAATGCTATGCAGATATATGGTAGGACTCTAAATCCGCAGCCTAAATATCTGAACAGTCAATACAAATGTAGATATTTGTGATTGCACTAGGAAATTAGAGGAGACTCGTGAAAAAAGCTCTGCGTTCCAAGGTCGAATGCAGCTGAGACGTGGATTTTCAAACCCCAAAGCTACCGTAATCGTAGAAACCCAAACCAAAGCGACCTGCAGGTATGCACCCTCGCTGCCACGGCGCTTTAGGTCTCAGGTCCAACCCTCGAGTCATGGAGGAAGCAATACAGTGTGACAACCAACTCTAGGAAGTCTTGCGTGCAAAGCCACCAAGGGGTCCCTTGCAGAGTCTGGCGAGAGAGGCAGAAGCTTCCAGCTCTTGAACAAGGCCCTCCCGTCGATATGCTCCCTGATGCGAGGGTTGCGGGGTCTTGGGCGCCGGCTCTTGTTGTGAGTCCAGGGGTTCAAGGTTTAGACCATGCAATGAGAGCCTGGAGGATTCGGGTTGAGTCGCCGAGGATTCGGAGAAAAACGATGCCCTTGAATTTCGAGCAAGTGGAGGAACAACTTCAATGACTGGAAAGTTTGACCGGTGTAGGGTTTAGGGTTTAGGGTGACCGCTTCTGGTATCTAGCGTCTTTCTAGCCGAACCTCACCAGTTGGAGTTGGAGATCTCCAAATTGCCCTGCTGACCTTGATTAGACTTAGCCCCCAGCCCTAAGCCTCAACAACCAAAAACCCCATAATGACACGCTGAAGACCTGAAAACCAGTCTTCGGAGGTCCCTGGGGCTCAACATGAACTTCCCACCTTCGGGGATATCCTATACTGAGCTTAGAACCCTAGCAAAAATTAAAACTGTAGCTGTAGCTGTTTCTTAGGGATTATAATAACCAAAAATTATAAAGTATTTCTAAGTACCCCTAAGCATCGGGCATGTCAGGGAGCACAGGACTCCGACGGTCTCGTCCTGAGGGAAGGCCGCCTCCCGCGCGCGCCGAATTCAGGAACTTCGTCAGCTCTTTGCCGCGGCAGAGCTTCGCATCAGCGAGTACAGAACTTCGCTGCTTGGATGGCCGCAGACGGAGCATTTTTGCAGCGAAGAAGCGTACCCAAGAGACACCAAGGACGGCAAATATTGACGAGTAACGAACACAACACCCTATGCATCTCAAGAAATAACCTGATGGTCACGGCGATGATAACTCAATCTTTGTTTGGCCACTACTACTAGGTTGTACTGCTATTCAATCGCTTGCTGGTACAGTCGTTTGCGTCTTTGGCGCCAGTAGTCGTCGCGCTCGTCGTTGTAGCGGCCGTAGTAGTTGTGGCAGTCGTAGCAGTCGTAGTAGTCGTAGCATCCGTAGTAACCGTGACAACCGTAGTAGTCGTGCTAGTCGTAGTGGTCGTAGTAGTCGTAGTAAGTCGTAGAAGTCGTGTAGTGCAGTGTAGTGCTGTGCAGGGCAGTGTAGGGCAGTGTAGTGCCGTAATGTGTAGGTGTAGAGTAGTGTGTAGTAGCAGCAGTAGTAGTCGTCGTCGTCGTCGCCGTCGTCGTCATGGTCGTCGTCGTACTAGTAGCAGGTATCAACATTGTAGTAGTGGTAGTAGTACTAGTAGTAGTACTAGTACTAGTACTAGTACTAGTACTAGTAGTAGTAGTAGTAGTAGTAGTAGTAGTAGCAGTAGTAGTAGTAGTAGCAGCAGGAGTAGTAGCAGTAGTAGTAGGAGTAGCAGTAGCAGTAGCAGCAGCAGTAGCGGTAGCGGTAGCGGTAGCGGTAGCAGTAGCAGTCGCAGTAGCAGTACAGTAGCAGTAGCAGCAGCAGCAGCAGCAGCAGAAGCAGTACGTGGCAGTAGCAGTAGCAGCAGCAGAAGCAGTAGCGGCAGCAGTAGCGGCAGCAGCAGCAGTAGGAGTAGTAGTAGTAGTAGTAGTAGTAGTAGTGGTGGTAGTGGTGGTGGTGGTAGCAGTAATAGTCGTAATAGAGTAGCAGTAGTGGTGGTGGTGGTGGTGTTAAGAATAACACGCAACCATAGTCAGGAAGGTCGTAGCAGTAGTGGTGGTAGGAGGTTTTTCAGAAAACAACATAGGGTTGTAACTTTCAGAATGCCCACACAGCGAGCCATTTACCAGGTCCTAGCGAGATGAGACTCTTAAGTACATTGAAATCAGCCCGATGTGTTCGGAGGTTTTTGAAATTGCTGCCCCTGGAACCGGACATTTTGAGCTTGGGGAATCACGTTCTTAGAGCTTGCACGTCCGTTTCAGACTTCGGGACCCGCTGCTGTGCCGAGAAATATCTATGCACAAGATCTTGCAGCAAGAACTCAGTGTCTGCGTTCGTTCAGCACTCCTCAACTTCGCGGATCCCTAAACCCCAAACCCTAAAGCCCCTAAAGCACCTAAATTCCCTAAACCCTAAACCCCAGTGACGAGCTGAAAGTCAAAGAACCATCTTGGCTTTCCGGGGTGACGCTTCTCTCAAGCTGCTGCTCATGCCTTGCGAAAGCGCGGGCAGCCACAAAGGGCCTTGTGCACAAATCGTGTTGCGAGTGCTCCTGCTGTTGCAGGCTATGCCGGGGAGGAGGTTTGTCTCAGAGACCGCAGTGCAGAGGTCAACGCACTCCCAATAATAAGTTCTGGACGGATTGCCTGGCAGTCACGACACATCGGGAAGAAAACAAGTAAGCAGCATCGAAAAAATGGCTCAGAGCTGTGATCTTTGCCAACTTCTGTCTGTCTCCAGGGACGTGGTTTAGGGTTTAGGGTTCCTGTACAGGGTTCTAGAAGGGGGACTACAAGAGGTACTAGCTAATTGGCTTGGGGTTTAGGGTTTGGGGTTTAGGGGTTTAGGGTGCCGGACTGGAGCCGGCTGGCTCTGAGTCAAGTCTAATGCTCACCAAACACACTTCACTTTGCTGGCAGTTTCGTGTCTCACATCCTCCACCACAACACATCGGAGGTGAAAAGGACAAGGGTGCCCCCACCCCACCGTCAACATTCCACCTAATCTAGGTGTCTTAATCATTAGAATAGGGTTTCGGGGGCCATTATACGATAATTGGGTGGTTGTCAAAATTATGGTCCCTTTTTGGGTCCCTATCATAATACGGCACCTATTATTTAGGGTACCCAAAAAGGGACCTTAATTTTGACAACTACCCAATTATGAAAGCCATCATTATGAAAGCCCGGAGGGCCCCTACAGTCGAATCCCAAAAGTTGGAAACCCCATAGCCTCAATCCTGAAGAGTAATGTAGGGGGAATCCCAGCACTATCTGGGAGTTTCCGAAAATAGGGGACCCTAAAATAGTACGGAAAATAATAGGGTCCTTATTATAAGGACCCCCCAAATAAGGTACCCCTGATTTTCGGAAACTCCCATTTGGCCTTTATCCGGTTTCTAACTTTATGGTACTGTACAGTGTCCTGATTTCGGTGTGCAGGAGCTTTCCCTGAGCTGTCACTTCCTGAACTCAACTCCGGTCTAGGGTTTAGGGAATGGGATGCCCCCCGAAAGCCTCATCCGAGCTTCATACAATGGCATTTGTCTCACAGGACTTGATACCTCTACCGGTACAAGCAACATCGCGAGGCGAAGCCATACCAGCACACGTATAGATTCCAGCGGAACCGTGCTGGAGAGTTCAGGTGTACAACCGCGCGCAGCTCACGCTGTTTCTATGCACTTCGAAGTTGGGCTTATTAGGCTTAGTGCTGACGGCTTGAAACTTCCTTCATGCACTTCTTTGCAATTCCGGCAGCAAGCCAGGCATCAAGACATCCGGTGCTGAAGCCCTAAACCCTAGACCCCTAAACCCCTAAACCCGAAACCCCAAACCCTAAATCCTAAGTCGCTTCGACTCGTCGAGTTATGGGCTGGGGGAGAACTGTTGTCCTCTCATCATCTAAGCAATGCTATGCACCGGCAAGGCCTGGCACTTTGCAGAGGTTTAGGGTTTAGGGTTTAGGGTCCTCTGCCAAGCCTCAGAACTAGAAAATGAGCTCCCCTAAACCCCAAACCTTAAGCCGTAAATCGGAAAATCCCTACACCCCAACCCTGAACCCTAAATCCTACACCCCACCCTATCCCTCCTTGACCGCAAGGCCCTTACATTCCCGTCCCAGAAACCAAGACCCTCATCCTCAGATGCCATAAACCTACTTCACGATGTTTAGAGTACAGGCAGGGTACAGGGTTTGGGATTTAGGGCTGAGAGGATCGGGGGACTTAGTAAGCATTTTCCTGAGCACCTGCTGCGGGAATATAAAGCCATTACAAGCCATAGTCTACGCTCACCTTCCTCGTAACTTTACTGGCCAAACCCTAAACCCTAAACCCTAAGCTAGCTGACTCTGAAACGCTGGCGCAGCCCTAAATTCCCCTTGTAACTTTACTGCTGCAGCCTCCAGGGTTTAGGGTTCGAGGAGGGGGTAGGATGCAAGGGCTTCTGCTTTGGCATTTACAGCTTGTGCTTATCTTTCTTGGTGGGGTTGCTCCTTGTTTTAAGACTTAGGGTTTGGTTTAGGGTTTAGGGTTTAGCGGAACCCTGTGAGTCGTCCACATGAGCGCCAAACCTCGCCGGAGGATATCGGAAAGCTGCACGCGCTTCCAACGTCCAATCTCGTCAGACCAGAGACTTTGACCTACATTATGTAAAACGGTACATGAGACGAAAAGCCTCAAGCCCCTTAGCCCTAAACCCTCGGCCCTGACATCTAAACCCTAGGGCCCACATATCCTCAAGCCCGAAACGCCGCCCCAAAGTTGGGGTGTTCAGGCTTTGAGCTCAATATTGGTGCCTGAATAATCCATACTTCTCTTACTCTGGGCAATCTTTACAGGGAATAGAACAACATCTTGGTCCGATTTCATCATCTTAGCTTCAGAAATCGACGTAACAGCGGCACCACGATCATGATGAATGTCAACCATGATGATGACAATACCAAACAAGGTAATATACAAGTAGTGATGTTAGTGATCATTCAGAAACATCAGATCATGGGCATGAAACGGTATAAAAGAATTATTAAACGGCAACAACTAATCGCAATCACGTCAGTGCAGGTGGGCTTCGAAAGCGTGGGGCTCAGGGCTTTAGGGTGGCATTTAGGCTTCAGTGTTTCAGATTAAGACTGTGAGTATCTGGGATGAGGGTAAAGACGGTTTAGGGTTTAGGGTTTAGGGTCCCAAGGCTCGAAGAGAAAAGAAAAACGCTGTTTCAGCACGCTTACAGTCACTTCCGTACTCGAATTCCAGGCACTATGGAAAATTTGGACTGCTATGCCCGGCCTGTGTCCACGGAATGCAAGCCCATGTTGGCTTGTGGCTCCTGCACGACATGGAGTGCGTCATCTCTTGCGGGACAGGCAAGCTCAAAAATCTGCGTGCCTTCGGAAGTCAAACCCCAGCCCTACAATCTGAAACTAAAAAAATTCGACCAGGGCCCCACAGCCCTAAACCCTAAACCCTCCACCCTGAACCGAAAAATTTCGCTATAACCCATAAAGACAGCAATTATGGCCAAGATCGCTTCTAGTCCTCTAGGCATTGCAGGAGAACTGTATGAGCAGAACTTCCACCAATGTAATTCCCACTCCCGCTTCCCGATAGCCCTCCAAACTCATGCAGCTTCGTGTTTCCGGGTGTTCGACGGTTTAGGGCTTAGGGTTTCCGGGCTGGGGTTTAGGGTGTCTTGCTGCGCACATGTCGTTAAGTCGTTTATCCATGCTAAGATGGCTCCACCTCACAGCACGGTTTTTGTGGCGGCGGCGGCAAATGTTTCGTCAAGCGACCTTCCTTGTGCGCCGTGACAGAACTCCGTGGGGCCGGAAGTTCTTTTTACCAAGCCGCTGCGATGATACCACAGGCAACCACCCGCTGTTGGGGAGTTTAGGGTGTTCAGTCAAATCTAGGGGCCTTAATAATTAGAACATGGTTTTGGAGCCCATTGTACTCTGCCCCTGTAGTAGGTGTTTCTCGATGACCCTTTGCCATCTCATCCGCCTGCGGAAATCAGGGCGGGCTTCTGAAACCCTAAACCTTAAACTCTGAACCCCTAAATCATACTAGGGTTTAGGGTTTAGGGTTACTAGGGATCCTACTACAATTTAACGTATATTCCATAAGTAAGGGATGTTGGAGACTCTTGGGAAGTCTGAGGACGTTGCAATTCTGGCCCAGGGTCCACGATCCTAGTGCCCGCCTCTAAACCCTAAGGCCTAATAGGGTTCAGGGTTTAGGGGTTTAAGGTTTAGGGTGTAGGGTTCTAACGCCTAAACTTCAAAGCCTAAACACAAGCGCGCGAATCGACCATGCCTGAAAACAAGCGAAGCAAAGCCGCTCAAGCTCCGAGTACATATAGAAAAGCAACTCCAAATTGAGCAATGGCGTTAGGGCCGAGGGTTCAGTGTCTCGGGAAATCCAACATAAAACATGACATCAAAATGTGTTCGGGGTTTGTGCTGTAGTGTTTCAGGGCTTCGGGCCGAGGAAGCACTTAGCATATAGGTAAACATACACGACGCCAAACGAAGATCCTAAACCCTACTTGGAGGATCATGGGACTTAGTAAGTCAGGTTATAGGTACCTTAATTGGGGTTATAAGTATAGTTACCCTAATTGTAACCCTAGTTACTAAGTCCCATGATCCTTTAAGTAAACCCTCGCTCCCCAAGCCCGCGATACCCCTGCGACTGGCACTGCGCAGGTTCCCCGGAATGGAAACCCCTCCACCCCAAGTTACCAAGACCGAAGCCCCCAAAACCCTTAATCCAAAACTTAGGATGTCCTTAAGGGGGGGTGGTCCAGGGGGGGTAGGTAACCTAGTAATCCCCATGATTCCCCAATACTCCCTAAGCTTCCCTAAGGTTCCCCAAAGCTCCCTAGTACCCTCCCCCCTTGAACCACCCCCCCTTAAGGATCCTATTAAAAACCCTGGACCCGAAGCCCTAAACACAAAACCTAAACCCCAAACCCTAAACGCAGAAGACCACACGCTCAGGAGCCTGGACCCGAAACACATAAACCTAATATAGGGTTTAGGGTTTAGGGTTTAGGGTTTAGGGTTTAGGGTGGATTTGGGGCCCATTATACCATACTTGCAATAAGGAACCCCCGGCCCCAAAATAGTATTGGCAATTATTTAGGCCCCCACTCTATGTCTATAGTAACATTTATAGACCCCCTTAGAAGGAACCCTAAAAAGGGACCCTATTCAAATTATCAGTTTCTGTAATTACTAAGGCCCCTATAGTATCCCGAGCCCGCGCAGCCCATCCTTCTCTTGGGATGCCACGTTTGACCTGTGTGGAAAGCAGCATCCAGGAGCAAGAGTTTAGGGTGTTTGGCTGAGGGTCTTGAGGGTTTGAGCACTTTCGGGCTTCGGGCTTCAGGGCCTTCGAGTTTTTTTGAGCTCCTTTTTCCCAGAGGCGGCAAGTTTTGGGCTTAGGGTCTTGAGGGTTTTAGCGTGCGGGGCTTCAGGGTTTTAGGGTTTCAAGCGCTTCAGGGCTTGGGGGTTTGGGTATAGGGTCTTGAGGGTTTCAGCGTTCGGGGATTTAGGGTTTCAGGGTTTCAAGTGCTTCAGGGCTTCGGGTTTAGGGCCTGGGGCTTTGGGTCTACTCGCAGGTTCATGGGTAGTTGTAAGTGGGGTTAGAACGAAGTCCCCTAGTCTGGGTCATAATTACGGTTACCCTACTTATAACCCCACTTAGAACTACCCATGAACCTCCAAGTAGGCCCTAAACCCTATACCCCTATAGAATCCCTATAGATCCCTTTAAAGGGACCCTTAAAGGATCCCTTATAACTACCCATGAACCTCCAAGTAGAGGGTGTTCGGGTTCGGGGGTCCGACCCGGGAGCCTGCAACTGGACGACACGCCAAACAAACGACCGGAAGCCCTGGCACACTAAACCCTACTTGGAGGATCATGGGACTTAGTAGCTAGGGTTATAATTCAGGTAACTATACTTATAACCCCAATTAGGGTACTTATAACCTTAATTACTTACTAAGTCCCATGATCCTCCAAGTAAACCCGAACCCCCTAAAGCCGAAACCCCTAAACCCCTAAACCCGAAACCCTAAACCCGAAACCCCTAAACCCGAAAGCCCTAAGCGAAGCCCCTAAACCCCAAACCCTAAACCCTGAACCCTAAACACGAAACACATGCCCCTTTGTGAGATCGATCCCTGCTGCGGTCCTCGAGAAACTGAGGCTCGAACTTTAAAAATGTAGGAGCTTGATTAAGAAACCTTGGGCCTTCATTAGGGTTCCGTATATGAATCCTACTATTTTGGTGTTATAGGCCCAGGGTTTCTTAATCAGGTTCCTACACCAGGTGACGATTTCAACAGTCCACAAAAATAATGTATAATTAGGGCTCTATATTCAACAGTACAGAAAGTTCAAACTTTGTCCCGGATCGATACCTAGTCTACAAAAGCGTTCTCCACCTGCAACCCCAAATCTTCAAGCTTGTATACCTTAGAAGGGGAGTAGTGTAACAGGACTATAATCGGGCCCTAATATCATCCTTATAGTCACTATTACAGGGTGGGGGCCCCTTCTAATGCATACCCTTGGCAAACCGCGAACCTTAATCTCCATATAAACCCCCAACGATTACCATCTAAATCGTAGAAACCAACTACGCAGCACCGATGAATCCACAATAGAAGCCGCCGCCCAGCTTGGGGCTCAATATAGGAGCCTTGATAAATAATTATTAGAATATTTGCTCTGGTGCCCATCAAACAATAGTTACAATAAGGACCACCCAAAACAGTATGTATTACTAATAGTAGAGCTTAGGAAAAGCCTTCTTGGGGCTTTCTTGCATGTGGGTCCAACTATAGTTAGGACAGGGTTTTGTACAGGGATGGCATTAGGGTGAACTCCTTATCGAGACACCTTTGGGAGCATGTGTACAGTTTGGAGTAAGGCTTGGGCCAGTTTAGGGCTACCGTCGGACATTTTGGAGCCCGATACCTCAAGGGCTTTGGGCCCAGGGTTAGGGGGAGGAATTTAGATTAGAAAGGCCTCTTGTGAGGACAAGTGGCCTGGTCATGCGGACGACCGTCTGCAGAACAGCTAGGCTCGAGAGAATGAGAAGCCTTGACAAGGTTCAAGAAGCTGCCACTGGGGGTTTCTTGGATTATGGTGGTTTAGAGTTTAGGGTTTAGGGTTTTAGGTTTAGGATAACCTCGTGTAGGGGCCCTTATACTGCTTAGGGTCCATGCCAATGTGACCTTGCAGTGCAGTTAAACAACATCTTCACAGCTGGATTTATCGCTTTGAAGAGCTCCACGAGCCTTACTACGGTTGATGATATAAATCCTGCACTACCCGTAATAAGGAATATACCATGATTCCCAGTCTAAACCTGTGCTGCGTGAATCCCGGGGAGCACCGGGGTTACTACTTAAAGGGTCATGGGACTTAGTAACTAGGGTTATAATTAGGGTAACTAGACTTATAACCCCAATGAAGGCACTTATAACCTTACTTACTAAGTCCCATGATCCTCCACTATAGAACCCTTTAAGGATCCCTTTAAAGAGCCCTTCCCATGATCCCCCAAGTAGCGTCATGAGCACGCCCCAAGCTGCTGGGAGTCGAAGATCTAGGAGCACAAGCGGTATGACTAATCTGTGGTCACTATGGGTACTACTAAAGCAAGAAATGTAGGGGCCTTAATAATTGGAATACGGTTTTGGGCCGCATTATACTGTAATCATTGTAAGAAACCCCACCATAGTATTGGTAATTATTTAGGCCTCTAGAGTATCGCTGGTAATAAAGTGGCAGTGGTATAGGCACCGCTTGTAACATCGTAAAGTAGTGCTAATGGTAGAGCTATGGGCATTAGTCGTATCGGCCACCCCACCCTAAAGCCTAAGCCCCCAATCGAGAGGCAGCATGCCCAATCGCTGGGAGGACGACAGAGATCAGGGCCAGGGTTTCTGGGATAGGAATGATGATTCGAAAGTTACCCTAAACCCTAGACCCTTAACCCCTAAAACCCTGAACCCAAACCGCCCTTCTACTTAGAGGATCATGGGACTGAGTAAGTAAGGTTATAAATGCCCCAATTGGGGTCATAAGTGTAGTGACCCTAATTATAACCCTATGTACTAAGTCCCATGATCCTTTAAGTAGCCCTGGAACTGCAGCCGCAGGCGAGGGGCGGCGCGAGCTGAAGGACATGGTCAGGGGATGCACTGGAAGACTGAGTCACGAGTGCCTCGGATAGGCGTAGTTTAGGGTTTTGGGTTTAGGGTTAGGCGTAATATAGGAGCCTTAATAGATAGATATAGTTAGAATAGGGTTTTGGGGTATATTAGACCGTAATTATAATAAGGAACCCCCAAAATAGTATATTGGCAAATATTTAGGCCCCTGTACTACGGATTACAGCTTGCGGGTTTGAGGTCTCTGCTTCCGCGTTGCTTAGCCTCGACAGGCATGACATGAAGTAAAAAAAAACGGGATGCAAAGCCCGGAGAGCCCAAAACCCCTTAATTAAGGAATATAGCTTAAATCATAATATGAAGCCCCTTGTAATTTAAGGTATACTGCTTAATTAAGGGGTATTGGGCTCTCTGGGAGGGAAGTGCTACTAGCCCCCGCATCTTTCACTTCGGTTAGGGCTTCAAGCCCAAAGCCCCAAAACTCCAAGCGCGAGCTGAAAGTGCAAAGATCCTACAATCGCCCCCTGAAGACCACTAGCCTGATGGGTTCAGAGTTCTGGGCGTGGGCCGTTGGGATTTAGGCTAGCCGTCTACTTTTTAGGACCCTAAACTCCAAACCCGAAAGTTGGTTTAGGGTTTAGGGGGTTTTGGTGTTTAGGGTTTGGGTCTTCGCGGTTTAAGGTTTCGGTGTTAGGGTTTAGGGTTTTTTTTAGGGTTTCTCACTGGCCCAAAGCCCCAGGAAACAAAAGTTGAAACTTTCAGAAACGACTACCTTATAAGAGCCCCAAAAGTTGAAAAGTTGAGTTTACAGCCAATAAGGTTTTTTTTAGGGGTTCAGGGTTTAGGGTTTAGGGCGCCTCAACACGCTTGGGAAGGAACCCCAAGAGTCCCTGGTCTCGGAAACCGCAACATCCTAGAGCTGCGCTCCTTTCTAGTACTTCAAGGATCATAGGACTTAGTAACTAGGGTTATAATTAGGGAAACTATACTTATAACCCATATTAGGGTACTTATAACCTTATTTACTAAGTCCCATGATCCTCCAAGTATCCTTATGGGAGGGGGCTCCAAGGGGGGGTAACCTACCAATCCCTGGTTCTCTCCAGTGCTCCCTAAGGCTCCTTCAGGTTTTTCTAAGGATCCCTTGTACCCTCCCCCCTTGAACCACCCTCCCTTAAGGACCCTATAACTCCTGCTAAGGAGCCTAGCTTCAGTTATCAGACAGGGGGTCGATAGCAAATAACCGGGCTTCATTGTTGTAGCAACTTAAGTAAAATTGCGCAGCAAGAACTCAGAATAATTCGTGCGGAAATCATGGAAGCCATGAAACCGACCGAAACAACTCATCTTGGCACTTGGCATGGGCCGTGGCTTGGTGGTTCAAGGTTTACGGTTGGGGCTTGGGGCCTTCCGACGTCGGAGGCTTTTGGCCTTCAGGAATCGTTTAGGGTCGTAAGGCACGCGTTTTATCGGGGATCCGGCCGAGCTCGAAATCTGAAACACCCCCTGGACCCCTAGACCCCAAACCCCGAACCCAACCACAAAACCCCAAAGCACTAAAAGGCCCTGGAGGCCCTCCCCTGGCCGATGCATCGAAGAGCTGACAGAGAGGAGCATGCCCCGACCAAGTCCGTCACGGCCTTTCCCAAGTTGAGCACACCAGTAAAGTCGCATGCTGGATAGAAGTGTCAGGTGGCTGATCCCGGTTTGTGCCTAGAGACGGGTCTGTGGACTCCAACAAACATCGCGTTATGCGTCTCGTGACCACCAAGCATTGCAGTTATCCCGGTCGAATGTGAGCTAAGACCCAGTGCAGGGGCGGGAATGCTTCGAAAAATGCGAGGGAACCGGAAGTGTGACACTGTCACATAAGGCCTATGAGGGGATGTGCTGATTGTTCAGACGGCTAAATGAAGGCTCAAGCTTCGGGGCTTAAGGTTCTTTTTGTTTTAAAAGTGCAATGGTGCCTTTCTGCGAGTCCTCGCAGTAAGTCACCTGCCACACGAACGGACACGCTTAACTGCTTCAGGTTTGCGGCTTCGGGCTTGCGGTTTAGGGATGTTTTCAAGGGTTTTGAGTTTAGGGTTTCTTCCTTGAGGATTTAGGGTTCAGGGATTTTTGTTCTAAGGGCTCACCCAGCGAGCCCAATGCTCCTTAATTAAGCATTATACCTTGAATTACAAGGGGCTTCATATGATGATTTAAGCTCTATTCAATAATTCAATAACTAAGGGATATATGAGCCCCCTAAACCCTAAACCCTATACATCCCTTATAGGATCCCCTTTTAAGGAGCCCTTATCCTAGCACTTATAGGATCCCCCTTTACAGGACCCTTTAAAGGAGCCCGTATAGATCTCTTTAAAGGAAGCCTAGGACTTAGAGCATCCCCCTTTAACGGAACCTAGGAGAGCCGCCCCCTGGTTCAACCCAGAGACTCCAATATCCCTTAATTAAGGAATATACCTTACATTATATTAGGATCCTTAATATGATTGAAGGAATATTCCTCAATTAAGGGATATTGGAGTCTCTGGGCCCCTGGTTCAAGCAGCTTTGGCCCGGGCCTCCAAGCCGTCTACAAGCTGATCCAAGCCTTGGGGGGCGGGCTTTTGGTTTTCGAAGAGGGTTTAGGGTTTAGGGTTTAGAATAGGGTTTTGGGGACCATGATACCATAATTATAATAAGGAACCCCCAAATTCTTTTTTTTGAGCTCCATGACTGCAGTGCCCAGGGGTCTGCGAGTTTTGGGTTTAGGGCTTTAGGGTTTAGGGTTTAGGGTATTAGGGTACTAGGGTTTAGGGTTTAGGGTATTAGGGTACTGGGGTTTAGGGTTAGGGCATTAGGGTACTAGGGTTTGGGGTATTAAATTGTAGTAGGATCCCTGATATGATTTCAGGAATATTCCTTAAGTAAAGTTAAAGTATTGAGGCGGGCTTTTGTTTTTTTTTTTTGTTGAGCTCCTTGTCCGCAGTCAGCGCCCAGGGGTCTGCCAGTTTTGGGTTTAGGGCCTTAGCGCTTCGGGTTTTGGGTTCAGGGCCTACGGTTGATGATATAAATCCTGCATCACCCAAAGTAAGGAATATACCATAATTCCCATAGTTTAGGGTCCTTAAGGTCATGCAGGATTTATATCATCAACCGTAGGGTTCCGGGTTTAGGGTTTCCGGCCTTAGGGCTTTAGGGCTTTAGGGTTTCGGGTTCAGGGCCTTGGGGCCTTAGGGTTTAGGGTTTGGGGTTCAGGGCCCAGGGTTTAGGGTTTCGGGTTGGGTGGCTTTCGCGAAAAAGACAGGGGTCCCGTTTAGGTGAGCCTTTTCCTACTCTATCCCGTAACTCCTGCTTGTGGGCTTCGGGGCAGAGGGGGTAAGCTGCAAAACCCAAGTCAAGGCCCCCACACTCAGCTTCGCAGTTCCAGGCAAACCCTAAACCCTAAACAGAGCTTGTGCCACACACCCAAAGTCTAAAAGCTTCAGCATGGGACAGCATAGAGACATTTTAGGGCTGAGCATCTTTACGTTGGAGTCTGCCAGGGAAACCAATCATCAACACCTCTAAATGCTTAGTTCGAGACCCTAAGCCTCGCTTTCATCCATGCCACTGTCCAGAATCAGCGTGCGGCTCTGATCAAATTTCTCCTCGCACGTGTGGTGCGGCACTTCGTGGAAAGAGTTGCGAGTAGTGCATCTGTTACTATGACGGCAAGCTACCACTGCTCCCTGCATTACTACTGCTCCTAGACACTCTTAAGGCAACTAAGCCTTTCTACTCGTCTACCCCACATGAATCACTTCAAACCTAAGCTGACCCAGGTAGAACCCTAAACTCCGAAACTGGACCCTGGGCTACGGGGTCATGGCTTCTTTTCTTACGGGCTTATACGGCTCGGGATAAAGAGTTTAGGGTTCACGGTGCAGCGTTGAGGTTCAGGGCGAGTTGGGGGGTTTGCGGTGAAGGGCCGAGCGTGTCCGTGTCCTTGTCCGGGTGCGGCTTCGGTCTATGACTATGGGTCGGTCTACAGCCGGGAACTTTTGTTTTAAATATAGTGCATCGGTCATTTCGACCATCCACAAGCCCACCCTTTTCGGGCAGCACTCAAGAACACGACCTTCCGAAATCCAGACGACCTGTCATCATCCGACTTCGACTGCACGTACAGAGGGTTTAGGGCTTACGGCTTGGTGACAAAAATGTCGACGCACGATCTTTGATTGGCCTCAACCCTCAACCCTGAACCGCTATTGAGCCCCTGTAAAACAATGTAAAACCGATGATCCCCCATACTATACCATACTATACCATACTATACCATACTATACCATACTATACCATACTATACCATACTATACCATACTATACCATACTATACCATACTATACCCTACATACTATACACGTCTACGATACACAAATACTACATACTATACAGTACTATACACTATCCCAGTCCTCAATGGAGGTGGCGGGCTTCGCCAAGATGTGCTGCAGGCCCTCGGAGACGTGGCCACAGTCCGAGAGGCCTGCGACCGGTCAGGGCTTGGGGTTCAGGGTTTTGGGTTTAGGGTTTAAGGCTTTTTTAAACCAATTTAAACAGTTTAGGGCTTTTTTAACTAGATACAAGGGTTTAAAGCTTTTTTAAACCAATTTAAACAGTTTAGGTGTTTTTTTAACTAGATACAAGGGTTTAAGGCTTTTTAAACCAATTTAAACAGTTTAGGGCTTTTTCTAACTAAATACACTAATGGGTTTTGGGCTTCTTTTAGCTAAATACGCAACTCAAGGGTTTGGGGCTTAGGGTTCAGGGATTAGGACTCAGAGTTTTGAGTTTCGCGTTTAGGCTTTTAGGGTTTAGGGTTGAGGCGTTTGGGCTTCAAGCTCCTAGGGCTTTCACAACTTGGGGGCTTGGAGTGCTTGGGGTGGGCGTCTGCGGAGTCTGCGGCTTACAAGCGAGATTGGTAGGGATTTCAACGAGGTATGCAAAAGTGCACACTGTACGCTGTTTGGAAACAAATATGCCTTCGAGGCTGTCTTCCATCTGTCAGCGCCAGCTTTCCTATTGCCCACAATCTGAGGAGGAAGAACAAAACGAATCACAGTGCCCTGAGCCCCAGTACGTTCAACACTCTCCCTGCTTGCTTGAGATTTCTGTGCAACAGCGCTGCAGGCAGGTGCATGGCGGTCGCTCTCTTTCGTTTGGTATTCTGTCACAGGCTGATCGCCGTTGCTCTCTTTGGCGGAATGCGTCTTGATGTTGCCAGTGCTTGCTGCTTATCTGTCCCGTTGTGACTTTGATGCGCTCCACTCAACCCTAAACCCTAAATCCTAAACCCCAAACCCTAAATCCTAAACCCTAAACCCCAAACCCTAAATCCTAAACCCTAAACCCCAAACCCCAAACCGACATATCAATGGATGTCGAGGCAAGCCGGTCTTTGGGATCCAGAACCACGGAGGCACGGGGGGCCTGAGCGCTTCGCATGCAGCTTGATCACGTCGCCTGGCGGCTTCCGCCAGCTCTGGTCGGGTGAAGAGTACTGTACTCGGAGGTTCATGGGACTTAGTCATTAAGGTTATAAGTACCCTAGTTGGGGTTATAAATATCGTTACCCTGATTGGTTAATTCCGAGGAATTCACAAAATGGGTTTCTCTCGAGTTTTTCCGAGTCGCGAGACAACCAAAGCATATTCAACTCGGTGCCAAAAAGTGCTTAAAGGATCATGGGAGCTACTAACTCAGCTTATAGTTAAGGTAACTTACTTATAACCCCAATTGAGGTACTTATAACCTTACTTGCTAGTCCCATGATCCTCCAAGTGGGGGAGGTTGGAGGAGATAGGACACGCCGGCCGGAAGGTTCCACACCCGGGACCTCGTTCGGAGCCTGGGAAACCATAAGGGCCCACCTGTGGACTGTCTAGGTTTAGGGCTTAGGGTGGACCGTGCAGGATTTATGAGGTTCTGGACCTGAGCTAACAGCAGTCGCAACCATCGTCGTTACCATCGTCTTAGTAGCAAGCAGTACCGAACTCACGACTTCTTCTCCATCGCTACACAGCCAGAAAGAACAAGCAATGCCAGGACTGACATGTGCAATGCTGCTGGTACGATTCGAATGACAGGAAGCATCGCGGTCGTGGCAGTGTGAAGAAACAGCCGTGAGGAAATCGCAACCCAAGGCACGGATGGACGACAGCCATTCAGGAACTGGGGCATCCTGCATCAAACACACATGACGACCCCTTTGGCCAGGATGCAGGGCTTCACAGTTTTTAGGATAGAAGCAGCCTTACTGCGCCGTATACCGCACAGGGCCATACACCCATCTAGGGTTCAGGGCTTACTCGGAGGTTCATGGGTAGCTATAAGTGGGGTTATAAGTAAGGTAACCATAATTATAACCCATATTCGGGGACTTATAACCCCACTTATAACTACCCATGAACCTCCAATTAGGGTTTACGGATTGAGGTTTCCGGTGTTGGGTGCTCGAGCCCGAAACCCACAGCAAGAAAGCTTGGCCCGACGCCCTGGATGCAAGGGTCCATATGGGTGGTTGTCAAAATTAAGGTCCCTTTTTGGGTGCCCTAAATAATAGGTGCCGTATTATGATAGGGACCCAAAAAGGGATTATATTTTTTGACAACCACCCCTTTCTTGATGCTGAGCCCGAGATTCATGGAAACACTGAACCCTAAACCGCAAACCCAAATCCAGAACTCTAAACCCTTGACCCCAAACGACGCTACCCTAAACCCTAAACCCTGGATTCCAAACATCCCAAAAGCCATACCTGCAAAGATCTTAAGCCCGACATTCTCGCCCGCTAATACCTCGAGAAAACCTGGGGATTTAGGGTTCAGTGTCCGAGCAGGCCCCTGTAAAATGAAGGTGCCCTTCAGGGGTGGTGTAGGGATTACTGCCGAGGTTACTATACGAGCGCTAGAAGGTGACCTAAGGCTTACTATGAGGATTACTCTCAGGGTTACCAAAAGGGTTCAGTGTAGACAGTGTAGGAGCTTGGCATGAATGGTATAACTTTATAACTATATAGGGAAGTTTTAAAGGGATATTCTTACTAGGTCATCAGAGAGCCCAACACCAGGAGTATACCTCGAATGATAAAGGAGGCTTAATATTGCGGTTTAAGTTATATTCCTAACTGAAGGGGTATTGTGCTCTCTCGGTAATCAGATCCCCGCAATAAGACACAGGAAGTCTTCCTGCGCAGGCGACGTGTAGCCCTCCGACACATGGAGGTTTCCTTCCTGGCACTGGTATTCTTGATTTGTTTAAGGCTTTTTCCTTCCTACCAGTGGTGTTCTTGAATTTTGGGTGACCCTTTCAGTACTTAAGGTTGAGGCTTTAAGGCTTAGAATAGGCATTTCAGGTTTGGCGTCTAAGGGGTTGGCTCTCCGAGATGGCTGTCTCCTTTGAACGACACCGGGCAGCAGGGAGGGAAGGCAAGGAGTGAAGGCCACCCCTAGAAACCCTAACCTGCCATCCTGACTGCTGTCCCCCTCCTTTGGGCACGACTGCTGTGCGTATTGTGATCATGGGACTTAGTAACTAAGGTTAGAATTAGGGTAACTATACTTGTAACCCCAACTGAGGTACTTATAACGTTACTTACTCAGTCCCATGATCCTCCAAGGAATGCTGTTCCTCCGCTACTATGACATCGAACTTTGTGGCTCTCGCGAAGATTGAGGTCTCCATGATTTTACGTTTGGCTGTGTAGTCTGACTCTCCCCATAGGTGCATTGGTACGCTGATGAAAACTATAAGGATTACGAAAGGGTGGTGCCGTAAGGGTTTTGGTATAGGACTGAGCATCAGAAATCCTCTGTCGTCCTCATCCTCTGGCCTTTGCCCCATTGCAGTTTGGGGGGGGGGGGGGCATGACATTACACACCCAAACTTGCAAATGCACCGCGGTCGCCCGAAACTAATCACTCTGAACAAGGCGTTGCCTGCAAAGCCCGCATTGCATGAACTAAGCCAAGCTATGTTTATTACCAATACAAACCTGCTCGGAATGTTTAGTCGCATAGTTCCAGCTTTGAGTTACAGCATGTGCTTCCTAATCCTGAAAATCTGCTCCGCAAGGGGCATGAATTCTCTTGCCTGCTGTCATTGCTCCACATCCAACTACGACGACTCTGAGCATCCTTGAAACCATCCTACGGCTGTCCCTAAACCCTAAACCCTAAACCCTAAACCCTAAACCCTAAACCCTTAAACCGGCTGTCCTGGATAAGCTTCTCCAGGAGTGCGACCACGTTCTTATCCTTGGAGTACTGGAGCAGCCTTGGCTTAGGGTTTAGGACGGTTTAGGGTTTAGGGTTTAGGGGTTTAGGGTTTAGGGTTTAGGGTTTAGGGCGTCTCGCCGCGCAGCGGCAGTATTTTCTATGTAGGATGGCGCCCCAACACTCCCAGGGGTGTGAGGGGGCGGCATATCTACGTCTAGCGTTCGAATGCGATTCCACTACCAAACAATTACACATTGGTTCCTAACCTTTTCCCACCCGCTGTGAGAGTACACAGGCTACCACCCAAAATATTGCCTTTTAGGGTTTAAGGCTTACGCCCTCAATTCCCACCTCGACCCTGGCTTGCCGCTGCTGCACACTTTGCGTGCTTTCGCTGCGTACCACTGTCGGAGTCCCACGAAACAAAAAAAACATAGACACTTTGCTTCGGAGCGGTAAGACAAGGGCACTAAGTGCAAAAGCATGCAAGAAGTCGTGGTGAGCCAATGCCTGCGGCAGGATGACGCGCGTGACGCGCGTGACGCGCGGGCCCGGGGAGGGCCGGGGGGGGTATGAGGGCGGCCAGGGGGACCAGGGGCGGAGGGCCAGAAGGCAGGGGCGGCCAGGGGGGCCCGGGGCGCGGGGGAGCAGGGGGGGCCAGGGGGGGGCCAGGGGGGGCCAGGGGGGGCCAGGGGGGGCCCAGGTAGGGTATTCTAATCTCTTGAGATTTGAGGGCGAATATGCGCAAGGGGCCTAATGGCTTGGCTCAGCCCTAGGGGCTGAATTCGTCCATTCTCCAATGGCTCCACCCATTGTCCATCCAGAGTTGGTGTCTGTCACTGCCGGATTTCCTTCTGAGAAAAAGGGTGGGTACGGCCTAAGCAGGCCTGGGTGGGAATTTAGGGTTTAGGGTTTAGGGTTTAGGGCTCAGGGGGTCTGGGATTTAGGGTTTAGGGTTTAGGGTTTAGGGCTCAGGGGGTCTGGGATTTAGGGGCCCTTTAAAGGGATCTACAAGGGGTTCTATAAGAGTTCCTTTAAAGGGATCTATAAAGGGTCTAGGGGTTTAGGGCTTAGGGTTTAGGGGTCTGGGGTTTGCCGTGCTTTTTAGAAGGCCCTTTTCGTGGGTTGAGGGTTTAGGGTTGAGGGCTTTGGGGGCTGAGGGTTTAGGGCTTACAGTAGTGTTTAGGGGCCCATGTTTCTTCAAGCCGGAATCAGAACTATAACCCCCTTTAGAACCATAATAAAAATACAAGCTTTAATATTCTCTTGGGTTTTATATGGACAAAAGGGAAAAAACTTCCTAAGGATACCATAGAGAAGTTGAGATGAGTGCTTAGCCCAAACGTGAAAGCCCCAGGAGGTCGGCTTTCGAAACTTCGGCGCTGAAGCCCAAAAAAAGGGATTCTCTATCTGCTATAGAGCTTGGGGTATAACTTAATATGAACACAAGTGGAACCCCAAGGAATGCTATTGCTACGCTTTTACGCTTCTACATGAGATCTTAAACCACGAACCGGCTGAGGGTTTGGATTCTTCATCTACACCCGAAACCCCAAACCCGCAAACCCCGAAACCTCAAGAGCCCAGAACAAGCCATCATGGGACTTAGTAACTAGGGTTCTTAAAGGGCTCCTTTAAAGGGGTCTATAGGGGTTCTATTATAGGGACTACTTAAAGGATCATGGGACTCAGTAACTAGGCTTATAGTTAGGGTAACTAGACTTATAACCCCAATTAAGATACTTATCACCCTACTTACTAAGTCCCATGATCCTCCAAGTACGACCCTGCTTCAAGGGTCAGGAGGTTGTAAGCCACGTTGCATACAACGCCCATGAAGGTACTTACAACCTTCCTTGGTACGTCCCCGAATCCCTTAAACAGTATAAGCCGAAAAACCCTTCAATACCCCCAAAAAACCTGATAAACCCGTAAACAAACGCAGAAGGAAAATGAATCTATAAACCCGTGAAAACCACTGTAGCATATCATGCTCCTTTTGAGCCGCTAAAACATATGTACGGACTCTATCAAATCCGATGTTGTCATCACCCAGCCGCTCGACGAGCTTGGCCTCATCCCATGCGACGTAAGTTACAGGCTCTGCAGCGACGACCTGCACTTGCAGAACTACCATATCATACTGCAAGACTATAATGGTTAGAGAGTTGGGGTTAAGATCAGCGAAACAGAACCACAGCACAGTAGATGCCACCTGCAGTCGTAAGAATGATACGCAAAGATTTGACAAGGGTTTTTGACGAGACAGGCTTGTCGCGGATTCTCATGCTCGGCTTCGCAGACTTCCCAACAGCCTAGCATTGCAAAACATGCTTTAGGCTTACTTTCCGCTTGCATGCCTAGGGCTGCGGGTTTGGGGTAGCTGCTGTGGGCTTTGACGACTTGGGAGCTGGGTGGAGGGCCGGTTTAGTGTTTAGGGCCTCTGGCGACTGAATGAAATGCACTCCGCACCCTAAGTGTGGGGGCCTTGTGGTTTGAGGCTCAGTGTTCCTTGAGGTGCGTCGGCGCTGGCCGGTTTGGTTGTTGGCGTCGGCTCATGTAGCAGTAACCACGTACTATCCCTGTACATAATATGCCCCTAAACACTAATTACTCTATTTATGCAAGCTCATATCGCAGCAACAAACAGAGTATAAGGCTTCTAGGGACTGAGGCAAACTCGAGAGAAATAACGTTTGGACTTCCGAAGACGAGCCGCGGTAGGGTTTAGGGTTCAACCCTGGTATACAGCTTGAACAAATGGATTAACTGGATCCTTATACTTATAATTAACGAACCCCAGATACAAGCATATACAAGCCCGGGGCACAATTACAATAAATGCAGCAACACCCTATGTCCCCGATGCCCTTTGAAACATCATTAAGAACCAGGGGCAACAAATCCCCGGAGGTCCCGAAACCCTGAACCCCTGGCCTGAACCCCTAACCCCTAAACCCTAAACCCTAAACCCCCTAAACCTTAAACACTAAACCCCAAATCCCTAAACCTCTGACCCCTGAACCTTAAACCCTAAACCCCAAACACTGAACCCTAAGCCCCTCTCCGCCTACACCCCAAACACTAAACCCTAAGCCCTGTAAGAACCCTCTCCGCCGGCCTCGCCCGAGCCTTGCGGAGACAGCAAGGAGCCGGCACTTACCTGCGCGGTTTAGGGTTTAGGGTAAGCCCGGAACTTGCTTTTTTGGGGCCCGCATAGTGTGAATATGGCCTAGTCTAGTACAAGTAGATGAGGGTTTAGGGTTTAGGGGCCTGAATAAGTTGAAAAGAGTTCGGGGTTTTAGGGGCCTGAATAATGTGAAAAGATCTTTTCTCGGGTCGAGTCTAGTATACGTAGATTAGGGTCTAGGGTTTAGGATAAGTTGAATAGGCCTTTTTCTCGGGTATAAGTACCCAGAGAGCCCAATGCCCCTCAATTAACCAAAAAAACTTTTACACCAAAAGGGACTTCATATTGTGATTTAAGCCGTACTCCCTAATTAAGGGATACTGGGCTCCCTGGGTAGATATCCATAAAGAGTGCAGGGCTTTGGGCCAAATCTCGACGAGCTTGAATAGTTGAAACAGGCCCTGAGCCTACCTTGACGGGCCTCCATACCTTGCGCTGTAGCTTCGAGGTTTACTTAAAGGATCATGGGACTTAGTAACTAGGGTTATAGCTAGGGTAACTATACTTACAACCCCAATTAAGGTACTTATAACCTTACTTACTAAGTCCCATGATCCTTTAAGTAGGGTTTCGGGCTTAGGGTTTATAGGGTTGAAGCCCTTGACAGCTGTTGAAAGGCCGGTATGTGGTTTTGCAAAGCTTCCTTGAAGCCCCGGACTTTCCAGGATTGGGGCTGTTGGGCTTGAGGGTTTGGGGTTTAGAGCTCCTTTAAAAAAAAGGCTCCTTGAAGGGTTCCTCCAAGGCCTTGGAGGAGGAAGCGCTTCCTTTAAGGGTTTTTGGGCTGACCCTAAACCCTAAACCCATAAACCCCTAAGTACCCTAAGCCCCTAAACCCCTGAAACCTGAGCCCCTAAACCCCTCAACCCTACTTAAAGGATCATGGGACCTAGTAAGTAAGGTTATAAGTACCTTAATTGTGGTTATAAGTATAGTTACCCTAGCTATAACCCTAGTTACTAAGTCCCATGATCCTTTAAGTAAACCTCAAGGCTGGAATCCTGATGCTTAGGTGGTTTTGGGGGCCCCCCTGAACGCTGAACCCCAAAGCAGCCAAAACACCCGGGCACGGTCGTCAGAGACTGCCTGCCAGGACTCAAATTGAGCGGGCTAAGGTTACACACACATATATATATATATATATATACATATATATATGTAGATATATATGTATATAGATACACATATACATATACATATACATATATATATATATATACATATACATAAACATATACACATACACATACACCTACACATACGCATACACATACACATATACATACACATACACTTACACATACATATACACATACATATACATATACATATACACATACACATACACATACACATACACATACGCATACGCATACGCATACGTATACACATACACATACACATACCATACACGTACACATACACATACACGTACATATACATATACATATACATATACGTATCCCTATACCTATACATATACATATACCTATACTCTATACATATACATATACATATGCATATGCATATACATATACATATACATATACATGTACATGTACATGTACATATACATGTACATATACATATACATATACATATGCATATACATATACATATACATATACATATACATATATGTATACATATATATATACATAAACATATACACATACACATACACCTACACCTACACATACGCATACACATACACATATACATACACATACACTTACACATACACTTACACATACATATACACATACATATACATATACATATACACATACACATACACATACACATACGCATACGAATACGCATACGTATACACATACACATACACATACACATACACGTACACATACACATACACGTACATATACATATACATATACATATACGTATCCCTATACCTATACATATACATATACATATACTCAATACATATACATATACATATGCATATGCATATGCATATGCATATACATATACATATACATATACATATACATATACATATACATATACATATACATATACATGTACATGTACATGTACATATACATATACATATACATATACATATACATATACATATACATATACATATACATATACATATACATATACATATACATATACACACACGCACACACACTTTATGTCTTCATCTGTGTATTTCGTTCTTTCTTTCGTTCAGGGCTTGGGGCTTTCGCGTTGAAGGTGCAGGACGAAGGGTGTTCGACCTAGCTTTCATTTTTGGTGCACGGCGTGGGCCGCTCGCGCTGAGGAACTGCATGAATTGCAGGATAGTGTTTCCCAGTTACTCTGCAGGAACTGTCTAAGCTTCCCAAACCTGGGCACGGCTTGGAAAGTGGTGGGTCCGTTGCGCTGCATGACGTATACTGCTTCGGGGCTTCAGAGGCAAAGTGTGATCTCAGGCATCCTGCACGGGGGGTGGCACTCTCACATTGATTTCTGCTTGGAGGATCATGGGCAGTTATAAGTGAGGAGATAAGCAAAGTAACCATAATTGTGACCCATACTAGGTGAGGTTATAAGTAAGGTAAACAAATCATAACCCATATTCGGGAACTTATAACCCACTTATCACTAGACTCACTAGACATGAACTTCCAAAAAAACACATAATAAAGCAGTCTTGCCGGAGCTATGGGCCGATCTAGATCGGCAAAGAAATCATCTTGCCACGGCCGTCGCTTGACGGCTTTTCGAATCGCGGCATTAGGGAAGGGCTCAGCAATTAAGAAAAACACTCTGGATTCGGAGTCCGAAACAGAACCCTACACCCTGAACCCCCAACCATAAACTCTAAACCCCTAAGGCCCGAAGGTCTAAACCCAAACCCCTGCAGCCTAGACCCCTCAACCCTAAACCCCTACAACCACTAAAGCCTACAACCCCAAGCACTAAGCACCCTCCCAAAAATCACCTCCCCACGCACGAGGATCGCCAGAGCTGCAGTTGAGCTGGGGTCCTCAGGTCGGGTGCCAGGCTTACCCCGAGAGCCTTGCCAATACCCCTTAATTTAGGAATTTTGCTTAAATCATAATATGAAGCCCTTTATAATTTAAGGTATATTGCCTAATTCAGGAATACAGCTTAAATCATAATACGAAGCCCCTTATAATTTAAGGTACCTTGCTGAATTAAGGGGTACAGGGCTCTCTGGGAAGGGATCTGAGGTTCGGTTTGCTTAGGGTTTTGTGGGAGTACTTAAAGGATCGTGGGACTTAGTAACTAGGGTTATAATTAGGGTAACTATACTTATAACCCCAATTAAGGTACTTATAACCTTACTTACTAAGTCCCCTGATCCTCCAAGTAGGGTCAGAAGGCTTAGATCTGAGGCTAAGGTTACGGGTTTATTGGGTTTAAGGCTTCGGGTTGGGGGATTCCGGGGTTTCGGGCTAAGGGTGTAGGGGTTTAGGGTTCAGGGCTTTCAGGATTTCTAGGTTTAAGGCCTTTGGGGCTTGAGGCTTGGTACCTGGAGTTTCGAGTTCACTGCTTTGGGTGGGCTTTCCACCTTGTCCGCCAACTCCCAAGCATCCAAAATCCCCCAAAACATTCAAAACCTAAACCCTGTAAACCCTCAGCCTCTCAAGCTGCGCTTCGCACATGGATTCCCTAAACCCTAAACCCTAAATCCTAAACCCGATTGGGTTGGGGATTCTGCAACTCCGAGTCCCTGGCGGGCTTTAGGGCATTGGAGTCCACTAAGTGCCAATCCGAAAGCCAAACTTAAAACCCACATCCCTAAAATGCCTGACCCAAAGAATGAACACCAAGACACCGCAAGCCGCCAAGCCCCAAAACAAAACTAAACCTCAAACCCCTGAATCCTATAGTTCGAGGCTTTTCGTGCCCTTGAATCCGAAGATCCATGCTTGGCAAATCCTCAGCAACGAGACCCCAAAACCGGAACCCAAATCCCTGCAAGGCATATTCGTCTAAAGGCCGCACGGTTTACTGTTGAGGGTTTACCATACGGGTTTCTACATGGATTACTATGGGGTCTTGGGGGGGTATTGGCTGAGGCCATCGGGGTTGAGGGGTTTGAGCTAACGGTTTCTAAACCTCCTGCCGTCTAGGCTTGAGCGAGAAGTGCACAAGTTAGTTCGGTGAAGCTTTTTGGATCAAGGTCTTCAAACACATCCTGGCCAAGCCCTATATAGTGGCTCGACATGCAATGCAAAAATGCTTCTACAATGATTTAGGGGGCCAGGGCTTGCGGTTCACGGCTTCATTGATGGATCCCAACGCCACATGGGGCCCTGAAACTCCGTGCTGCTGAACGACAAACAACGACTGCCCCGGTTCTGCGTGACCTCAGATGGCTCATGTCTGGGGTCCCCTCAATGGAAGGCCCTGGAACCTGGATGTAATTTTGGGGGTTTTGGGGCTCAGGGCTTTTGCCTTTGATGTGGGGTTTGGGGTTTAGGGCTTACGGGGTTGCAGCCGGGGAAGTTTGAGGGTCTAAGGTTTGATTTTCAGGATGTTTGGCACTTCCTGCGAGACTGGGCTTCATGGCCAAACGGTCCCCAACACCCAAGCCTGAATTCTGAAAGCCTTAGGCCCTGCTTTGATTCGTGTGGTGAACCCTACAACTAAAACCTTAACGCACTAGATCGGAGATCGGACGTACAATCAGGGCTTCACAAAGTGCGTCCAGAGTTGAGTCTGCATACAAGGTTTTGGGGTACCCAATACGTCTGTTGCGGCGAGTCGGCTGCGGCAACCACTAGACTTCTCAGACTGGGGGTAGAACCTCCCATGCGTTTATAAGGGTTTATAGGGTTTCAGAAGGGTTTCCCTCAAACCCCCTAGACCCTCTAAAATGAGAGCCATACACCCCTAATCAGGCCCCAGTTCCCCAGACAGGAGGAGGGGCCCCATTTGCAGCCGGCGCAATGGACCAACTTGTGGAAGTCGTGAAGGGAACAGCCCTGCGGGTGCCGAGGCTTGCATGGAGTTTAGGGCTGGGGGTTTAGGCTTTGTTGTCCTAGTGTTTCTTTCACTATTAGATTTCTAGAGTTTAAAGCTTTAGGGCTTTCGCACACCGGGGCTTGGAGTTTGGACTTGCACAGCTTCCAATGCTTTTTCAAAGCGCGGGATCGGGGTTCATGTAGCCCACCTCTACTCAGAAAAGAAAACCTTGAAAGGGCAGCGTAGGGTTCGATGATAGGGTCCTCTTAAAGGGGTTTAGGGTTTGAGTTTAGGGTTTAGGAGGGTTCTATAGTATCTAGGATGTCGGCATTGAAAACTTTGAAGGGTCCCCTTTTATTCTTGGTACACTTCTCCATTATTTCGTGTCATGATTTTCTTGGCATCGTTCCGTTCAATCTTTCAGGGTCCTATGGTTGGAGGTTCAAGGGTAGTTATCAGTGAGGCTATAAGTAGCGTAACAGTAACTATAAACCAGATTTAGGGATTTATAATCCCACTTATACCAACCAATGAACCTCCAAGTAATGGTTCAAGCGCGCCCCTTAAAGGAACCCTTAAGGGGAACCCTATTCAAGAACTCAAAAAGTACCCGTTAAAAGGAACCCTTAAAGGAACCCTGTAAAAGGGGGGGGGGTGCATGGGTTTCCGGCAAAACACCAAACTCTCGCATCCCAGTCCGACTGGGCTCTAGATTCGGCGGCATTTTTAAGGACTTAGTGGCATATATAGGGTATATCATAGCATATATATGGTATATTATAGCATAGTCATATTAAGGAGCCTTCAGAAAAATGTTGATAATTATTCCGGCCCCTACATCACGCGCCTTGTCCAGGAAGGTGCGGGCGTACAAGAGGGCCTCTGCAGGTCACCGTTACTCCGGCGTGGGGTGCAGGGTTTAGGGTTTAGTTTAAGATCTGGGATTCAGGACACTGCGCTGCGGGTTCTGGGTTTCGGATTTAGGGGTTTAGATTTTTGGAGTTAAGACTCTGGGTTTAGTTATTTGCGTTGTTAGGATAAAGCCTGAGGTTTTGAGTTGAGGATTCGGGTGCAGGATGTGGCATCCAGGTAAAACGAAAGGGGCCTTTGAAGGTTGGAATAGGGTTCCTTTCAGGGCTCCGTTAAGAGTTCCTTTAAGGGCTGATATAACGGTTTAATAAGTTTGGTATAGGGGCCTTGATACTCATAATAGGGATTTGGTGTATAATACCAAATCCAACTATGCTAGGAACCCTGAGGAATATAGAGGTAGTAGCAGTAGTAGTAGTAGTAGTAGTAGTAGTAGTAGTAGTAGTAGTAGTAGTAGTAGTAGTAGTAGTAGTAGTAGTAGTAGTAGTAGTAGTAGTAGTTATTCAAGCTTTTATGTCAGGCTTTGGACCATCTAGGAGCCCGAGTCCGACTTGCCACTGTGGGGTCCTGAATAAGTAGAGTGGGGTTTGGGGGCCCATTACACTATGCTTATAATATAATATCTTACGATAAATTAAGGCAATGTAACAGAGTGAAGAACGAAGTGAAGCGTGTAGCCCCCAAGACAGTATTGGTAATTAAGGCCGCCACATATTTAATTGAATTGTATTGGTAATTAAGGCCGCTATATAATTATTGAATTGCTATTGCTGTGACAATGACCGTTGACTGTTGTTCGTCGGCGCTGTTGCTTCCGAAGGAGCACGGCACATCTGAATCGCAAAGCCTGAGCCCTCACCAACCAAGCTCCTCTGCTCTAGTCGGTGTTGCCCCAGCCCCTAAACCCTAAACCCTGAACCCCTTTAATCCGTAAATCGAGACGTTAGGGAACGGCAAGCATCCCCTGGCCCAGCCCGCCTCATCCTCGTCCAAAGAGACCGTCCCCTGAGCTTGGTGCGCGGAACTTGGGAGTTCAGGCTCTGGGGCATTTCTCGAAAAGAATCTGGTGCTTTGGGGTTTGCTTGGAGGTTCATGGGTAGTTATAAGTGGGGGGTAGAAGTAGGGTCACCATAACTATAACCCATATTAGGGGACTTCAAGCCCCACTTATAGCTACCCATGAACCTCCAAGCAGTGTTTGGGGTGTCGGGTTTGTCCTTTAGGGACCTTTAGGGTTTAGGGTTTAGGCGGCGAAACTTTGTGTTTCAGCACTCCGGCTCCTTGAGGGCTCTGGATTCTGGGCCCTTGTGGGTGCAGGGCTTACAAGTGGGAGTTTCCGAAAATTAGGGGGACGATTCCTTATAATAAGGATCCTATTATTTAGCTTACCTAGACCTAAGAGTAACCTAGGAATAAAAAGGCTGCCCTTTTTGGTTTAAAAGTGGTTATAAGGGAACCCAAATCCCTAAAAAAGGGAATAAGGGCCTACTCCGGGTCCTAGTTACTATATTAGGGTCCCCTATTTTCGGAAACTAGCTGGCACAACCGCCCAAAGATCTGACCAAGACCAGGCCCCCTAAACCCCGAGAGCCCAATTAGGGTTTAGGGTTTAGGGTTTAGGGTTTAGGACCCCTTAATTAAGGAATATAGCGGGAATTATAATATGAGGCCCCTATAATTTAAGGTATGTTGCTTAATTAAGGGATATTGGGCTCTCTGGGGACTGTAATATTCTCTCATCTACTATGCTATCCTGTAGCACACTGTAATATAGCTGAATAATACTGCACTACAGTATTGTGCTATGTCACACTTCGCTATATCCCGCGGGATTCTACTGGTTCAGGATTTAGGGAGTTCGCCGCGCACAAAGATTAGCAGGGGCTTTTGGTCGTGGTTCCGAGTCCGACATTCCATGTTGAATTTAATTAGGGGCTTTAGTCACTGGAAGCCGGGCATGCCGTACATTACCCCCAGACCCCAATACCCCTTAATTAAGGAATATAGCGTAAATCATAATATGAAGCCCCTTTTAATTTAAGGTATATTGCTTAATTACGGGGTATTGGGCTCTCTGGGTACATTAAATGAAAGAACATTATTCAGTAATTGGGCTTCTGTATTCGTGCATGTCCGAAACGGTAGGGGGCAAGATGATGGCCCCACAACCCTAACCCGAAATCCTGAAACACCTCTGTATCCTGGATACTAAGCCCTTAAACCCTACAATCCTGTCACAGTAAATATCCCTAAACCTTAACCCTAAACCCCTCAACCCTAAACCCCGAAACTCCAAAACCCCAAAAGCCTAAATCCTAAATCAACGTGGAACCCCGAAACTTTCGGCCTGCGCCCACAAGGCTTTGCTGGCCCCGAGGACGCCGGACATCAGGACTGGGATCAGCGGCCCCGACTGACAGGAGCAGGACAAGGGCGGTGGAGGCTTCTTGCTGTTATTAGGGTTTAGGGTTTAGGGTTTAGGGTTTAGGGTTTAGGGTTTAGGGGTTTAGGGTTTAGGGGTTTAGGGTTTAGGGTTATTAGTCTTAGTGGTACTACTAGTAGTATTGTTAGCATTAAAAGAAGCTAGGTTCCATTCTTTACCATTACTGGCTCAATAGGCGTCTTGTCGGATGGTTTAAACTGGTGCAGGCTGTAGTGTTTGGGTTCAGGTTCAGGGTGTGGCGCTAACAGCTTCAGGCGTTTTTGGGTTAAGGGTACCTGCTTCGGGGCTTCAGCATGCCTGTGTGTACGCATGCACGCTTGTCCAGGATAGGACGATAATATAGGGGCCTTAATGATTAAAGTATGGTCTTGGGGCTCATTATACCATATTCATAATAAGGAGCCCCCAATGTTCCCTTGAAAGGAGCCCCCAAACTCACCGCGCCTGGGCCAACTCTTCGAATCCTGCCACGCAGTCTTCCGCCGCTTCACCGGCCTGGCCCCAAAAGTACTGCTGATGGACAAAATCCTGCATGACCCTAAGGACTCTAAACTATGGGAACTATGGTATATTGCTTATAATGGGTAATGCAGGATTTTGTCCATCAACAGTATGGCTATGATGTAGGGGCCTCAAATAGGGTTCCCTTAAAGTGCTCTATTTAAGGGTTACTATAAGGGATCTGTAAGGGGGCTTTGGGCTTAGGAGTTTCAGGGGCTGGTGGCTTCAGGGCTTAGGATTTACGGCGGTTTAGGGTGAAATCCCCACCAAGAGTAAGAATTTTGTGGGGTTTAAGGGTTTCGAGTGCAGGGGATTAGGGTTTAGGGTTTAGGCCTCCAAGGGCTGCGGGAAGAAGTCTCTTCAGGAAGATTAGGCTTCGTGCGGGCTTGAATGGGCTGAGTCTTGAAAGTCCGCTTTTGAAACAAAAAACAGCTATTTTGTGCGCAAGTGCCTTCACGGAATTGGTGCTAGTTCGCTGTAGCTGCAGCCACTGGCTCAGCTGCTGAAGCTTCGGACGGATTTCAGGTGGCGTTGATTGGCAAGGTTGCGAGTTCACAGGTCTAGCATCTGCCAAGGCTCGGCATCTTTCTGTGAGAAGAGTTGCAGGCTTGGGGCTCGTGGGTTTGGGCACTTCATCAGTTGGGAGGGAGGTCTGGGGGTTTAGGGTTTAGGGTTCGGGACGGGTGTCTTGTACCCCGCAAACCTAAGCCCTAACCCCTCCCTGAAGCTGAAGCACTCACCCCCACAAATCCTAAGGCCCCCTGGTTGTCTCGGAAGCCCCACACTCCGATCGCTGATACCCCCAAAGACGAACTGGGAGTTTCCAAAAACAGGGGATCCTACTATGGTACCCTAAATAGTACAACCCCTTTCTTCAGGAGCCCCAAACAAGGTACCCTTGGTTTTCGGAAACTCCAAAACCCTAAACCCTTTATAGAAGCCTTGTAGAGCCCTTGAAGGAGGCCTTATAGATAGTATCTGGGTCATAATTAGGGTAACTGTACTTATAACCCCGGTTCAGGTACTTATACCCCCACTTACTAAGTCCCACGATCCTCCTAATTTTCGGAACCCCTAGCCCTTATAGACCCCTTTTATGGCACCCTTATAGTACCCTTATAGTAGCCCTTTAGATGAACCCCTTTTAAGGCCCCTATAGATAACTAGGCTTACTAAGTCCCATGATCCTCCAAGTAGTCCCTAAACCCTAAACCCCTATAGATCCCTTCTAGAACCCTTTAAAAGGAGCCCCTTAAGGAACCCTTTAACTAACTAGGCCTGGACCGCCATCTGCTGCAGGAAAGGGCCCGTCTCATGCACCGCGTGCACGGAATGCGGATGCATGAAGACCTGGCAGATTTAGGGCTTGCAAGGGGTTAAAGGTTCTTATCCCTCAATTACGGAGTATACCTTTAGATTATAGTAGGATCCCTAATATGACTTAAAGACTATCCCTTAACTAAGGGATCTGCGTTTTTGGGGCTGTCGCTGTCGGATGCAGCCGGGATTTGACCCAAAAGCTTTTCGCGGCTGACGACTCGGAGGTTTCGGGTCTCTCCGAATGTGGGAGATCTAAGTGCCAGATGGGTAAAATCTGGGGGCCACAGTAGCAAGCACTTTAAGGTCATACACCCTAATCCCCTAAACCCTGAACCCCAAACCCTAAACCCCTAAACCCTGAACCCTTCTGGGAGGATACCCGTACTAATGTTGTTCCGACCTCTTTGTAAGACGGAGCCCTGGTCCTGGGCACTTCAACGCTTGGGTTTCGAGCCTTGCGGAGAGTTTAGGGTTTAGGGTTTCGGGCTTAGAGCTTTAGGGTTTAGGGCTTAGGCTTAGGGGGTGAATCTAAATTTCGGGTTCGCATCGAAAGATGTGGGCCCCTTTGACCTTTGGAGAGCGCCGACCTATTTTGGTTCAGGGTTTATGTGTACTCTGGATTTAGGCTTCGGGGCTTTGGGGTTTAGGGATCTGAGTATCCTGAGGATATACACTTTCCTTACTTATGCTTAAAAGATCATAGAACTTAGTACCTAGGGTTATTATTACGGTAACTATACTTATGACCCCAACTAGGGTACTTAAAACCTTACTTGCTATGTCCCATGATCCTCCCAGTAGACCCTAAACCCTAAACCCCTGTAGATCCCTTATAGAACCCCTTAAAAGGAGCCCCTTACTTAGTCCCTGGATCCTCGGAGTCCTTCTTGCAAGGGCTCACGCCCGCATGCGACTAGCTGGGGTCTCACGTCAGACCGACGCCAGGCCCCCAAACCCTGAGAGACTATGCCATCTCATAGTATAACAGATAATTAAATCTCATGTTATGCGACTATACGTTACAGCATATTACATCATATTGTACTTTAATGCATTCTATCCTTATAGATCATATTCTGTGATATTCGCCTGGTCTAGTGTAGCATAGTACAGCATATCAAAGTATCGTATCTAAGCAGCGCTGCCGAGCCACAACAGCCACCCCAGCAAGCAGCACCATCAAGTCGCTGAGGTCCGCGATGAGCTCCCCGCCCTCACCGAGATTTGGGTTTTGGGTTGAGGGTTCAGGGTTGAGGGCTCGTCTCACGAGCTTGGTTACGCTTGGCTGTGGAGTCGGAGCTGTTAGCTATTGGGTTTGGGGTTTAGGGTTTAGGGTGGAGGGTTCGGGGCTCCCGTGAATCCACATGTCAACTCATCTACCACGGCCTTTTGGTAAGCACTTGAAAACCGAAATCTAGGATTTTGGCATTCCTATTGGAACCCGGAAACCCTAAGCCCCAAACCCTGAAAAACCCCAACACCCCTAAACCCTAATCCTAAACCCTAAACCCTACATCCCAAACCTCTAAACCCTACACCCTACACCCAAAACCCCTGAACCCATGAAGTTCCTAGGCCCTACACCTGATTTAGAAACCTTGGGTTCTTATCAGGGCTCCTTCTATGAATCCTCATACGTCCTAATATATAGGGGTTAAAGGGCCAGGGTTTCTCAATCAGGTTCCTACATTAAACCCCTGAAGTTCCGAGACCCTACCTCATGCACGAAGTCTGCATCTGCGACGGCCTTGAAAACGCCTCAGCAGCGCTGAAAACTTCAATATCCAATAATTAAGGAATATACCTTAAAATTATAGCAGGATCCCTAATATGATTAAAGATTAAGGGATATTAGAGTCCCCTAAACCCTAAACCCCATAGATCCCTTATAGGACTCGATCTAAGGTATACGGTTGATGAGATAAATCCTGCATTACCCATAATAAGGAATATGCCATGATTCCCAGAGTTTAGGGTCATTAAGGTAATGCAGGATTTATATCATCAACCGTATCCCTCAATCCCCTAAACCCTAAACCCTATAGATCCCCTATGGGATCCCCTTAAAGGATCCCTCTAAAGGAGCCCCTGATTGGAGGTACATTCCTTAATTCAGTGATATTTTCAGCCTCTGGGCTGCTCAAAACTTCCAGTGCTTCGGACTGCCGGCTTTCTACGCTCAGAGAGCCCAAGACCCCTGAGTTAAGGACTGTGCCTTAAGTTCTAGGGGACTTCATATTACTTAGTTGCTGAGCTCATAAGCCCCAAAAAGTGCACACTGTCAGTTTTATAGTGGGTAATGTTATCCCAAGAAGTGTAAAGTGTATCCACTCAGCTACTAAGATTATGATGTAAAGTATATCTCTCTGGGCGGCTTCGCGGGGGCTCTATATAAGTTACTCTTCTTGGAGGATCGTGGGACTTAGTAAGTAAGGTTATAAGTACCTTAATTCGGGTTATAAGTATAGCTACCCTAATTATAACCCTAGTTACTCAGTCCCATGATCCTTTAAGTGGAGGTTGCTGCAGGGTGTGGGTTTTGGGCTTTCGGGTTTAGGTTGGGCTGGCTTTGGGGCTCTGGGGCTCTAACCCCACCTATAACTACCCATGAACCTCCAAGCAGGGTCTAGGGTTCAGGGATTTCTTAAACTGCCGTGCACCTTTGACTCCAAGCAATCGGGGTTTAGGTGTCCTGAGCCCTCGGAAAGCCTTGTCGGCCGGCCGAAGTCCCTTGCAAGCACACCTACGAATCCAAGGTCGAAGTAATCCCTGAAGTCCTAAGGCACCAGAGAGCCGCATGAAGCTATACTGTATACTATACGCCATATACTATTTACGATATACTATATACGATATACTATATCCGATACCAGACTATATCATAGGTATACATATGTATGTACATATATGTGTTCCTAAACCAACAAAACAGTGATCTCCGACTCAAGCCAGGTGGCTGTTGGCCTTGTTCATCGGATCGCCTGCAAAGGAAAGCAGAAAAATGATACTTGCGAGGGTCCGAGGTTTAAGGCTTAGGGTTTTAGGGTTTAGGGTTCTAGAGTTTAGGGTTTAGGGTTTAGGGTTTTAGGGTTTAGGGTTTTAGGGTTTGGGGTTTAGGGTTTAGGTTTAGGGTTAATGAGGGTTTAGGGTTTTAGGGTAAAGGTAAAGATACAGCAGTAATGCTAAAGCTGTATAAGTTGAACAACATTCTTCAAGTAGTCTTTAGTATGCAGACATTATGAGGGCAGGGTGGTAGCAAACATGAACGACGACCGTTGCGGAACTGCCAGCAATACCCATGACGACAGCGCTAACGACAGGAAGCGATGGGAACAATGGTAATTCGCTGCAAAAACAGATACAAAATAGTACGCGCATAACATTATACTAACAGCCATTATCGTTAAGCACGCGAAACACGCCATCGCAGTGACCGCAACAAACCAAGATGGTGACGGGTGCAATGGTTCGATTGACGATGACGATGATCCTAGCCATCATGGTCGTCAACCTCACCATCATCATGAGCATGACTAGTCGTTATCGTGGTAGCAGGGGGACGAGGAGTAGCAGGAGAACCAGCAGCAGGAGAGAAGGCACAAGGAGTTTGCAGCAGTAGCCTCGGCAGCGCAGCACTAGCGTCCGTGCTGACGGACATTACTCTTGTCACTGTCCTTGGCGTTCAACGTGTTGCTACTCCTGCCACTCGTCTTCTGAGTGCCAATCTGTAAGACACTCAGAGTAATACACCTGCAGCTTATCCTTATCTGTGGCTCTCAATATGCCCTTCTACGACCACCTAAACCCTAATCTTCCTAGGCCCTAAAACCCTAATCTTCCCAAGCCCTGCAACTCTACAACCCTAAAATTCCTAAACCCCTTATCGCTAAACCTCCTAAGCCCCATAAGCCACCCTGAACCCTCAACCCTAAACTCGAAAACCCTAAACGTCCTAAACTCCCTAAGCCCCATCAGCCACCTTACTATATTAGGGACTCAAGTAGGAACCCTTACTTTTGACAACTACCCACCTTGACCGGCGCAGATGCCCGAGATCGTCTCACAGACTTCTGCGGCTCGGCTCAACCCCGTTGCCTCGCAGACCTTGTCCTGGAGGACTAGGACTCGGAGGGTCACCAGAAGGGTTAGTCACTATAAGGGCTACTATTAGAGCTACTGTAAGAGCTACCATAATGGTTACAAGAGCTACTATAAGAGCTACTATAAGGGCTGCTATAAGGGCTACTATAATGGTTACTATAAGAGCTACTACAAGAGCTACTCTAAGGGCTACTATACCTTGTCCTGGAGGACTCGAAGGGTCACCAGTTTGGTTACAAGAAGAGTCACTATAGGGGCCACTATAAGGGTCGCTATAAGGGCTACTCTAACAGCTACTATAATGCTACTATAAGAGCTACAAAATGGTTACTGTAAGTGCTACTTTCAGGGCTGCTATAAGAGCTACTGTAAGGGTTATTGTAAGAGCTACTTAAGAGGTAGTTAAGGATATACGATTGCGCTAAGGGCTACTCTGAGGGTCACAGCAAGTTTTTGATCAGGATCCTCGTCCTTGAAGACTTTTGGCATTCATTGCACTTGCTTTACTCAACAGTTCGTGTGGGAAGTTCATGGGTAGTTGTATGTACGGTTGATAAGCAGGATAACTATAGTTATCGCCTACATTGTGGGACTTGTCACCCCACTTGTAACTACCCCCGACCCTCGGCTTCTGCACCTGGTCAGTATCTCGCAGATTTAGCACCTCATGCTTCACAACTGAAACTTCAATGAGGGTGACTATCAGTGTATCAGGGTTCCTACCCTATAAGGGCTACTAAAAGGGTCACTACTTGTGAGGATTTTCGTATGGATAAGGCTTACTATGAGGATTATATTACAATATCATATCATAATCTTTGCTATTATACCATACTGCACTATATTGTATTATACCATACTATACTTTACCACTCTTTATACTACATTAGAAACCTATGTGTAAAGAAATCCAAAGCCCAACCTTTCAGCTCCCAAGTTTGTTGCTCCTGCGCCCCGGAGATCGCTCGCGTGCACTGGTCCTGCCAGGGTCTTTGGATTCGTTCTTTAGAGGGTTTAGGGCTCCTTAAAGCGATCTGCAAGGATTTTACAGTCATCCTTATAAGGATTACGGAGGGTTTAGGTTTAGGGTTTTATAAAGGTTCCTTTAAAGGGTTCCCTCTCAAGGGGCCTATATAAGTTTAGGATTTAGGGGCTTAGGGGTTTGGGGCTTATGGTGTTTAGGGTTTAGGGCTCCTTAAAGGGATCTATAAGGATTACTATAAGGGTTACTAAAAGGGTTACTATAAGGGTTACTATAAGGGTTACTACAAGGGTTACTATAAGGGTTACTACAAGGATTACTACAAGGGTTACTATTAAGGGTTACTATCAGGGTTAACCAGTGGCCAAGCAGAAGCACATCGTATCCAGGAAGGCGGTTCCGCTGAAAGCCGAACACATCCACATTGCGAGAGTGCTGCCAACACGGTTTAGAGTTTAGGGCTTAGGGTTTAGAGTTTAGGGTGCTGTCAACACAAGGGGGCATCAACAAGATTGCCAAAAGTGCCTCGCTCTGCCGAACACAACTGAGGGTCGAAGCCTCCTGTGTCGGAGGCAGCAGGGTCCAACACGGACTGCCCGCAACGGTTGCATTCCCGGAAAGAGGAAGCCAGAGCCCATTCTTTGCGACTCCACAGCGGCAAAGCATGCGAGCTGGACAAAGCCGTAGCCTGTAAGGCGTGCCGCGTAGTCACATCCTGGGCTTGTTCTTGTGTCATGTCGCAGAGTATGCTGGGCGCTATTTCCCTAAGTGACACCAGGCAAGACACAGGCTCGCCTGCATCCCTTCTGGGATCGTAAGTGTCATCAGATTGACTGCTGTCCAAAGCATCTGGTGCAGTACATCCGCCCCACCTGGGTTTGTTGCACAAGCAACGAGCGCCGGAAAGGTGCTGCATGATACAGATGCACACAGAACCAATTTCCCAAGGGCAGGCCCCAAGCGCTCGTTGGCTACAAACGCCCCATATGGAGTCAGCATCAGGCCCTTAAATATCTTTCGAAACCCCGCAGTTGGTTTAGGGTTTAGGGGTTTATGGCTTAGGGCCTTAGGGGTTTAGGGTTTAGGGCTTAGGGTCTTAGGGTTTTTTGTTTCGGGTCTTGGGTTCATTTAAGGGTTTCCCCTTTTGAAGGGTACCAGCAGGATTTCTTTAAGGGATCTATAGGGATCAGGGTTTAAGGTGTAGGGTCTTAGGGTTAAGGGCTTAATTACGGTTTTCAGTTTGGGGATCCGTTCAAAGGGATCTACAAGACTTACTAAAAGGGTTACGAAAAGGCTTGAGGGTTTAGGGCTTCTGCTTTTTCGGTTTGGGGTTTCGGGTTTAGTTTTTTCAGCGCGTGGGGCTTGGGTTCAGGGTTTTAGGGTTCAGGGTGTCAGCTTTCGGGCTCTGCGCTGAAACTTGACGGGCTTCAGTGAGGGCCTCATACGATGATGGGTTCAGGGTTTACTTGGAGGATCATGGGACTTAGTACTTGCTTAAAGGGTTCCTTACGGGACTCCTGTTAGAGGGCTCTAGAAAGGATCTATAGGGGTTTAGGGTTCAGGGTGTACTTGGAGGATCATGGGACTTAGTAAGTAAGGTTATAGGTACAATAATTGCGGTTATAAGCATAGTTACCCTAAATATAACCCCAGTTACGAAGTCCCATGATCCTTGAAGTAGGGTTTAGGGTTTAGGTGCGATTTGATGCCACCAGCCCCAAACCTTCACGGTGAAACCATCTCGGGGAGCACACCGAGAAGGTACACAGGCTCTTCGCCGCTGCAAACAGACTATCAAGGTTCTCTAGAGCTCAGGATGACTGCAGGGTACGAAGGGCAACCATAACAGGTACCATCGAATCGATTTCCATCATGAGGGATACATAGGCAGTCTATTCAACACCTTGAAGAACTAAAGATTTGTTTGAAGGACTACGGGACTCATGCATAACCTTCTCAAGAAGTCCTCTGAACCCTCATCCCTAAGCCCATATAAAGCCAATATGACACCTGCAGAACCGTGTACGTAAACCTTGCATCTTCACCCCTGTAGAACTTATTATAATCCTCATCTGAGCCGCACAACTTCTCCCTTCTTTCGCCCTTGCCCAGCCCCCAAAACCCCAAACCCCAAACCCTGAAAATCTCTGCTGCGTCTTCACGCAAAGTTGGTGCGCCACGCCTCAATGCTTGGCTCCATTCCTTCCAAGAAGCGGTCGAGCTACCGAAGAAGAGGAAGCTGCGGCTCAGGGGCTTCAGGGTTTAGGGACTGCACCTTAGGTTCCATGGATATTTTGCGAAGCTTTAGGCCCCTTGCAAGTACAAGCTTATTGAACTCTGCGCCTCTGCTTGCCCAAACCAACCCTAAACCTAAACCCCAAATACCCTAAACCCCAAACCCTAAACCCTAAGCCCCAAACGCGAAGCCCCCGAGGTCCTACTAGCACTCAGCTAATCAAGGAATATACCTCAAACCATTATAATAAGGCCCCTATAATTTAAGGGATATTCCTTAATTACAGTAGAAGCCAGAAAGTTGGAAATCCAATGGCCTCAATCCTTAAGACAAATGTATAGGCAATCCCAGCACTGTTTTTGGCCTTAATCCGGTTTCCAACTTTCTGGGGTTTACTGTAAGGGGTATCGGGATCAGCTCCTTACCGAGAGTGAGGCGCTTTGTTCTCAATTATAAAGGTTCCTTTAAGGGATCTATAAAGGTTTCTTTAAGGGATCTATAAAGGTTCCTTTAAGGGATCTATAAAGGTTTCTTTAAGGGATCTATAAAGGTTCCTTTAAGGGATCTATAAAGGTTTCTTTAAGGGATCTACAAAGGTTTCTTTAAGGGATCTGTTTGGGCTGAGGGGTTTCAAGGCTTTCAGGGCTTTTAGCTGGTTAAGGTTTAGGGTTTACGAGTTTAAAGTTTCTGCTTTAAGTTTAGCGCCCCAAAAAGGTCCTGCCCAGATCTAACTAGGATACCCAGTAACCTAAGAATAAAAAGGCCTCTCTTTTTGGTATTGGGTAACTTTATAAGGAACCTAGGACTACAAAAAGGGAATAAGGGTACTACTGGGCATCCTAGCTAAAGAATCCCAGACCCTCACAAAGGGTTGATTCCAGTGTGTAGGTGGGCTGAGACAGATCACCCAAATGGTTGAAGGCTTTCTAGGGTTTTGGGTTCCCGTGAGTAGTTGGGTTAAGACGACAAGCTGTTGAAGACACCCCAATACCCCAAACCCCATCATCCCCAAACCCTAAACCCTAAACCCAAACCGTGATTTAGGTTCAGGATATCAGCTCCCATGCAGACGGGATGCCAACTGCACCGGACAGGTCCTCCACTGGTTCGTGGCTTCAGCTTCAGCAGTCGCTGAGCGCGAAGCTGCAAGCTCTCTAGGGTTTAGGGTTGGGGATTTGAGTTTTAGAGATTAGGGTTTATATAAAGTAGAGCTTTAAAGATTAATGTTTATATAAACTAGGGCTACAAGCATAGAAGTCTAGGGCTTGGGGCCTCATGAGTCTCGTATCCTAGTGGAACTACAGTTCATCGGAATATCCAGGGACTGCAAATACCCCACGAAGGTTCAAGGTTACCCACTTTCACTACTAAGGCAAGGGGTAGTTGAAGATTGCTCAAGTCCAGAATTCTGTTCTTCGAACCACTCCGGGCTTCCGGAACCTGTGGGCGCCTTGAATACATGGGTGTTTGTCAAAATTAGAGTCCCTCTTTGGATCCCTATTACAATACGGCAGCTATGAATTACGGTAACCAAGGACCACCCACATCGGTCACGGAAGGGTACTTGGAGGCCCTGTTGACTTAGTAAGTCTACTTAGTATCCCCTAGAAACCCTATTATAATCCCCATAACCCACCTTACTAACCCTACTTACTAAGTCAAAAGGGCCTCCAAGTAGGACAGAGATTCAGTGCTTTGGTTCGGGGCGTGGGGATTTAGTTTGTTCACCTGGGGGTTAGGCTTGGAGGTTAATGGGTAGTTATAAGGGCTCCTTTAAGGGTCCCTTTAAAGGGATCTATAGGGATTCTATAGGGGTAGAGGGTCTAGGGTCTACTTGGAGGTTCATGGGCAGCTATAAGTGGGCTTGAAAGTAGGGTCACCAGAATTATCACCCATATTAGGGGACTTATAAACCCACTCATAACTACCCATGAACCTCCACGTAGAGTTTACGGCTAATGGTTGGGGGCGTGTAGGGGTTTGTGTATCTGTGTGTTCGGGTTTGGGCCTTGGCCTCTACGGTCTAGTGGCTGAAGCTCTGAACCACACACTCTAATACAGGGGCCTTGAAATTTCTCAATAGAGTTTTGGGGCCCATTATACTACAATTATAATAAGGAGTTTCATCATAGTATAGATAATTATGAAGGCCTCCTTATTAGCCCTATTATAAAAAATGATAAGAAATTTCATCATAGCATTAGATAATTCTGAAGGCCTCCTTACTAGCCCTATCATAATGATAATAAGGAAATTCATCATGGTATTAAATAATTCTGAAGGCCTCCTTACTAGCCCTATTATAATGATAATAAGGAATTTCATCATAGTCTTAGATAATTCTGAAGGCCTCCTTACTAGCCCTACAATAATAATACTAATAATAATAATAATAAGGAATTTCATCACAGATTAAATAATTCTGAAGGCCTCCTTACTAGCCCTATTATAATAACAATAATGAGGAATTTCATCATAGTATTAGATAATTCTGAAGGCCTCTATATTAGCCCTAGCCGAGGGCCCGCGCCGGTGGCCAAGAAACCCTGACAAGGTGTCTCACGGATTTCTCTCTCTGAACTTACTCGGGCTTTAGGGTTTAGGGTTTAGGGTTCAGGGCTCGGGGTTTACGAGTTTGCCCGCTCCTCCTGCCGCAGAACAGGTGGTATGCCCGTCTCTGTCGCGTCATTCCTCGCTCTCGGGTTTAGGGCTAGTTAGGCGCAACGGCAACTTTAATCAGATTAGCAATCATATGTTATAATCCTCATAGAAAGCTCTGTTTCAATACATGCCTACACGCAACCTTAATCCAACTGAGCATTGACTGCAAAAATAAAACCTATAACCTGTCGGCGTTACCCCGAAACCTCAACAGGGCGGAAACTTAAGAGGACGAGGGCTTAAGGCTTAGGACGTAGGGTCCGGCTTAGGATTTGGGCTTTAGGGTTTAAGGTCTACTTCGGGATTTTGGACTTGGAAACTGAGGGACGGATTCAGCCATCAGGAGCCTGCCGGACCCCTTAACCACGGTTTAGGGTCGAGGGTTCCCTAAGCTGTTGAGGGTTTAGGGTTTAGGGTTTAGGGAAATCCCTAATCTCATTAAAGAAACACAAGACAAAATCCAAACCTTAAACCTGAGGTCAACGATGTGGGTGCTTCTGCTCGAAAGGTTCGGGAGCTGCGGTCCAAGGGTTTTTAGGCCTTACGGGTTAGGGTCCTAGGTTTAAGGATTAGGGTTTTCGTGGTTTAGGGTTTAGGATTCAGGGTGTAGGGTTTAGGGTAAACCCTAAACCAAGGCTTTCGATATCTTTCGCGTACGAAGCTTCCCTGGCCCTGAGAATGACCGAAGCTCGTCTCCCAAAACGCTGCAGCCTAGGGGCCTTTGGCGGAAGCTCCGTGCAGAACACAGGATCGGAGAATGCAAACAAAAGAGGAGACTAGCAAAAACATAATGAATAGAACAGAACAGAGCAAAATGGAGTAGAACGGAGTAGAATAGAACAGAACAGATCAGAATAGAGTAGAGCGGTGTAGAATAGAGTAGAGTAGAATAGAGGAGATTCTAGGAACCCACGTGCTTTCTGAAGCTCCCACATCCAGTGCCACCGAGTTGCATGGGAGACAAGAACTTGAGAAGGACAGCTATCCTTGCTTCTGCTTGGCTCTGAGGGGGGGGGTTCTGGCAGAGCCACGCAACCCACCAGATCAAAGGCTTCCCTGGGGAGCTTGGTTTAGAGCATAGGGTTTGGGGCTTAGGGTTTAGGGTTTAGGACTTGGGGCTTGGGGCTTAGGGTTTAGGGCTTAGGGCATCAACTCGCTCATGCAACAAAGTCGGGTGGGGTAGATTGCAAGCCAGGCAGGCTTCCAGACGAACAAGGGAGTCGGAAGACAGTTTAGGGTTAAGGGACATTTCCGTATAGTCCGATGATTATCACCTAGCTTCACAGACCCTGCTCTAATCATTCTAAGTTATGACCCTTGCCTTACCAGGCTTTTGGCTCTACCGAAGCACAGGAAACCGTACAATGATACATACCTGTGAGACTCGTCGGGAACTCTGGTTACTGGGAGGTTCATGGGTAGTTATAAGTAGGGTTATAAGTAGGCTCACTATACTTATAACCCATATTAGGGGACATATAAGCCCACTTACAACTACCCATGAACCTTCAAGTGTAACCCTTCTATGCAACCCTCTGGAGTTCTTTACGCTGTTGGGTCCTGCGTTCTGTGGGGTTAGGGTTTTGGGATGCTTTAGGGCTTTAACTTTTTTGGCTTACATCTTCGGGCTTTAGGGTTTAGGGTCTGGCCGTTCAATATCTGTGAACAACTGGCAGCTACTTGAAACCCTCACGATCCAAATCCTGAACCGGGTTTAGGTTTTGGATTTCGGGCGCCCTGAACCCCTAAACCCTAAACCCCCCCTGAGCCTGTTCGGGGTGTTCGTGTTCTCCAAAGGCCGAAAGCAAGACCCAGGACCCAAAGTAAGAAAGAAACTATCGGCCAGCAGGTTTTCAAAGGGCTTAAGGTTTCGGGTTAAGCCTTAAACCCTCAACCTTAAACCCTAAATCCTAAGCCCTCAACCCTAAACCCTAAATCCTAAGCCCTCAACCCTAAACCGTTCGAAGGCTTCACTTTACAAAGCTTGAGGCTGACATCAGCCGGAGCAGCTCGGAAAGAGGGAGTTGTATGCCGAAATTCTGCAACGCCTCGGATGAGTTGTTTAGGGTTTAATTTTTGGGGCCTGAATAAGTAGAATACGGTGTTGGTGTATTCTGTACTATACCTACAGTAAGGAACCCCAAAAATAGCACTGGCTAGTGTTTCGGCCCCTACATCAAGCCTTCTCTGGCCCTACCTGAGCTTTTCCTCGTCCCTGTTCTCTTCAAGTCCGGAGCAGGGTTCCCAGACCCCCGCAAAATCCAAAAAGTAGATCCCTTAATGGGGATTCCTATAAAGTACCCTTAGTAGTATAGGGCCCCACATTAGGTGATCTACTTTCTAGATCCTCCCGGGGGTCCGGGTTTAGGGCTTACTGCAACTGCGGCTGCGACGACTGCGAGGTTTCCGGCATGATACTTAAAGGATCATGGGACTTAGTAACTAGGGTTATAATTAAGGTAACTTACTAAGTCCCATGATCCTCCAAGTAAGTCTGAAAAGTCCCACAGAAGGCAAAAAACCTGCCGGAACAAGCTGCTGTTTTTCAGGACTTTCCAGTTTGGAAAATTTGAATCACGCTATTTTGAAACTTTCCTAATAAGGATCCTATTATTTATGGTACTATACTAGGGTCCCCAAGATTCGAAATTTTCGGGAGGATTGGGCCCTAGGGCCGCGGCTTCTGTCTCGTTCCGAGCCAGTGGGCTCGCTGTCAACTCAGGGCATCCATGTAGGCACAGGGCTTTGGGGTTATAGTCTTCTACAGTTATAATGAGGAACCTTTGGGTTTTGGTGAGGAACTCTTTTCATGTTGTACTCCAAAAAAGTTATAGTAAGGAACCCTTTTGGTGTTATATTCGAATATAGTTCTAGTAAGGAACAATTTTGGTGTTATATTCTACTGTAGCTTTAGTAAGGAACACTGAAGGAATTATAGTATGGGTAAAGTCTTAAGGCCTTAAACGCCAAATCTTAAGCCCTAAACTCGAAACCTGGGCCCCTAAAACCTAAACCCCATGTTTGGAATTCAAAGGGTTCAGGGTTGAAGGATAAAGAATTCAGGCACAAAAAGCCCCAGATCTTTTCATTGAATCTTACCGGAGCGCCAGACCTACTACTAAAATTCGATACTCCCACCACAGATGCCAAACCCCAGAACCCTAAACCCCAAAACCCTAAACCCTAAACCCCAACACCTGGGCTCCAAACCCCAAAACCCTAAACCCCAAACCCCAAAACCCAAACCCTTAAAGAACCCTTACGGGCCACACCACGAGCCCGACCCTGGCTTTGAAACAGGTGGCTGCTGCAAACTCGTGCGGCGCGATGCATCCTATCAGGGGCTTTAGGACTGCAGAATTCGGGGGGGTAGCAAAACGTATCAGCTCACAGAAATGGATCTGGACGATACGGGGGTCAGGTCGGGAGAAACGGGTCAGGAAACGCACGAAAAGGAGGATGAATGCGGTGCCTGGTCGGAGCACTGTATCGGCTCAAGTGTTGACTGCATGAAGTTCTCATGCTGGCCGTGTGGGATCATTTCGGGGTGTCTCAGTATCTACATGCAGATGACGAAGGCAGGGGTTTTGGATGACTCCTGGTGTATGTCACCCCCTGCTTGGTCTTGGATGAGTCCTGTTGTGTGACAAGCCTTCCTGGGTCTTGGATGAGCCCTGTTCTATGCCACGGTTGCCCATGTCTTGGATGGGTCGCATGTCACCTCCTCCTTGGTCTTGGATAAGTCCTGCTGTATGTCACGCCCTCCCCAGTCTTGGACGACTCCTGTTGTATGTCACGCCCCCCTGGACTTGGATGCCGTGCCCTCCTTGGTCTTGGATGAAGGCTGTTGTATGTCACGCCCCGTGAGGTATGTCACGCCCTCCTTGATGTTGGATGAGTCATGTTGCATGTCACCACACCTCGGTCTTACATAAATTCTGCTGTATGTCACACCACCCTCAGTCTTGGATAAGTCCTGTTGTATGTCACTCCGTCCTTGATCTTGCATAAGCTCTTTTGCATATCACCCGCCCACCTCAGTCTTGGATGAGTCCTGTTGTATGTCACCTTCCCTCAGTCTTGGATGAGTCCTGGTGCATGTCACGAGCTCGATGCTCAGCTGCTGAGCAGTGTGGTGGTAAGAAGCCGAGCAGCCCAGGGCGGAAAGGCAGCAGCAAAGCGGGAAGCATCGGCTGTGTGGCTTTGTAAAGAGTGTAAGACGTGAAGAGCAAGAAGTCTGAACACGATGCTTTTGAGCCGATTGGCCCTAGGCTTTGTTCCCCTGGACCTTATCTCTGCCTCATGTGATATTACCTTAGTGACCCCAGAGTCTGGGAAGTACCGTATAGTCCTCATTATGTGTAATGCAAGAGTTTCCTTTTCTAAACCCTAAACTCCTAAACCCTAAACCATCAACCGCAGCTCCCATCCAGTGATCCGACTCGATGAGCTTCGGGGTTGGGGGTTTAGAGCTCGATCAGGTAGAGCACATTGCTTTCGGTATGAAGGGTTTAGGGCTTTGGGTTAGGGATCACGGAACCTCGTAGTGGCTGTCTGAAACTTTGCACAGGCTTTGGGAAAGATGCTGCCAGAGTTCGTAAGGTTTACCAGTTTAACAAGCTCGCACCACGAGCTTGACAGGCTCTTCGCACCCTTGGACCGCAAAACAGTACGTCCTAAATCCTTAGACCCCAAACCCCAAACTCCTAAACCCTGAACAACTGAAAGTTTCCACAAACCCAACTCAACAAACACCTTCAAGCTTTGAAACTCCTGTGCTGCAAGTTGCTGCAAGGCCACAAACCCCGCCTAAACCCTAAACCCAATCAACCCTAAAGATACCTTAAGGGAACCCTGAAAGTACTCCGTGAAGGAACCCTTGTAGTACACTTCAAAGGAACCCTGAGAGTACCCTAAACCTTAAACCCATAAACCCTATAGATCCCTTAAAGGAACCCTTATAGTACTCTGTAAAGGAACCCTTGTAGTACCCTTTAAAGGAACCTCTATAGTACCCTAAACCCTAAAGAAACCCCCCCGGTCCGTCAGCATCGAGGTCGAATCGCTGAAATGCTGTGACCATGACCACACCTGAGCAAAACACATGAGGGGCTCAGGGGTGCCGGAATGTAGGGTGTAGGGTTCAGGGTGCTCTAGGGGTTCTTTTACAGGGTACTATAAGGGTTCCATCAGAGAGTACTCTAAGGGTTCCGGAATTTAAGGTTTAGGGTCTAGGGTTGGGGGATTTTGGGCCGAGCGGGTTTTTAGGGTCAAGGCCGACCGTGGTGAGGGCAAGCGACGATTGCGATGGCCAGGGGTGAGGATGAAAGTGATGAACACTCTGCTAGGGTTTAGGGTTTAGGGATTAGCGTTGCTTTGATGACAATGACAAGATGAGGAGGAGCAGGAGGAGGAGGTGGCGGAGGGGGAGGAGGAAGGTGATGATGAGAGGAACCTGAGGCCACAGATGACGAGTGTAGCTAGTGAAAGAGTTGATGCGGTAAGCTGCAGGCGTAATGCAACAAGACACAAGCACAACCGGCATGACCTCATGGAAACTAGGATTCGTTGAACTCAACTGTTGCTCGCTAATCCTGCTCTCAGTATGACATGGGCGGAATCATCTGGAATCGCATGACAGTGTCAAGCAAATCTGAAGGCTATTGGGTCCGCATTCTCAGCATATAGCCGATGCGTGCAGTCGCGAAAGGAGCAAGGTACTGTGCTTTTGCTGTCACCGCAGCAGCTACAAGAGGAAGCACACGCACTTTGGTGGACGGTGGGGTACAGTGCACCCCAGAACTATGCAGCTGCAGGCCCCTCTAAGCCTCCGGGACTGATTGTGACTCTACAAAACCCTCACGCCTGGCACCCCATCATCTAGACACACTTTCTCCAAACTCCCATCTGAGACTCAAAACTTGAAAGAAGCCCTCAAACCTCAAGCCAAAAAAAAAAGTGGCAAATAAACAGCAATACTTAACAAAGAAACCTTAAAGATTACGTAACCCTATGACGGCACCATGATATGCAAACCCCTCTTGGAAACCTCAACCCTGAGGAAAAAACACTAAAAAAACTAAAGTACTTCACTTTGAAACCTGAAAGATTCTGGAAGCCTATGATTCACAAACCCCTCTTGGACTCCCTAAGATCGCAGAGGGACGCAGCTGTCGAAGCGACAGCTGCTCCGATGCACGGCTCACAGCTTGCAGCAGACTGAACAAGGTGGCCTCGGGTGCGTGTTGGGTTTCGCAGGGTTTTGCTGTGGCTCCTTGTAGGGGTTTCTCTAAGATCCCAAACTCTAAACCCGGATCCTTAATGAGGACGTCCCCCGAAACCCTTGACCCCGAACCCTCAACACTAAAGCCCAAACCCTAAACCCCCAAAGCCCAAAGCCCCAACCCCACACTTCCCTATAGGGCGAGCTTACAGCAGCTTCGTCGTCCTCCACTGTACTAGCAGGCCCCTCGAGGTTTCCTGAGGGTTTAGGGTTTAGGGTTTGAGGTTGGGGTTCTAGGGTTTAAGGTTTAGGATTTGAGGTTTGGGTTTTAGGGTTTAGGGTTAAGGCTTTTAGGATTTAGGGTTTGAGGTTTGGGTTTTAGGGTTTAGGGTTTAGGCTCATCAGGGCTCTCATCGAAGTTTTATGGAAGCGGCGCACAACAGAACTATAAAGCCCCTAGCCCAAACCAAACCTCGAGCGCCCCAAATTCTCGACGCTCACCTAGGGGAGTGCAAAAGTATACTTGGAGGTTCATGGGTAGTTCTAAGTGTGGTTAGAAGTAGGGTAACCCCATAATCAACACCCATATTAGTGGACTCGTAAACCCACTCAGAACTACCCTAAGCCCTAAACCCTATAGACCCCTTAAAGGAACCCTAAACCCATAATAGCCCCACTTAGAACTACCCATGAACCTCCAAGTATCCTTTTAAGGGTTTGAGGCTCGAGGATTCTAGGATGCCCCATCCTAGACCTGCAGCCCCTCAACCCCTAAACCTGTCAACCCCTAGGACTAGGGTTTAGGGTTTAGCACGAAACCCCTCAACCCTTGCACAACCCTAAACCCTAAACCGTCAACCCCAAACCCCAAACCCTAAAACCCTAAACCCTAAACCCGAAACCCTAAACCCCACACCCTAAAACCCTAAACCGTCAACCCCACACCCTAAAACCCTAAAACCCTAAACCCTAAACCCCACACCCTAAAACCCTAAACCGTCAACCCTAAACCCTAAAACCCTAAACCCGAAACCCTCAAGCCCCTCAAGGCCCTAAAGGCCCCCAAGGGAACCAAGGCGCCGTGAAATGCGGCCGCTCAATCTTCCCGTCCTTGCTCAGCATCTTTCGCAGGCTGGCGACGTCGTTTGCCTCGGCAGCTTGTCATCTGGGAGTTTAGGGACTTAGGGCTTATAAGGGTTTAGGGTTCAGGAGCTTAGGGGTTTAGGGGTTTGAGGTTTAAGGGTTTAGGGTTCAGAGTTTTAGGGTCTAGGTTTAGGGTGAGGTCTTGAGCCTAGAGCTCTCAAGTCTTGAGGCATTTCATGGCTCGGGGCTTCTAGGTAGTATTATTAGGGAGACCCCTTAAAGGGTACCCCTTCTGAACCCTACTTCTGGCTCTCTTAAAAGGAGCCTTATTGAGAGGGTCTATATCCCCAAGGGTCCCCTTAATCCTAACTCCCAGCTTCTAGGATGCAGGGCTAGGATTCCTGGGCATCGGGTTGCTTCCGAGCTTAGCTCTTGGGGTTTGGGACGGGGAGCTTGGAAGGGCGTAAGGCTCAGGCTACTTAAAGGATCATGGGACATAGTAACCAGGGTTAGAATTAGGGTAACTATACCTATAACCCCAATTAAGGTACATCAAACCTTACCCACGAAGTCCCATGATCCTCCAAGTAGTGGCCCTAGCCTCCCATGCCCCAAGATTTTGAGCGCTCGGGGTTGAAAGGAGGCTTCCGGACTTTCGTCCTCAAACACTCAGGTCTCGAAGGCTCTGGAAAAACCGAGGTGCCGGTGGCGCTGAAGCTGCAATAGCCAAAAATTACCAAATGTGGGATCTCTAAACCCCAAAACTCGAGCAAGCCAACCCGAAACCCGAACTTTAAAATTTAAAATCACTAAAACCCTCAAAGCCCGAACCAAAGCTTGGGGGCCGAGAAGCACGGCCACCAGAATTCATGAATACTGGTGGCGGCTTGGTCACAACGTTAATAATGCTAGGATGTAGGGTGGGTAGTTGCTTGGGGTGCGTAGGGTTCAGGGTGCTTAGGGTCGGAGTGCTACGGCTGAGGTTGCTAAACGTGTAGTAAGGGTTTTGGGCCCAGAACCCAAATCCAGACCCTGAAGTCTCACAGTTCCCGGGCCACAGCCGCACAGGGTCCGTGCCGAGGGGCCGAAAAACCAACCTGCTCCGAGGCGACCACTCCGAATTTTCATGCAGTTTTGGGTGATGTTTTGTTTTTCTTACATTGCAACTATAAGAGTTGCAAACAGGTTTTGGGATGTGCTGTAGAGACTTCACCCCAGACCTCCCCACCCCGAGAAAAAGGCATGTAAAGCCCTAAAGCATTCAAAACAAAATAACGCCCTACAACGGTGCGGCACGTAGTACCCCAAAGCTCCTAAACTTCCTAAACCACCTAAGACCCCGAAACCCCTCTGAAGCATTCAACACGTCCCCCCAAACAAACAAAAAACAAGCACTGAAACCCCCCCTACACCCTGAACCCTGAACCCCAAACCCTGAAACCTTGAGCTTCACCTGTTGTGGCCTTCCGTCCCCAGGGCGGAACCGAATTAAGAGTACTTAAAGGCTCCTGGGACTTAGTAACTATAGGGTTGTAATTAAGGTAACTATACTTATAACCCCAAGTAAGGTACTTATAACCTTACTTACTAAGTCCCATGATCCTCCATTATAGAACCCTCATAGATCCCTTTAAGGATCCCTTTAAGGAGCCCTATAGTACCCTTAAAGGAACTACTAAGTCCCATGATCCTCCAAGTACCCTGGGTCCTGAGAGTAGAGGATCCTGCTGAGTCAGGCCTAGGAGTCGAATGGTCTACAGTATGGGGGTTCCTTTAAAGGGGATCTATAAGGGTTCCTTAAAGGGATCTATGAGGGTTCTATAAAGGGTTTAGGGTTTGGGAGTTTCCGAAAATTAGGGGTACCTTATTTTGGGGGTCCTTATAATAAGGATCCTACTATTTCGGTGCTATATCAGGGTCCCCTATTTTCGGAAACTCCCATATAGGCTTAGGCTTCGCGTGTTTAGGATGGGCTTAGGCGTTTAGTGTTTCGGAGGGGTTTAAGTCGGGCTTCTTGAAATGAGACGTCACTTGCTATGGTCTAAGGTGCAAGTCGTTTAGGGTTTGCTTAGGGTTTGGGGTTTGGGAAGGGTTGGGTTGCTAGGAGAAGGATCCAACAGCTCAGGCTTGTGTTGCGACAAAAAAGGTAGGTAGGTAGGTAGGTAGGGACCGACCCACGGTAGTTACCGCCGTCTCCTCACTCTGCCCCCCTCCGTATCTCCGGGTAGCCTCCGAAAACGTCATGGGCCCCCTCCACGAAAGGCAAGGAGGTCCGACCCAAATACCCCGAGCCTGCACGTTTGGGCTTGCAGGCTGACATACAACCAATGCAAAGATGTCCTGATAATGCGGTCTGAGATGCCTCAGGCTTCGTTTTTGAGGCGGCTCAACAGTTCCCATCTGGGCGCCAGCTCCAGCCAGTCCGCTTCTGGCGTACTGGACATCTGCGGAGGCATGAACTCCGGCCGGAGTTCGACTACTGGGTCGTGTACCGGAGTTTCTTCCTCGCCGCACTCCTGCGGAGGCCTTGTCCGTTTTTTGGCCGCTGCAGGTTCTTGAAGGTGAAGCTCTTCTTCGAGCGACAAAAACTTTCTGAAACTGGCAGATGATGGATTTAGGGCCACGAAGTGGTGGTTGACACAAGCTCTTAGTTGCTGAGTTCCTAAGCCCCAAAAAGTGTACACTTTCAGTTTTATAGAATGCAAAGCCAACGCCTAAACCCTAGACCCCAAACAGCTAAACCCTGACCCTAAACCCCCAAACACCTAAAGGCTAAACCCTAAACCCTAAACGCGGTTTTGGGCTTAGGGGAACAGGCTCGGGAGTTCTGGGAAACACAAGGGCTCGAGGGTGCTTTGGGTGTGACGTCCTAGGTGCCTCCTCGCCTGCAGCTTTTGGAAGTTCTTGTGTGTTGCGGGCTATTGAAGGGGAAGTTTCGAGTTCAAGGTACAGGTAAAGAACAGCCCCTGAGGCTGCAACCCCCAAAACCGCATGTTCCGCTTCGGTTTCGCCTGGTACTTCTCATTCAAAACCAGGATGACCTGACCAGCTCAAGCTTCAGTCAGGCCGAGAGGGCATTTCGGCTTTCTGGCTTCACTGCGCCCTGGGCCTTCGACCTTTAAACCCGTAAACCAAAACCCTGCACACCGAAACCCCTAAACCCCTAGCAACAAAACCCAAAATCCTGAACACCTAAACCCCTAATCCCCTAGCAACTAAACCCCTACACCTAAACCCTAAACCCCTAAAACTCGAACAGCTAAACCCAAAACCGTCTGCACCTTAACCCTATACCCGAAACCACTGACAACTAAACCCAAAACCCTCACACCTAAACCCAAACCTGAAAACCCCTAACAACTAAACCCAAAACCCTCTACACCTAAGCCCTAAACTCTAAAACCCTTCCAGGGTCTTGGGTTGAACCCTAAACGTTAAACCCCTAAACCCCTAAACCCAAAATCCCGAATACCTAAACTCGACACACTTTCGGGTTCATTCAGGGGGAGCCAAGTCTCGGCTGAGTAGGGCTTCGGGGTCTCGGGGTTTAGGAACTGGGGGTTTCCAAAAAACAGGGGTACCTTATTTTGGGGGGTCCTTATAATAAGGATCCTACTAGTTCGGTACTATATCAGGGTCCCCTATTTTCGGAAACTCCCAACTAAGGCGCACCGAAAAGCCTAAACCCTGAACCCACCACCCATCAACCCTCAACCCTAAACCCCTAAACCCTTCACCCCAAAACCCGAAAACACCACAGAACTCAAAACTCCGAACACGCAGAACTCCTAAAACCCACCTATGGAACCCTATTCCCCAAACCTGTGCACTAAACCCCTACACCCCCGCACCTTCGAACCGAAAGACCACTTCGACCCTTATGACAACCCCATAAACTCGTTCTGAAAACCGTTATATAATCCCCGACTTACAACCAACAAACAACTCATGAATCCCTTCAAACCGGTAAAACCCCCATGCCGAACAAGAACGAAAAGACAGATCAAACCCCGCAAAAGCGAAACTAAACGTGGGACCCCCTAGCGCGGTGGGCCTTTTCCAGCGTCCGCTGGTCATCCTTCAGGCAGTCACCTTACAGGATCATAGTTTGAACCATGTTCTTTAGGGCTTTAGGGGGTGTAGGAGTCGAGGGGTTTAGGGGTGCAGGGTTTAAGGCTTTAGGGTTTGGGGATTTACCGGAGCGGTGTTTTGACAGTTTTCGTAGTATGCCCATATGGGACTATACGGGCACAGTCTTACTGAATATTCAGACCTATGTCTATGTGCTGCGGTTTCGGGTTTCGGGTTGATAAGGGTTCAAGGCTAATGTACGATTTTTGTGCTGCAAACTTATACTTGGAGGATCATGGGACTTAGTAAGTAAGGTTCTAAGTACCTTAATTGGGGTTATAAGTATAGTTACCCTGATTATAACCCTAGTTACTAAGTCCCATGATCCTTTAAGTAGTGCTTCACGGCTTTGAGGCTTCCGGATTAGGTCTGGAACTCGACTCCTTTGAGGCAGACGCGGTCCGGCTGTGTCAAGTCAGGATAGTCCCAGCTTGTCTGCACCATACTTGGAGGATCATGGGACTTAGTACGTAAGGTTATAAGTACCCTAATTGGGGTTGTCAGTCCAGTTACCAAAATTATGAGCCTAAATCTCGACACCAGCCCCCCCTTATTCGGCAACCGCCGAAAGAGAAAGCCTCCGGGTCGGGATTTGGGGAGGACGCATGTGAAGTGGGTTGAGGGGCCTCAACACTTAGAATAGGTTTGGGGATATATTATATCATAATTATAATAAGGAGCCCCACAAAATAGTATAGGTAATCATTAAGACGACCCCTATACCCTAGAACCCTACCCCTTATAAACCCCTTTCAGGAACCCTATGAAGGAGCCCATAGGTAACTATCAAGGCTCCCGTAGCAATCCTCAACCGCCTCAGAGACGGAAGCCTTCGAGCTGACCCTTATCAAAGGGGAAAAGGAGGGACCCTTAATGGGGACCCCTACCCTATAATGGGCCATATTCTGGGTATATAATAGGGTATATACCTAGGGGTCCTTGTTAAGGGTCCCTCCCTTTTCCCCTTGGACCTCCGACTCCAGAGCCTCCACATCCCTACTTGGAGGGTTCATGGGTAGTTCTACGTGGGTGGTTGTCCCTTTTTGGGGTCCCTATTATTATTTAGGGTACCCAAAAGGGACCTTAATTTTGACAACATCCCTACTTGGAGGGTTCATGGGTTTTTATAATGTGAGTTTAGAGGGGTTGAGGCTTTAGGGTTTAGGATTTAGGGGTTCCTTTAAGGGTTCTATAGGGTTTAGGGACTACGGTAGTTATAACCCCACGTATTCCTACTTGTGGGATATCATGGAGAACTAGAGGTTAACTTTTTGGTTATATAGGGAGTATATGGGAGGATACTACCCGAAAAAGGTTAAAGGTTACCTACTCTACTACTAGGTAGTTATAAGTGGGTTTGGAAGGGTTTAGGGTTCCTTTGGGTTCCTTTAAGGGTTCTATAGGGTTTAGGGATGAGGGTAGCTATATGTGGCGTTTATAAGCAAGCCTTGTACCCAAAGAAAAACTGTCTGGTGCTTCGTACGGAATGAGGAATGGTAGCCCTATATAATCCCCAAGAATCGTCTCCAACATCCATTCCCCCACTAAGCTCCAGGGACCAAAGCTCAGCACCTAGTCCCATAACCCCCCAGCCCCAGACCCTAGAGCCGCCGCTCCAAACCCTAAAACCCTACAACCCGAACACCCTAACACCCTGAAACCCTGAAACCCTAAAACCCTAAAACCCTGAAACCCCGAAACCCTGAAACCCTAAAACCCCAAAGTCCTAAAGCTCTAAAGCCCTAAAGCCTTAAAGCCCCAGGCCAAGCGGCCTCCTTTGCACTGATCAAAAATTTCGGACAGCCCTTCGAGCGATGGCTGGCCTCCTGATGAGGCTACCGACCTCCCAGAGGCTGGGGTTTACTTGGAGGATCATGGGACTTAGTAAGTAAGGTTATAAGTACCTTAATTGGGGTTATAAGTATAGTTACTCTAAATATAACCCTGGTTAAGTCCCATGATCCTTTAAGTAGGGGTTCAGGGTTTAGAGGTGTTGGGTCTGGTTTAGGGGTTTAGGGGTTTAGGGGCTTAGGGTTTAGGGTTCAGGGTTTAGGGGCTTAGGGTTTAAGGGTTTAGGGTTCAGGGGTTTAGGGCGTAGGGGTCTAGCGGCTTAGCGGGATCCTGTAAAATCCTACCTTTTCAAGGATATGCACGTACGTATGTATGTATGAAAACAGATAGACACATGTATGTAGATGTATATGTGTATGTATACGAAGACATCTCAGGCTTAAGGACTTTAGGAAATCCACCCCCTTCCTGCTGCCGCGCGACCCCGCAGCTTTTGCACCCTTTTGGTCGAAGGAGTCCGTAGCAAACCCTTGCATCCCTGGGCTGGCTGCAAGGTTGGAGGCTGAGCGCAAAGGTGTTGGGGGTTTAGAAGACATTTGGAGTTTCAGAGAGGATTGAAGGTGTCTGGCGCTCTATGACCCTTGTTCCTGTTCATCACAGAAACTGCGAAGCTTGCCACCCACGGCATTTTAGATTCACTTATCACTCTGTGGCTCACTGCAACGACTCTTATTATGGCTCTCATCATCGTCGGCATCATCAGCAGCATCACCATGGTGCTTGCTGATATTACCAACCACCAACCTTATCATCCCCTTCCTCTGGAGAGTACCACATACTGAGATTACTGCGAGGTGCAACCGCACCAGCTACAGCTCCACAGCTGGACCTGTAGCACAAAACCACCCATACCCCACTCATGTCATGTAGGGGCACTAACAAACTGTAATTAGAATAAGATTCTGAAAATCCCTTATTACAACCATGGTATAGTTTACCCCCAAACCGTATTCTGACTACTAAGGCCCCTATACTACACTGACAAAATCCGAAGCCCGAGGACCCCATGTGCAGAACCCTCAGGCCTCTGACCTGCACTAGGATCCTCCAGGCAGAAGCCAAACTTCCACCCAACAAGTGGAGTTGGGTTTAGGTTCTACTTAAAGGATCATGGGACTTAGTAACTAGGGTTATAATTAGGGTAACTATACTTATAACCCCAATTAAGGTACTTATAACCTTACTTACTAAGTCCCATGATCCTCCAAGTAGGGTGGTGTCGGGTCCAAGGTTTAGGGTTTCACGTTTAGGATTTAGGGCTTAGGGACATGTGAGGTTTCGGGCACTTGAAACTTTGAAGCTCAGGCAGCACTTGGAGGATCGTGGGACTTAGTAAGTAAGGTTATAAGTACCTTAATTGGGGTTATAAGTATAGTTACTCTCATTATAACCCTAGTTACTAAGTCCCATGATCCTTTAAGTATGGTCCACAAAGATGGCGGGTGCAGACGCCGAGTCTCCTGGCTTTACCCAAAAAACAAGCTGATACCAATAGGGCCATGGAGGAGTCACCCTAAACTACTAAACCCTAAACCCTTAAACCCTGACCCTTAAACCCCTAAACCCTAAACCCCTAAACACTAAACCCTAAACCCTTAAACCCTTAACCCTAAACCAACCCTTAAAAGCAACCTGAATCCCAATACCTTCAGCCCAAAGTCCCAAACCCTGAAACCTGAAACTCTAAACTAATACAAACTCCAACTCCAAAGCCCCTAAACCCGGCTTAGGGTTTAGTGTTTAGGGTTTGGGGTTTAGGGGTTTAGGGTTTAGGGTTCCAAAGCCCGAACTGGGCAACCTAAGGTTTGGGGAGAAGAGGGGTTTATGGATTTAGGGGTTTAGGGTTTAGGGTTGAGGGTTTAGGGTGCAGGGTTCAGGGTTTAGGGTTTAGGGTTGGTTTTTGTGTGGGGCAGGGTTGGGGTTGGGGTATGGGGTTAACGCTTGAGGCTACCGGACATGAGGCGTTGACGCTTTCGTATGTCAGGGGCTGTGGGATATCACCCTACCTCTCAACCCTACACCTGGGTGGTTGTCAAAATTATGGTCCCTTTTTGGGTCCCTATTAAAAATACGGCACCTAATATTTAGGGTACCCAAAAAAAGGCCATAATTTTGACAACTGCCCACCTCAAACCTCAAAACATGAACCTTAAGAGGTTCCTAGTTGTGCTCCTTCCCAGTACCCAGCATTGCACCCATTTCAACCCTATCTTAACCCCTAAACCCTAAACCCTAAGCACCATGCAAGCCTAAACCCCTAAACCCTAAACCCCCAAACCCCCAAGCCCTATTGAAACACCACCAAACCCGCAAAACCCCTAAACCCTAAGGCCCATTAAACACCATGACACCCCAAATAACCCTAATACCCCCTAACTTATAACCCTTAAGAACCCTCATAAAACACGTGTAACCCTTATAAAACCCCCTATAAGCCCAATAAAAACCCTGATGCCCAGGCGTTTCAGACACCCCAAATAACCCTAATAACCCCTCTAACCCTTAAGAACCCAAATAAAACCGTATAAAAACCCCTATAAGCCCAATAAAAACCCTAAGACTTCCTCCCAAGGCGCGTCTCTCCAGTAGCGTCCGAGAACAGACTCTGGCAGCTGCGCATCTCGGCAGAGTGAGGCTCTATGTTTGGGTTTCGGATTTAGGGGTTTAGGGGTTTAGGGGATCTAGGGGATTTAGGGTTTAGGGGATTAGGGGTTTAGGGGATTTAGGGTTTAGGGGATTTAGGGTTTAGGGGTTTAGGGGTTAGGATTTAGGGGATTTAGGGTTTAGGGGATTTAAGGTTTAGGGGATTTAGGGTTTAGGGGTTTAGGGGATTTAGGGTTTAGGGGATTCAGGGTTTTGGGGTTTAGGGGATTTAGGGTTTAGGGGATTTAGGGTTTAGGGGTTTAGGGGTTTAGGATTTAGCGGATTTAGGGTTTAGGGGTTTAGGGGTTTAGGTGATCTAGGGTTTAGGGTTTAGGGGATTAGGGGTTTAGGGGATTTAGGGTTTAGGGGATTTAGGGTTTAGGGGTTTAGGGGATTTAGGGTTTAGGGGATTTAGGGTTTAGGGGTTTAGGATTTAGGGGATTTAGGGTTTAGGGGTTTAGGGGTTTAGGGGATTTAGGGTTTAGGGTTTACAGGTTTAGGGGATTTAGGGTTTAGGGTTTACGGGTTTAGGGGATTCAGGGGGTTTAGGGTTTAGGGGTTTAGGGGTTTAGGATTTAGGGGATTTAGGGTTTAGGGATTTGGGGGTTTAGGGGTTTAGGGGATTTAAGGGATTTAGGGTTTAGGGGATTAGGGGTTTAGGGTTTAGGGGTTTAGGGCTTAGGGGTTTAGTAATTGTCATCACCATCAGACTCATAATGATGACAACAAAAGCAATAACAACAACAAGAATCAAAAGGTCCTCTAGAAAATTAATAATCATCCCCATCATAATAATACAGAGAAAAAATACCCATAACAATAACAACCGTATTAAACCCCCTAAAGCCTCAATCTTATTATGATGCATATTCATTATGATGCTTATTCTGAGTAATACTACAAGTATTTTCTGTCTGTTATGTATTCTTTATGGTTGTTTATATCGTTCGAGACGGTAGGTTGAAGTTTTAAGTGTTTGTTTTCATAAAGTGTTTGTTTTCATAAAGCTGGAAAGGTATATTAAGGCTTTATAGTGTTGGATTTCATTTGGTTTGGAAGCTTTTGTAATGTGATTTTAACACGGTTTGAGAGGGTAGATTGGAGCTTTAAACTGGTGTTTTTATGGGTTGAAGCTTTGTGGTGTCTGGTTGCTACAGTTTGAATCAGTGGATTATGATTGGGGCTTCATGGTGTCTGTGTTACTTGGAGGTTCATGCGTAGTTACAAGTGGGTAACACGGACGGATTGAAACTGTTTCGGATTTGTTTGAGGCTCGAGGGTTTCACTGTCTTGCGGGCTCAGGGAGTTGCAGGGTACTCTATTACAGGAGCCAAAAAATTAGAATAGGGTTTTGGGAATCATTAATTTGTAGAAAGAAAAGGAACCCCCAAGAAATTATAGGTAAGCATTTAGGCCCCTGTAGTATGTGCTCAGGCTGTCCTTAGCACGCGTGCCGCATGCCATGCGGCTTGCGATGAAGAGTTTGCAGTTTCGGATTTCAGGGTTTGGGGCTTTTGCGTTTCTGGCTTCGGGTTCGGAGGTCTGCAGCGGGCGCAATCTGAAAAGCGCTACAAGACCCAAAATGACGAAGGCTCTTTCCCCCCCCCCCCCCCGGCCGGAAAAAACCAAAGCCTAAACCCGGAAATCCCAAAACATCCAACCACGGTCATCCAACCACGGTATCCCTCGCAATCTGCCTGCAAGAACCCCAAGACCACTTTTAAAGAATACTTATAGATATTGTAAAGAAAACAAAAAGATGCCTCATACAACAATTATGGGACCCTGATGGAATCCGAAAGCCTTGAAAGACTTTCTGGACGCCGTGCAAAACTCTCTGAACCCTTAAGGAAACCATTAGAAAAACCCTACTACAAAAAGAAAGAACCTTTGGAAACCATGATAGAACGATTTATAGAGCCCTTCGAACAACATTAGAGCCTCTGAAACACCTGGCGCCTACAACGCCTTTGTAACACCCACAAACCACCTAAAAACCTGTACTTAAAGGATCCTGGGACTTAGTAAGTAGCGTTATAATTAGGGTAACTATACTTTTAACCCCAATTAAGGTACTTATAACCTTACTTACTAAGTCCCATGATCCTGCAAGTAGTCTTAGTAACCCTGTTGAAGACTCTTGACCCGAAACTCCTTGCAGCCGCCCCGACGCATGGGACGAGGACTGATGTGATGGGAAACCCCTGCATGAAGCACCCCGGCGGGCCTCCTGGGTGCAAAGATGTGCGGGCGGTTTAGGGTTTAGGGCTTAGGGTTTTTTAGGGTTGAGGGTTTAGGACAACCCGCTTTGACAAAGGGATACGTACGTCGAGCTTAGATTCTGAGGCTTTCTTAAGGTTTTGTGAGGGTTACGAAAAGGATTTCACCTTGAATCAGATTGGATTTGGGTTTACGGTTTTGGTTTCAGCCTTGACAGTGACTCCCAGAAAAATGGAAACCGGATTAAGGCCAAACAGTGCAGGGAGTCCCTTTACATTACTCTTGAGGATTGAGGCTATTGGCTTTCCAACGCTTCTACTGTACGGTGACGGCTTCCGGATCCAGGGCTGAAAGCTTACATGTATGGTTTTTGAGATATATGGGCGGTTGTCAAAATTACGGTCCCTTTTTGGGTCCTTAGTATAATACGGCACCTAATATTTAGGGTACCCCAAAAGGGACCATAATTTTAACAACCACTCATATACAAGGTCTTTACAGGTGAAGGGGTCCTCGTTTGGCGATCTACAGGAAGCTTCCCTTTAAAGGCCTAAACCCTAGACCCTAAACCCCTAAACCCTAATCCCCTAAACCCCTAAAGGCCCTAAAGGCCCTAGACCCTAAACCCCTAAACCCTAATCCCCTAAACCCCTAATCCCCTAAACCCCTATACCCTAAAGGCCCTAAACCCCAAAGGCCCTAAACCCTAATCCCCTAAACCCCTAAACCCTCAACCCTCAAGGCCCTAAACCCTGAAGCCTTGTTGATTTCATTTTGGCCGGGGTCTGGCTCACGGTTCGTTTAAGGTTTAGGGTTTAGGGGTTTAAGGTTTAGGGGATTCGGGCTTTAGGGGTTTAGGGGTTTAGGGGTTTAGGGGTTTAGGGGTTTAGGGGTTTAGGGTTTAGGGGTTTAGGGGCTTAGGGTTTAGGGTTTAGGGTTTAGGGGTTTAGGGGTTTAGGGTTTAGGGGTTTAGGGTTTAGGGTGTCAGGCGTTCAGGAGTTTATGAACACGGCTGAGAAACCTGCGGTACGGGGGCTTTTTCGGACGGCGTGAACTTACATCCGAAACGACAATACCTCGAAACCAAATCCTCAAGCCCAAATCAACGCTGTTTGCTAAATCCTTAGCTGGGTCGTAGAGTATCCCTGAGGTTTCCCAGCGTCAAGATTCATGTCTAGATATGACGGCTACGAGAAAGGATGCATTTCACTGCTGCTATAGTGTCTACTACACGGTCTTTTGTTCGGTAATGCTGCGAACAACATTACTTTCAAAGATATTTACCATACGTACAACTCAGTTTCCTGGGACCTTCAGTAGGGCCTGGGGCACATGAAGTGTGCCCTGCTCCTGCAGTTTCCAGGCTGCGAGACTCCTACCCAGTTGGACCTACAACCCCTTTATTCTGAAATCCAAAACCCTGAACCCTAGACCCACAAAACCCGAAACCCTAAACCCAAAGCCCCAAGCCTCCTAACATTACTGCGTTATGTTATGAAAAAATGAAAAAATGGAATATGGTATAATACTAATACTAATACTAAAGCTGTTCTTCAGATTATAATGTTAAAAGATAATCTATGCCTCGCTTAGAAGCATAATAAAAACAGCATGTTTAATCTTCTCTTAGGTTTTATATGAACAAGACTATAGTAATGTTTTGCTTTCGAAGCTTCCGGTGAAAATTTGGCACGGATTGCGGACCGGAGCCGGCTGAGCCTTCGGGCGCTTCTAGGGCTCTTCGAGCTCTAGGACATCTGGGAAGTAGGAGGTTTAGGGTTTTGGGGTTCAGGGTGAAGGGTTGTGGGTTTTGGGGTTTAGGAGTTTAGGATTCAGGGTTTAGGGTTTTGGGGTTTAAGGCTTGGGGTTTGGGACATCTGGGAAGTAGGAGGCTTTTTATGGGCAGGGCTTTGGGGGTTTAGGGTTTAGGTTGAGCCAGCGGTATAGAGTATGTGCATTATACCGACCCTTCGGGACACTGAGCCCAGTGGCAATGCTGATGATCACAGATCACCATCTTGAAGTTGATGGTGGTGATGATATTGGCGACGATGGAGATCACGGACAGGGTGATGGATGGCGAGGATGGCAAAGTTGGCGGTGGTAGTGATGCTGATGCTGATGATGCTGCTGATGATGGTGATGACAGAAAACACTACAACTAAGAACAAGGATGAGAATGAGAATGACTGCAGTGCCAATGATGATGCTGCCGCTGGCTTCCAGCTTTTTGCTAGGCTTTTCGTAGCCTCCGCACAGCGTTCACACTCGCTACACAAGGGCTCCTACATTTCTACGGGCTGTAGATCCCTTAAAGGAACCCCTGTAGATCCCTTTAAAGGAACCCCCAAAAGATCCCCAAGGCTTTACAAGATACGAAGGGACCCTTCTGAACCTGCTTTGGGGCTTCGGTGCTCCGGAAACTCTGGGAGCCTTTCGTCTTTAGCTTTTGAAGTGTACTTGGAGGATCATGGGACTTAGTACTTCCTTAAAGGGTTCCTTAAGGCGCTCCTTTTAAAGAGTTCTATAAGGGATCCATAGGGGTTTAGGGTTTAGGGTCGACTTGGAGGATCATGGGACTTAGTAAGTAAGGTTATAAGTACCTTAATTGGGGTGATAAGTATAGTTACCCTAATGATAACCCTAGTTACTAAGTTCCATGATCCTTTAAGTACCTTCAACCCTAAACCCGAAAGGGGTGGGTTTGGGGTTTGGGGTACTGTAGAGGAGACGAGTGGCTCTCGACCCCATCCACAAAGGGCTCGCTAAAGAAGATACGAAGAAAAGCAAGCATTTCGGCCATGTCACCACGTCCACGCCGGGGAGCACTGGACAAAGCTAGCCTAGGGGTCTCTCGGCTTGTGGGGCTGAGCGTTCTGCAGATGGGGTTCTTTTTCCAGAGAGCCCAATGCCTCTTAATTCAGCAATAGACCTTAAATTATAAGGGGCTTCATATTATGATTTAAGCTATACTCCTTAATTGAGGGGTATTGGGCTCTCGGGGCTTCGGGCTTTTGGGGCTTTAGGCTTCAGGCTTTGCTGGAGCCTTGGAGACTTGGGTTCGGGCTCCGGGAAGGGAGCCGTCTGAGGATTCGGCTTGGCGGCTCAGTGGAAGATTCCGGCTAAGAAGCCCCGCGATGTGAGGGTTTAGGGTTTTAGGGTTCAGGATTTAGGGTTTTTTTAATGTGCAGTAGCCTCTTTGATCCTTAGGGTTTAGGGTTTAGGATTTACGGGTTTAGGGTTTAGAGTTTAGAGAGCTTTGCAAGGAAGTGTTCCCAGGGTGCTTTGGGGACACAAGATGAGGGTCTCTGACCCGGGTGGGAAAATAAGATCCGAGCCGGTAACGCTAGGGTTTAGGGTTTAGGGTTGAGCATGCAGAAATTACCACAGCCAGAATTTGTCATGCGGGCCCGGAATGTGGGTCACAGACGTCTCTTCTGCATCTTACTCGAAAGACTCTAGGACTTGGGAGTCTGCCTGATCGGTTCTCGGGGCAAATCGGCCACAAAGAAAGGAGTTCGCGGGTTCGTCTTTCTCCGTCCTAAAAGTTGTGAACTCTCAACCCTTACCCTTACACCCTCATGCAGAATGTGCGCGCTAAAACGCCTTCTGTGCATCTGACTTTTCATTTCGTCTTAAAACCATTGCGAACCCGCGCCTAGCTCGTGCGCATCGCACAACCCTCCAGAGCAAATCCAACACAGCAGACCATAACTGAGCAGTGGTTTTGGGGTTCCTTTGGCTCTTTAGCTCCTTATTTAATAGGGATTATAATCATCCCTGGCTCCTTGGCTCCTCCAATACCAATGGGTAGATAAACGCAGAAGCTAAAAGAGGCCCTCAGCCCGGAGCTTCCTGACCTCTCGGGCTTAGGGTTTAGGCTTTAAAACCCTAAGTCCCAGGCCCCAAAGTCAAAAACCACAAAAAAAGCTGAACCATACTTGGAGGTTCATGGGTAGTTATAAGTGGGGTTGTAAGTAGGGTAACCAGAATTATACCATATTAGGTGACTTATAACCCCCCTTATAACTACCCTAAACCCTAATCCCTAAACTAAAAGAACCCTAAACCCATAATAGCCCCACTTGTAACTACCCATGAACCTTTAAGTAACCTCCTCTTTGAAATGCTCACTCTGAGCCAGGCCGCGACTGTCCTGTGTAAGGCATGCAAGGCGACACCTGTTCTTGCGCAGACATCACCTACTTAAAGGATCATGGGGCTTAGTAACTAGGGTCATATTTTAAAGGGCTCCTTTAAAGGGGATCTATAAGGGTTCTATTATAAGAGGGTTTATAGGGTCTACTTAAAGGATCATGGGGTTTAGTAACTAGGGTTATAGTTAGGTAATAGTTAGGGTGACTATACTTTTAACCCCACTTAAAGTACTTATAACCTTACTTACTAAATCCCATGATCCTCCATCATAGAACCCTTGCAGATCCATTAAGGATCCCTTTAAGGAGCCCGATTATACCTTGCTTGCGGCAATCCCAACATCTACATCATAGAACTCGAATGATGCCCTTGGGGAGCCCTAAAGGGATGCCCTAAAAGCAACACTTACAGGAACCCTGAGTAGTTGTAGTAGCAGTCGTTGTAGTCAGCATCGTTGTCGTGGCAGTAGCAGTATCAGTAGCCGTGAGGAGGAGGAGGAGGAGGAGGAGTGGGACCTGGAGTAGGAGTAGGAGCAGGAGAAAGAGTAGGAGTAGGCATAGGTAGAAATGGGAGCAGGCATAGGATTTCCACGGCCGGTAGCAGTGGAGTAGTGGCAGTAGCAGTAGCAGTTACTCCTCGTAGTCGTAGTACAGTAGTAGTAGTAGTAGTAGTAGTAGTAGTAGTAGTAGTAGTAGTAGTAGTAGATGCAGTAGTTGTAGTACTACTACATCATACTACTACTACTACTACTACTACTACTACTACTACTACTACTACTACTACTACTACTACTACTACTACTACTACTGCAGTAGCAACAGCAGTAGCAGCAGTGCAGCCATGGTAGCGTGTAGTATGAGTACAACAACAGAGGCAGAAGCCGTGTGGTTTGGGGCTTCAGGTTCAGAGTCAAGAGCATGTATTTCTTTCGCCTAAGGCAATCGTCAAAACAACTCGCGCTGCTTCTGCCTTCAATATTGATGATCCTCGTAATTCGCACTCCTTGCGCACTGCTTCTCTGACTATACATATCAGCCATGTTGCCCATTCTTCGTGCGGAGCGTCGCCGACGGGCATCTGAGACAGGTAGTGTCCAAGACAGTGCTTTTCACTAGGGCCTAGGGCTTGCTGCCTTGCTGACAACGACAACAACGTAAGGATGCAATCACAACGAAAACAGGAACAATGATAAGCACAGAAGCCTGATGATGATGATGGTGGTGCTGCTACTACGACGACTGCTACTCCTGCTACAACTCCTCGACTTCTGCTTCTTCCTCGGCTGCTACTACCAACAGTACCACGACCAGCACCGCCTGCTGCACCACCTCAGCAACCACCGCTGACACAACTACTTTAGACCTGTTTGACGAAGATAATAGGAGAATAATAGTAATAATAGTCATAATAGTAATCATAGTAATCATAGTAATAATAGTAATGATAGTAATAATAGTGACGACTTCGACAGCAGTTCTTCCACGAAACCGAAGCCCGGCAAATGCACTCGCTGCCGGCGAGAGTCTGGAAGGAAATAAGGCCAGTGACGCACCGGCCACGAGCGCAGTTCTCACGACTACCTCAGGCAGAACTGGATACTTGGAGGATCAGGGGACTTAGTAAGTAGGGTTAGAAGTAAGGTAGCTACAGTTGTATCTACTTATGACCTTAATCAAAGGTACTTATAAGGTCCTTACTAAGTCCCATGATCCTCCACTATAGAACCCTTGAAGATGAACCCTTGAAGATCCCTTTAAGGATTCCCTTGAGGAGCCCGATTATAGAACCCTACAGTACCCTTGAAGGAACCCCTGAAAGCCTCCAAGCCTTAAGCCTCTCAAGCATTAAGGCTCAGACCCACTTGGAGGATCATGGGACTTAGAAAGTAAGGTTATAAGTACCTAAATTGGGGTGATGCGTAGAGTTACCCTACTTATAACCCTAGTTACTAAGTCCCATGATCCTTTAAGTAGGCCCTATCAATCCCCTCTTATCATAGAACCCCTATAGATCCCCTTTAAAGGAGCCCTTTAAAGTATAACCCTAGTTACTAAGTCCCATGATCCTTTACCCAGAGGGTCTTTGTCAGCATTAGGGTGGGGCCCGAAGGGCTCTCAGTGCTTCGGGATGGAAGTTGAGGGGTTTAGGGGTTTAGGGTTTACGGTTCTATACTATAGGGGCCTTAATAACTGGAATAGGGTTTTGGGGAAAATAATGCTATACCTATAGTAGGAAAAATAGTAAGGTAGTTCTGGGCTTTGGAAAAAGTCTGCAGAGAAGCCCAGACCTGGTCCTTACCACTCGAAGGCTCAATGCGTAGTTATGACTGGGGTAACAAGTCCCCTGATAGGGGTTATAGCTCTGGTACCATTATAACCCTGAACCCTAAACCCTAACCCTCTCATAACTGCCCATGATCCTCCAAGTAGGCCTGAGCTCTAGGCCCCGGACCCAAGCCTACGGATGTTGTGATCTGAGCCGACGCGTTGCCGGAGGGTGAGAGGACTTGGCTTGAGAAGTCTCTAGCAAGGTCAGGGTTGGGTTTGGGGACTAGGATTTTGGGCCAGCTGTTAAGCTATAGGGGCCTAAATAATTGCCAATACTATTTTTCGTGGCTTCCTTATCATTAGTGTTGCTATAATTATAGTATTGTGGGCCCCAAAACCCTATTCTAATCAAAGTATAGAACCCTTATCGTATCCCTTTTAGTAACCCTTACATACAGCCCTTTAAAGGGACCCTACTCTAACCATTTAAGGCCCCTATATTAGGGAGCAGGGTTCAGGAACTCGTGGGCTTTTCAAATTCGAGAGCAAACAGCGGTCTCTGGGGGCCCAGCGCGGTCCAAGATTGAGAGTAGGCGGAAGCAGAACAAGCCTTCACTACCTGAGGGCTTTAGGGTGTAGAGCTTAGGGAGTTTAAGGCTCAGGGGTTAGAGTTTGGGGAGTGTAGGGCTTAGGTTCTAGAGTTTAGGGAGTTTGGGGCTTAGGGTTTTGAGGGCAGCTGCAACAGTTGACATTCAGGCTGCAGGACGCAGGGCTCAATCGTTTTTGAAGGAAACTGCACCGGCAAGGCTCATCATGATCCAGCCGACAAAGCAACTCGCAAACTCCAAAACTGAAACCCTTCATTCCTGATGCCGACAGATGCATGATCGAAAGACTAGGAGAGCAAACTGGCTCCCGGATTGGGTGAGTTTTGATCATGCGCACACAGCATAGGACGAGGACGTTTGTGGTCCGGGACGAGTCTGTACGGCTTGGCACACAAAACCCTCAACCCTCAGCAAAAGCTCTGACGCATTACCTCTGCCGAAGTTAGGAGGGGCCAAAGGGCTACTTTTCTGTAAGGTCACTATGAAGGCTATTCTTGGCCAGCTGAACAGCAGACCTGAGCGATGTGAAGCGTGAGCTGCAACAACGCATTTACCAAGCCGTTGGAAAGGAGATGCACGTGTTCGAAGCTCAGGTGCGGACAAAGCCACAGCAAAACTCCCAAGGCCTAAACTAAAGAACCGTAAACCCTAAACCCCTAAACCCCTAAACCCCTAAACCCCCAAACCCATCAAGCCCTGAACAACTGCTCGAGCCCAACTCCCCAAAACCAGCACATCGAGTACAGCCGCCAACTACGCAGATGCCATCTGAAGCCCAAACCTTGAAACCTTCAACAGCAAAACTCCCAAGGCCTAAGGCCCTAACCCCCTAAATCCCTAAACCCCTAAACCCTAAACCCTAAACTCTAAACCCTAAACCCCTAAACCCTAAACTTTAAACCCCTAAACCCTAAACCCTAAACTCTAAATAGTATTGGTAGTGATTAAGGCCCCCAATATAATCCCCTCGCCCCCTTCCACAAGCCCAAAACGAAGAACCCCCCTGTGATCCCAAAAGGATCCTTTGCTTCCACCAGCCGAGCTTCCTTGTGAGGAACCTTTATACTACCTGTATATAAAAAAATACGCATGACTTTGTGTGTATATATATATATATATACACATATACACATATAAACTTCTTTGTTTATGTGTGTATATATACGTACACACCCTCTGGGATCCAAAGAAAACCCTTGTCTCCGCGCGCCCAAAAACGCCGGGCTTTGGTTTGAGGCTCGGGCTTGCTTCCCTGTTGCGCCCTGGGCATCCTCGTACCCTGACTTGCATCTGGCCTCGGCTTGAGGGGTTTAGGCTTTAGGGTTTAGGGTTTCGGGGTTTGGGCTTTAGGGGTTAGGGTTTAGGCGGTTAAGGCTTTACGGGTTTAGGAGTTTAGGGTTTAGGGTTTAGGGTTTAGGGCTTAGGGTTTTGTATGGGGGCTCCCTTAAGGGCTCCCTGCTCCCCTAAGGATCCTCTATAGGGTTCCATGAAGGGTTCCTGTAGCCTCCTTTGAAGGTTCCCTTAAGGGTTCCTTTAAGGGCCAAGTTCTAGGAGTTGTAACAGGGTTTTGAGCAAGGGTTCTAGACATGTCTCTCTCTATCCAGCAGGAGAGGAATAGCGTTTGGCGGTTTTGGGCCTTCGGGCCCGGGTCGGGCTCGGGACGAGGGTAAACTTGAAAGGTTCTGCAGGTTTGGGTCTTTGGTTTGCGGATTGGGGTCTGTGTAGAGTTGAAGCTCGCCGGCTTGAACTGTTTGCTTCTTGGCTGGGTCCTGCTTCGTGCTTAACCAGGGCGTCGAAGGCTGGCTAGGGCTTCGTCTTGTGACATTGTGGTCATGCACCTGAACTCCTACACCGCCCGCCCCAGCAAGGGTCCAGGGCAAAGGAGCAGACAAGGCCCGGACAAGGGCAAAGGAGCAGACGAGGCCCGGACATGCAAAAGGCTCCGTCGCGAAGCCACTGTCCCTGGAGAACGGTCCGCTTCGTCACTCGCAATGCAAACTCCACAACAACGCCAAGAAAAGCACAGCTGCGGCGACAGGTCTCACTGTAGGAAGTTGTCGTACTGGTAGTACTGACAGTGAAGTAGTGGTAGTGGCAGCTGTTGCCGTTGCTTGGCGCTGTAGCTGCTGCTGTAGTTGTAGCTGTGGTCGTAGTAGTTGCTGTTGCTTTGTTGTTGGATGTAACTGTACCTGTAGCTGCGTCTGTAGCTGTAGCTGTTGCTCTTGCTGTCGCTATCCTTGCTGTTGTTGTTGTTGTGCTTGTTGTTGTTGTCGTTGTTGTTGTTGAGGTTGCGGCTGTGGTGGTTGTTGTGGTGGTGGTTGTTGTCGGTTGTGGTTGTAGTGGTTGCAGTGGTTGTAGTAGCTGGTAGTAGTAGTAGTCGTCGTCGTCGTCGTCGCCGTAGCACTAGCAGTTGCAGTAGTAGTTAGTTATACTCGTTGGTGGTGGTTGTGGCGGTTGTCGTCGTCGTCGTCCTTGCTGTGGTCGTTGCTGTTACTGTTGCGTTTGACCGTTCCCGCCACCTTGAGCAAGAAAATCCTAAGCCTCAAACCCTTGTCCCAAAATCCCAACATCGTAAACCCCGCATAGACCACCGGTGAAACCTATGAGAAACCCTTCCATAAGCCCACAAAACGGCCCTGCAATCTCTGAACCCTGTAAACTCTCAACCAAACCCTAGACACCAAACCCAAACCCCTTAAACCCTTAACCGCCAAACCCCTGTAATTCTCTGAACCCTGTCAACTCTCAACAAAAAACCTAAACACCAAACCCTAAACCCTAACCCAAACCCTTAACCCCCAAACCCCTGTAATTCTCGGAACCCTGTAAACTCTCAACCATGTCCTCTTTGCACCTGATCTATATAACTAAATCGTATAATATACTATAATTCGATATAATATACTTTTATACAATGTACTAGAAGTATGAAAAACTACGAAACACCACAATGTAACCATATTATTCACCATAGATCCCTAGTATGGTATCTTAGATTAAGTCCCTTAACAAGAACCATGTCCTCTTTTAACCTGATCTGAAATTTCTGAGCCTGCCTCGTGAGACGCCAGGCTCCTCGGGTTGCTTCGAGGTCAAGCTTCAGAGTTTGAGGATTGTTTTGAACACCTTGGGTTTTTGGGTTTAGGGTTTAGGGTTTTGAGTTTTGGGTTTCGGATTTAGGGTTAGAGTTTGAGGGGCTTAGGGTTCCGGGATTGGGAGTTCTGCCGCTCATTCCAGTTCTGGTTGCTGGCCTAGCCAGGGAATAGTGCAATACCCAGAATAGCGATTTGACTCAAAAGAATGTGGACAAAGAAGATTAACGGTATTCCCCCTGACATTCCAGCCGCTGCTCCGCCTCCTGCTCCCAATGCAACCCCTGTCCTGCTCCCGGCTGCTATTGCTGCTAGGAATCATACTACTGTTGATGATACAAATCCTGCATTACCCATAATTAGGAATATACCATCATTCCCATGGTCTAGGGTCCCCAAGGTCATGCAGGATCTATATCATCAACCGTAGCGCTCCTGCTGTTGCCGCTCCTCAGCCGATCATGTTTCTTCTTCTACCTACTCCTGCTGCTTGCTGTTTCTGCTTCTGCTGTTCTTGTTCCCAGACTCATCCTTCCACTATAACATCGCAATACAAATGAATCTTCATGCCCTTATAATGCCTGTGCGAAGAGAACATCTGCTATTATTGCAGGGGCTGTTACTACTACTTCTCTTGCCACCACCACTGCTTCTACTACTACTTCTACGACGATATCTGCTACGGGTGCCACTGCTGATGGAGGAAATATTGCACCACTTTTTAAATGGCCGAACAAAGCAGAGACCCCGCACCCCCTTTTGAACATTGACAGTTGATTCTCGGACATGCCGTGGGTTTCAAAGACAAAAATCTTACACCACCTCGGTATCCATCATCGTCTATCTTACAAAGGGGGTGCTGGGTTATGCTCATGCACCGTGTCAAGTGTTATGAATCAGGTGATGCAAGATTTCCTCCATCAACCGTAGTACTCCTTCTGACAGCCGTTGTCGTCGCAGTGCAAGACATTGTACGTAATACAATAGTAACAGCGATGGTGATGGCTGGTTCCGCAGTGTTAATCCTATTTCTGCTCCGAGCAGCCGCTTGACGCCTCTATGGAAGTGACGTCGATGCCTCGCCAGGGGGTCAGGGTTTAGGGCAGTTAAGGTTGAACCGCAATGCCAACGCATGGTTACAACTGTGCATGCATAGGACATGCGTAGCAAAAGTTGGAAACACAGACAGTATATGCAACAAACAATCATGGTAAAGAGTTCCAACATCCCGCGCCAAAAGATACCCAAAAGGACAGAGCCCCTGGTCTTCGAATAACCTTCCCTGCAATATTAAGGACGGGCCGGCATTAGAAAAATGGCTTTGGGACGTGCTGCAGCGAATTGGCCGCAAAGATGTATGTGGAGGCTCCCAACAGCAAAAGGAACCTTGACCCAACTAGACGTGTAACAGCAGTCAGAATTGTTGGCAACAACATCCGCTGCAACAACCGGAGGAAGAACGAGAAGAACGAAAGACTGCAACACCACCACCAAGAAAACACCAACAACAACGACAGAAACATCAGTCGCAGCAGCAGCCAACAGTGCGATAATACCAGCAAGAACCACTTGCGACAATAGCACTAGAACAGCAGCAAGAGCACCAACAAGAACAGCAGCAACAAGCATGACACATGATTCAATACCAGCCTAGTGTTGAGGGTTGAGGGCTTCGGGCTGAGGATAATTATTCTAGCACTACCAGTTGCAAGCTAGTAAAGAACCCCAAGAGCCCAATACCCCTTAATGAAGGACTATACCTTGAATGATTGGGGGCTTCATATGGGAGTTTCCGAAGTAAGGGACCCCAATATAGTACCCTAAACAGCCCCAAATAAGGTACCCCTTCTTTTCGGAAACTCCCATACTATGATTTGAGTTATATTCCTGGATGCAGGGATATTGGGCTCTCTGGGAACCCCCGGCCCGGAAGCTCGCCTGCAGATGCCATGGTCATCCGAACCTCGGACTGCACATGGTTTCAAAGAGTAATAGAAGTGGCAATAGTACTAGTAATGCTAATTCAATACGAATACTGAATACTAATGGAAATAGAAATAGTACTAGAAATAGTAACGGTCAGAATAGCAGTATTAGCAATGACAAGCCTAATCGTCATAGGAAGGATACTGGTGGCCATGTCTCTCAGATCTGCGTAGCTTGCACATTGGCTCGCAGGCTGGTGTCTGTGCCCGTTTCAGGGTTTAGGGTTTAGGGCTTAGGGTTTGGGGTTTGGGGTTTCGGGTTTAGGGCTTAGGGTTTGGGGTTTCGGGTTTGGGGTTCAGGGTTTGGGGTTTAGGGTTTGGGGTTTAGGGTTTAGGGAGTAGGAGATGCGGGAGTCGCTTTAAGACTGTCATAACACCGACTGAAGAGGATGATGTGCTATGCTCGGTGGTCGATTTGAGGCAAGCACCATCCATGCAACGACACAAACAACATCGTAGAGCTCTCGTTCACGAGAACGTGTCACACATGCTCTCTCTTAAACTTCGGAACCTCCCGACTCTGACCTTAAGCCCTTGGTGCTGTCATGCTTCGGGTGATAGATTGGGGAAATCTTCATCGCAGATTGAGGATTTGGCTTTGGGCTGCAAAGGACAGCCAAGGCGGGCAGGAAATGGCCCGGTCTAGTATAGTTTACTGGAGCCTAGAATGCATCACACTGGAAGCGATCGTTGTTGACAGTTTTGGCATGATGTGATCTAGGCCGAACCTAGGCATAGTTGTTAGACTGCTGTCTTCGAGTCTTCAGAGCGGGAGCTTTGGGAACCCAGAGAGCCCAATACCCCTTAACTAAGCAATATACCTTAAATTATAAGGGGCTTCATATTATGAGTTAAGCCATATTCCTTAATTAAGGGGTATTGGGCTCTTTTGGAAGATCTGAAGGGCAGCCACGTCGCCAGCGCGCTGTGCAGGCTGGCCCGGACGGAAAAAATTGAGCCAAAGACTGCAAGACACTGGCCATGAGGGTACTTAGCGCCTGGTGTCCTTATTCGATTTTTTGGGACACTACTTGGAGGTTCGTGGGTAGATAAAAGTGGGGTTATAAGTAGGGTGACCATACATAATTACAACCCATATTAGGGGACTTACAACCCCACTTGTAACTACCCATACTACCCATTAACCTCCAAGTACTGGAACCGTGAAGAGGATGGAAAACTGCTGCAGTGAGCATCGGGCGGTGAGGGGCTGTGAGCTTCGAGTGGGGCCGTGAGCTCCGGAACCCCCTCAAGCAGAACCCGGCATCCGGGAATACCCGAAAGCCCGAAGCTTGAAACCCCTGAACCCTGGCCAAAACCGTCACTGACAAGCGCAAACCTGAAGTAAGATTTTGACTCCCCTCGATGAAGTCCTCGAGCCTCTGCACGTGAAGCTTCCAGAGAAGCTACAGGAGCTTGCGCTGCGAATCTCGCACCCCTAAACCCTGAACCTTAAACCCTAAACCCCTAAACCCTAAACCTTAAATATGAAACTCCGAGCTTCAACCTGAACCGTATCGCCACATGATTTCTGGACCGCCCCGCTTGACACCACCAACCCATCTTATCTTCCCTCTTGCCGGGGTGAGGATTCAGACCCTCTAACATGTTTGGAGGTTACTGCCACGGAGTCAGGGTTTACTTGTATAAAGGCCTTACAATGTGTGTTTTCTGTGGCTGGTGACGGCGATGGTACGGACAACGATGGTCATGACGACGCAGATGTGCATGATGACAACACAGGACGCTGACGACGAGAATGAGGAGGAGGATGATGATGCAGCTGGTCATCTTAGGGATGGTGCCGGCGGCTGCGGCGGTGGAGGTGGAAGGAAAGAGTCATGATGGTTGTGGCAGCAATAGTGACGATAACTTTCAGCATGACGATCTTGATGCGCGGCATCTCGTTCATGCAAGGAGCATGGTCAACCGAAAAGTTGTAGATTCTTTCCTTGCTTTGGCTTTTGGGGATTTGAGGGATCGCCGTGCCTTGCTTTTCAAAGAGCTTTGCGGCTGAAGGCTTCGTGAACCGAAGTCACAACCAGACCCTCAAGCTCAAGCCTAAACCAGAAAACCCTACAGAACTCTAAAAGCCGAACACAGCAAACAGCACACCCACCCTACAGAACTCTAAAACCCAAACAAATTAAACAGCAAACCCACCCTACAGAACTCTAAAACCCGAACACAGTAAACCCCTGAACCATTTTCATCCTTCCTTCTCGCGCTCTTGGCAAGAGGCCGGGACTTCGGAGGCCGCGACTGCCACAGCCATGAGGTGTTTCCCCAAGGCCATAAGTTCGAGACCATCTTTGCCCCGAAGGCTCTTCGAAGGGGCTTAGGGTTTAGGAACCTCCAAAAACCCCGGGGATGTGAAAAGCTCACTCCCACGGACCACGCTGGAGGAATCCTTTTAGAAGAGCCCGGCCCAGGGGCGCAGAGGTTGTTTCGCCGCCCTCCACCTTCGCGACGTCTCCTGGGGCCCACGGGACTTGAGCCCGGAGGCTTTGAAGTTTGGGTGCAGCTTTCATTTTGGAGTTTCTGAAAATTTGGAGTAGCCTATTTTGGGGTCCTTAAAATAAGGATCCTGCTGTTTTAGGGTACTATATATGAGCCCCCTAATTTCGGAAACCCCCATTTCTTGCCTAAGTGACCCAGGATGCACAGGTTGACTACACCGCAAACGGTAGATGCCGCAACGGCAAAAGCTGCCGATCATTTAGATAGCCAGCTCGCCGTTCTCTCATCAAACACTCAGCATGGCATTACAGCCTCCCGTGCTTCCACGAATCCCGTGAACCTTTGACACTCCGAATACACCAAACCATGTATCAATATACAGTGTCGCACTACAGACTAGACTTTACAGCATAGATAGACATAGATAGATGGGGGGCTCCGAAAATAGGGGACCCTGATATAGTACCCTAAATAGCAGGAACCCTATTATAAGGACCCCAAGATAAGGTGCGCCTAATTTTCGGAAACTCCCAGATAGATGTGCCATGGGGCGAGACCACTCACCCAGGATGTCAGACTTCAGAAGGACTGCAGTGCAAAGGCCGACGAGGGTCCTTAGAATGACAAGCAAACTCAAGACATGGGAGGTTCCGAAAATAGGGGGAGCCCTTAGGGTCCCTTTAAAGGGATCCTTTAAGGGCTCCGTTAAGGGATCTATAAGATTCTATTAAGGGTTTAGGGTTTAGGGTTTGGGAGTTTCTGAAAACAGGGGGAGCCCTTAGGGTCCCTTTAAAGGGTTCCTTTAAGGGCTCCGTTAAGGGATCTGAAGGGTTCTATTAAGGGTTTAGGGTTTAGGGTTTAGGGTTTAGGAGTTTCCGAAAACAGGGCGAGCCCTTAGGGTCCCTTTAAAGCGATCCTTTAAGGGCTCCGTTAAGGGATCTATAGGGTTCTATTAAGGGTTTAGGGTTTAGGGTTTGGGAGTTTCCGAAAATAGGGGATCCTCATATACTACCCTAAGTAGTAGGATCCTTATTATAAGGACAGGTACCCCCAATTCTCGGAAACTCAAAATATAGCTTGGGTTTAAAGTCTTGGTTTTAGGGTGTAAGTACTCGTAACGGTGCAAGTATCTGCGCTTGTGACGTCGGTCTTGGTCTTCGTACGGTTGCTTCCTTGTCTCCAAACCCTTTGTTGTTCTTCGTGGCCTGTTCAACAACCAGTAGCTGGCACGTGTCTTCTCGGCAAACTGCTTCAAGATGTCACAACTCTCAGCACAAGCACCGTCAATGATGGTGCTATGTTTGCTCACCTGCTAGTACATGTTGCTACGGCTACAAAGCTATCAAGACACGGCAATCCGACGCGACAACAGCGACTGCTGCTGCCAGTCGTCCTGCTGCTCCTGCTGCACCTATTGCTGCTCGCGCTCCTGCTCCTCCTCCTCCTCCTCCTCCTCCTCCTCCTCCTCCTGCTCCTCCGGTCCTAATCCTGATCCGACTCCTACTCCTGCTCCTACTCCTGCTCTTACTCCTGCCCCCACTCCCAGTCCTACACTGCTACTGCTGCTGCTGCTGCTGTTGCTGCAGCTGCTGTTACCACGACGGCTACGACGACGACCACAAAGAACACCAAGCTCGTTTCCAAATGATACAAACCTGGCACCATGACTTCACAAATTCTTGATGCCCCGTAGACTCTCAAGGAGATTAAACGGGCAGCTTGAAAGAAGGCCAAACAAGTGGCATAAGTGCAAGAAGAAAAAGCGTTAGAATGCAGCCACGAGTCATGAGAAAGCAACAAACAAATCCGGCCGAACAGCAGGGCAGATCGTTTTCTTTGGTTCCCACACCACGGACCCGTGGCACGAAGGAGTCCTTCTCCTCGTCCCCTCGGCCTGAGTTCCAGCTTCGGCATGCGGCGTGGGATGAACACGACCCTCTCAGAAACAGAGTGAAGCAACACAAGATCCAACGCAAGAAGGTAAAATGCAAATCTCGGAATAAACCTGTGCTGAAAATTTGGCCTGCTTACCCAAAAGACTAGCAACCCAACAACACGCAGACGCTCCACGGGAAATGCATGAAGCAATTTTTGTGTATAAGCGCCTGGGTCCTCCGCAAGCTCTTCACACCGTCCAAGTGTTTGCGCATCCCGCGGTGATCCAATTTGGCGAGGCATGGCACGTACCCAAATTGGATTTCGGGTTTTGGTGTCAAGTAGATCTATTTGGCTCAGATGCTTTACATCAAGTTTTACATTCACTAAGTGTCGACTTGACCCCGGCACTCCAAGAAAGCTCGGCAAGCTTGCAAGTTGTTCGGACTCCCCAGGAAGGCGAACCGGCGATCCCTCCTCCGCTTTTCCGGCAGCAGCGCGACGAAGCGACTCCAGGAATCGAAAAGTCGCGGCCGCTGCCGAGACCGAGGCCTCCCAAAAGTCTCGGAGCCCTCCAACGTCTCCAAAAATTCGCGACCGCACTCCGGGCCCGGGGCCTCGGATCAGAGGTAGAGCACCTTCTCCTCCCCAACCAGCCCATCGAAGGTGGTGCGAAGCTTCTTCTCTTCCTCCGTGCCTGGGGATGGTTTGACAAGGGCGAGACGTCAAAGCTCAACTAAAGTCGGAAGGGCGTTTGCGAGAGACTCTGTGGAGCAGCACGCGCCGGAGGACGACCCGAACCCCCGAGTCTCCTCTCCGCAGCATCTCTCCGAGGTCCGGGCTGAGAAGGATACATCTCAGATCAACGTGGAGCGCCGTCAGTTGGTGTAGGTTCTGCATGCTCTGCACCCAAGCTTGTGCGCCCGCTGGGCCTTGGCCAGAGAGAGCAGGCTCCAAGGTGAAGCATCTTGCACTGGGCAGCATCTCCCACGAAAGAGCCCTCCGCAAGCACTTCCCACCCACCCGATCCTTCAGAGAATGACAAGCAAAAGCGCAACACCCACACTCAACCGGAGGACGACATGGTGCCCGGGTCGCACCCGCAGCATCTCTCCGAGGCCCGAGCTGAGCTTGTTATTAGACAGATCAACCACGAGCTTCGTCAGCTGCGGCAGGCGCTGCAGGCCATCAGCGAGCGCTGCAGCGCCCGCAGCGCCTCAGACTTCTCAGGAGCCCCAAACCTGAAGCAGGCCCCCCGGTCGCTCAGGGCGGATCTGTCCACAGTCACGTGCAGTTGCGGCCGTTTCTTCGGGGTCCGAGCGCCCTCCGAGGCCCCGGGCCGATCTCGTTGTCGGACAGGATCAACTTGAGCGCCTTCAGCTTCTTGAGCTCGGCGAGGGCGGAGGCCAAGTCATTCACGTCATCGGGGCCTCGGTGCCCCGGCGGCCGTGCAGTGACTGCTCAAAAGTGCTGCTTTGGCTCCAAGAGTCGTGGAGGAAACTGACGGGAGTCGAGTCAGTTCGGGCGCAAGGCTGGGATGGGCTGGGTTTTGGAACTTCATCGCCGGCTACATGCGGCAACACCAAAAAAGCCTCTGCAGATATCAATCGGAACGAACTGATGTGAAGAGCAGAGACCTGGATGAAACTGCGATACTGGAAGCTTGGGCCCCCAGCCCAGGGAGTTATTCTGCAACCGCAACGTCAGCTCCTCCAGCTCCTGTTGCTGCCGGAGGCCCAAGGCCAGGGCCCGGAGCCCGTCAGCGCCAAGAAGCCCTGGGCGGCAGAAGACACCGCGAGCCGGAGCGGTGCAGAGAACCCGCCGAGGCCGCTGCCGTCTCTGAGGTCGAGCCGGAGGTCTCGCAGCGCCGGCAGATGCGGAAAAGCCCAGGGTAAACGCTCCAGGAGCTCCGGGTTTCGGGGGCGCCCGTCGCCTCGGCTCCCGGAGCTGAGCCGCCAGCCGAAGCTGAAATCGAGCTCGAGCATCTGCCTTTCTGCCACCTCGTGGAATTTCTCGTCCTGTGCGGCGGCGGCGGCGGCGGCGCTGCCCGAAGAGCCCCCGACCCTCCCCCTCCTACAGCACGCGTTGTGCGCTCAGGGAACGGAGCGGTGGTTTGTTTTGAAGGCCGCAGATCGGGTGGTGCTTGGTCCAAATTCGGCTTCCGGCTTCCAGGCTTGGGAAGTCGCTGCGTCATTGGAAGACACTTTGCCCTTGCTAAGGCCTCAACTTGATCGGCTCTCACGAAGTTCCAGATGCAGGGCCGCGGGGCCCGCCGTGCGGTCGACTTCTACTTGGGGCCCGCCCGAAGGAATGAAGGAACTTGCCACGCTTTCACAGAATCCGCGAGCCTTCAACATGCACAAGAACTCTACCCCGGGGTGGATGACGATGCCCTGCTTCACCTGAAGCAAAGGCAGCCGCAGCGACAGCCAGAGAAGATGGGAAGAGTGGAAGATGTGAAAGAAAGTGAGGGAAGCAAAAACGTCGGGATCTCGCATCACCCCGCCTGACCGGCCCGGACAGCCCCGGCCACTGCCACGGCGGCCTTGCCCAAATCGCTGTCGTTCAGATCGAGCTGGACTTCGACCCCGCTCACCCCGCTCACCCGGAGCGCCTGCACCAGACTCCAGGGTTTAGGGCTCTTGCTCACGAGCTGCAGGTTGGGGGAACAGACGATTGACAGATGCCTTGGGGTGGTGGCGAGCTTAGCCGCCAGCCTCAACAAGGGCGAAAGCGCCTTCCTCCGCGATCTTGGTTCCCCCAAGGCTCAGCTGCTTCAGGGTGCGATTCTGCTTGATTGCCTGCATCGTCGTGTGATTGAAGCCGCAGTGCACACACAAATTCACTAAACGCCGCTCAATTTAAGCCACCATGTCAGCAGCGTGCATCCGCAACTCGCTGCGGGCCTCGATGACCTGGCGGATGCCCTCCTCCAAGAGCTCGTTGTGCTGCAGGTGGAGCTGCCGGAGCTTGATCTCCTCCACGACCTGCCAAGAAGGTGTTGGCTTGCGGCTGGCTTCTGCCTGCAGCACGTCCGAATTCGGGAAAATGCACAAGGGTGGGCACGAAGCACTGCGCAATCCACGAATGCGTGAGAGAGGCAGCGGGTGGAAGATGTGGGAAGTCACGGAGTTTGGGCCCGGCAAAGAGCCGCAGCAAACACGCCCCCATGCAGTCGAAGGCCTTCAGCAGCAGCGGGAGCTTGGGGCTGAGCTCGCAGTGCACGATTTCCACGCTCCTGAAAGTGACGGTAGTCTGGCCGGGAGGACACAAGCGGTGGCAGTGGTGCTGCTTCGTGCCGAGGCGCTCCAGGACCGGGTAGCGCTCGAGCGCCGACAGGGCGATGCCGAGTGCATCTGCGCCCAAATCTACGAGCCTCAGGCTCCTGCACATCTCTGCCTTCTCTTTGTACACTTCCGCTTGCAATCTGCAGACGGTCTCTACGTCATCTAAGTGCGTGAACTTTAGTTGGTGTGCCACATTCTTTTTAAACGCCTCCGGCACCATCGGGGCGCTTCCCCCTTTCTCGCCTTCTGGGGCATCTACTTCACGTGAAAGGTTGGTGGCTGTCCGTGTGCTGGACCATTCCCTCTCAGCGGCACACCAGCCTCGCTGCGCATCAGGGGTGCGGTTTTTGACCAACTCAGTGACCGGCACTGGTTTCACCAGGCCGGTGGGGTGGTGATACATTATTAGGCATTCTTGCATTGTCTCGGCTTTTGCAATGTCTGCTTCCGGCGTCAGAGACTCGATTCGGAGGGAGCTTGAGTTCTCATGGCAGTACAGCACATGCATGTGCTGCATAGCACGCCTGAAGCTGACATTCTGCTGCTGGGAGAGTCGCTGGAACTGATACAGAGAAACATAGTCGATGAACACCCATTCCTCGCCCGTAAGAGCCTTGGCTAGCTTGGCAACCTGGTATCCGTACGGGTCACAATGCTCTCGCGACTCCCAGCAATGGGAAAGTGAGACTATCTGAGTGCCGTCAGGCGCCCAGCCATCAGCCCAAGCTTGGACCTGGGGACATAGTTACACGGAAAGGGATGCGTTTAGGGCTGCCTCCAATGGATGCAGCGCAAATCAGCGAAAGGTTGATACCGCGCCTCCTCGTGCGTTACAAGTGCCGTCCAACCGTCCACATAGGCGGATTCCGCTTCCTGGCGCCGAGGCAGCCGCTCTCCTTCCTGGTGCAACTTCAAAATGAAGTAGGCTGGCACCTTCACAGGGTGCTTGATCGCTCCATGCAGGAAACTTGTCAGAGCCCTGATCCGTTACAGTTACACCTAATGGCACACATACCAGTACTGCACAACAGGACAACAGGAACGATCGGAAGAAGCAATGGTTGAAGACCTGTGCAGAGTTCAACACTGCAGCGAGGCATGCACCAAGCGGATGTCCGCATCCTTCAGGAAGTCCGCCAGACCCTTTTTCTCAGCCAGGTCGTAGCGATTGGACTGGCGCAGGCGTTGCACGACTCCAATCGCATTGGTGATAACTTGCACAGGCCCGACCCTCACCCCCACGCTCACGCTCCAGCCTTTTCCGGCTCCGGAGCTGGATCCGGGCGGCGGAGGCAGCGTGCCAAGTCCTCGCAGCTCAGCAGGCCCTCACCTCCACAAGGAAGCATCCACCGACCATCTTTCTAAAAGCACAGAGTGCACACAGAGCTCTGACTCTGACAGTGCTCTTGTGGCTGAGCTCCCGGCGATCGGGAACAACTTCTTGCACGATGCCCTGGCCCAGTCGCTCGAGCGCATTCTGCAACAGACTGGGCACGCAATCTGGCAATCTCTGCCTGGAGCATGTCCACGGTGAAACGGTCGCCTGACATACACTAGGAAGGATCCACACATGACATCCTGAACCCGGCAGGGCTGTGACCTTTAAGGTGTCTGACGATGGTGTGGAGAGCATCCTTGGAGATGCTCCGCTTGCCCGGACCACCCTGGCACGGGAGAAGCAGGAAAGAAACAGTCCTTGCTTGCTTGTTGTTCTCCGGTTCACTCTGCATTTTCACATCGCAAGAAGCAAAATCTTGGATGGCTCAGCAGGCTGCAAGACGAGCAAACTCAGCTGCCCCGTTCTAGGTCGAAAGCAAAAGTGATTCCGGCTCATGTCCAACTCACGGTAACCTGGATTGCAGACACCACCATGCCTGAACAACCTGAAGATGATGCTGTTCCAATTTGCAGGGTTTGGTGTTTGCATCACCCGCCCTCGAGACCATGGCACCAGCTGGATGTCCGCATGTTCTAGGAAGTCTGCAAGCCCGTTCTTGTCTGCGAGGTCGTACTCCTTCGCCTGCCAGCCGCTTCTTGCGCCCCCACGCGTGACAGAAACGCAAGCCCAGTGGAAGAAGAGCAAGGAACCCACCATGGCCCCAGGCCTCACTTGCCATCCGATCCCGGAACTTCGACCTTTCCGGGAGGTTGAGCAAGAAGTGCGAAGAGTGTCTTTGGGAGGATGTCCGGAAAAAGAGTCTCAAGATTGGTGAGGGCTTTGCGTGGAGATTCGGAGGTGGAGGGTGGCGGCAGTGACTTGCAATTAAGGGGGCCTGGGTTCCTTGGCGCTCAGTCGGTAAATCTGCAGAGCGCAAGACTTCGGGGCATGTGCTCGGTCCCGGGGATCGTAGCAGGAAGAGCTGAACAGCTTAGGATACTCCCCTTGGCCTTGACACGTCCTCATATGTCCTCGGTCGGGTGTTGTCTGATCCATAAAACGCAAGCCAGCGAGGACTCAGACCATAACTACTAGTAGAAGATGGTCCACCCAGAAAGCTTCGAACAAATCGAAACCAAAGCCCTCCACACCTCCTGGAATCGTTGGCCAAGGCCTGCATGCCGGGAGGCCGGATGTTGCGGTTCTGAGGCGTTTAGGAGTTTAGAGTTTAGGGCCTTAGGGTGTAAGAAACGTAGAAGGTGTCGAGGTTGGAGCTCGCTCTGCCTTGGGGAGCAGTATGACCTGGGCTCTCCTTCCTGGCCGAGCTTGCAGACTGCTCGCAGGATTGCAGCCTTCGTAAGTCTGGTGTTCGACTGCCGGTGCCCAGACGGGGAATCCGGCTAGTATACCAGCTTATATCAGAAAACCCACCTTCAGAGACTAGCCTCATGTTTTGGCATGTGTCAAGGTCGGACCCCACGTCAATCGTCGATCCTTGCTTCTGACAATGCTCATCTGGGAGATCCTCGGCGAAACCTTCGAGGTATTTGGCAACGCCCATTTCGATAGCTCCGTCCATGATCCGGAAACCTAGACAGCTGCCTACCGATGCCAACCCTCGCCCCATGCTTAAATACGCAAAGGGCGCATCCTCGCACCTGTGAAACCATGAACTTCCTACGTGTTGTGTTCTGGCATGGGGAAGTTAAGCTTTGCAACGTCGGGACACTGAAAACTCAAAGTTGTGGGCATCTCTCCTCTGGAGCTACCCAGGACGCTACCGGCCGGGGCCTCTCCAGGCTCGCTGGGGCGACACGGGAAGCAGTGTCTGAAGGCCCGGCTCAGCAGGTTGCGGTTCGCCGCGGCGCGCCCGGCGGCATCGGGAGTGTCGCGGCTCCGGAGGCGGAGGACGAGCTGCCGGCAGCTCAGCAGGCCCTCGCCTCAGTGCTGCTTTCAACTCAGAAGAGTCCAAGGGCAACAAATTCTGGTAATTGAGCTGTTTGCGACTTTTGGGGCTATCGGCCTGGATTCTGTGAAGTCTTAGTCACTGAAGCCTTGACACCATAATCCTCACTGGGTGTTCTGCCATCGGTGGGAACTTCTTGCAACAGGCCCTGGGCTTCGTGCGGCGCTACTTCAGGTGAAGACACAGACTCAAACAGAAGACCGATTGCCATGCCTGGAGTTCCTCCTCTGTGATACCTTTCCCTGGCACACAGCCGCTCCCAGCAACCGCCACAGCCCCACACTGCGCTTTGTATTGAAGGTGCTCTTGCACATGTGCCAGCCTCGAAGGCTGTCGACGATGTCGCGGAATGTTGCTGCGGACACTCGCTCCAGCTCCTCCCGAACCTGGCGAGCGGGAATGCTGATTGAAAGCAGCTGCTCTGTGGCATAAAAGGCGGTGCTAGAATGCTCGAGCACCGGCTTGTGGAGTCCGGAGCCTACACTTCCAAAGCCCAGACCGGAACACAACCAGCATTTCTTTGTCTCTTTCTAGTTGCCAGATTCCGACACCTGGATCTGACTGGATCATGTTGGGATTGTCGCTCGTAATATATCCGACGTTTTGAGTTCATCCGCTCAGATCTGCAATGGCTGGCCGATTTTGTCTCTTGCCTGCTGTCGCTCCGTGCGAAATGCTTGAATCGCCAAGACTCTTGCCACCTTGCCTTCATTCCACTGTGCTTGCTGGTTCGGCCCCGAAATTCCAGATTTGTGTTGAGCGTGCTTCCTTGCAGTATCAAGCAAAGCGAGCATCGTGTGCTTCTCTGGCAAACTGCCGCCCTCGCGCCAGATATGTTTTGAAACCATGCATGACTGTAGTTGGCTCTGCGAACCTTCAGTGCAGCCGTTCACGAAGCCGCGTGCACTCCAACAGGCCCGGCCTTCTCAACCTCAGCTCTCCGAAGCCTGAAAACAAGAGCAACAACTCCATCGAGACGCCGAACCCGAGCAGGAGGCCCAAACGTCCACAACGCCTTCAAACGAGGCACAAACAAAAAGATTCATAACCCGAAGATATGCCACGACTTATGGAAGAAGACAACCCTTAACCCTAACTCTACTTCCTGAACCCGAAGCCCATGGGGAAAACAAAAGCAGAACAGCCCCTCCGGGCCTCCGTCGCCATCCGAGCCCTGGCCTCCGGCCTCTGTTTGGGGGAGGCCGTTTCTCTTTCACTCCTTCAGAAGGTCTAAGTCTTTTCGCGGGGATTCGTTATGAGGTAGTAGCTGCTGGAGCCTGATCCTCACGTGCGCGCCTCAGTCTACACGCACCCAAACATTCTGCCCGTGGTCGTGCCTGGCCCCTGCGAGATGGACCTCTATTCGTTTCCGGGGATCGTCAGGAACAGTTTGGGATGGTGATGTTTTCTGTGGCCTTGTCACGTGCACGGGGTCTTCCTGAAAGCTAAGGTGCCGTCTGGTCGATGAACGGCAAGCCAAAAAGACATGTGCAACCGGAATCCCCCCCCCACCTCTTTCGGCCTTCGGCCTGAGGCCCGGCAGCTTTGGCCCAGGCCTGCGCGCGTGCGCGGGCAGCTGCCGGATCTTCAGGTTCCGAATCTCCCAACCCTTCGAAGTCCAATGCAAACTCGGCTGGCCTTGGCTCTGCTGGTTAGGAGGCCAAAGAGACAAGAAAACCGACCACGCCCTGATGCTGTCGGATCTGTACAGCACTGAGCCGTAATCTCGGCAGTGAGCATGACTTCATGTGGCTTTGACGGATGCTCCATCATGCGCCTGGTTGGCTTCTATTCAGCAGGTTGCCGTCTATTATTTGTAAGAAGTGGATGGTAACAAGTGTCCGTCATGGATGGGCGTGGGGCGCTGCGAGCCGAAGCGGCCACCAGGTCGCTGTATGCCCCCGAAGAAAAGCCAATATGTCACGCGCTTGGCGCCGACGCCTAGAAGTGAACAGAAGCCTCGGAAGCCCAGGTGAAAGAACACGGAGACAAGGATAAATGTTATAGACGGTAGCAGTTGCTGGCGTCAACCACATACAAAGCATGTTGAAGCTCTGAGAAACTCATTACTGGATGATGGGCACTTTCCCGCGTGGACAGCGCGGGAATCAAACAAGTTTTTGCAAATGTCTTCTGGCTCTCCGGCAAGGGGTGGTGGAGGCTTCGGGTCTCCAGGCCTCGGGATACACCCGTTTGAAGAGGCGGCACTCTAAGCCCAGGCGCTTCCGAATTTTGGTTCCGTGGCCTCAAGAGAGCAACTTGGGCTTCGGATTCTGCGCTGAGCGTGAATCGACAACAAACCCGCTCCCCATAGCCAAAAAGCTCCAAGGACCTGAACTTCAAATTATCAGAAGAAAATTAGGAAGTATCGAAAGCTTGGGATTAGAGTTTATAGGGCGGCTTAGGTCTGAGGGTTTTGAAGCCAAGGAGTCTTGGCCCTCCATTATCCCCCCTTCAGCCTTCCAAGGAATCTTCTTTTCATCGCCCCGCACGGTCGGCTCTTATCCGAAGTCAAAACCGGTCCACAGCGAGCAACTGGGCTCTGCCGTGGAAATCTTGATGAACTTCGATGGCCCCGGGTTGCAAGGCTGAAGGCTTCAGACCTGCCTTTTGGGGTTGTTCAAGTCGAGGTCCTGGTGGGTGTTGGACATATGTGATCCCCCATGCTTCCACGGACGCACTGATGACGGGCGGGGGGGTCTCGCCGTCGTCCAGGATCCGCCCGGTCAGGGTGGAGGGAAACAAACTCATGTTTACCTTAGTCCAGGATGCTGACCCCGCTGCCCGAGACCGTCACGATCTGGTATCTCAGCCCAGCAGGTGGATGTAGATGCGCTGGACCCGGTCCGCTTGCATATTCTTGAAGCTGAACCTCGCGAGGTCGCCGGAGCGCGTGCTGATGCCGCTCAAGGGGTGTTTCGGCACCCTTTGCACCAGAAAAGCGCAAATGAGCTGCGTGTTGTTCCACACACGTTGTCGGCGATTCGCATGTTCTTGATGCTCGAATCGTCGGCCCCGGCTAGGATTTCTAGGAAATGGAAGTGCCCCGCGTCGCTGGCCATAGGGTACCTAGGGTATTGAAGCGCGCCCAGTTGAGTTTGCCGAGAACTGGCTTTCGTCGCCGAGGCCCCACCCGCCACCCTCCCGGGCCACCTTGCCCGCCAGGTCCTTCTTCAAAATTAGGATGGCCCGATCCACCACCCCCGTCGCATTCCGCCGTCTGCATCACCGTCTCCGCCCGCTTGTCGGGCAAAGCCTTCGTCGCCACCTCCCGCGGGTTCTGGCCCGCTTGGAGCCTGTCGTTCGCCCCCCTCCCGCGCTCTTCCCCAAGCTTCGGCGCCAGGACCCGCCCAAGAGGTCCCCCGCTCCGGAAACCTCCCGGTGAGCGATCTGGTAAAGCTTCCTAGGGCCTCCTATAGGGTCCAGCGCCCGCACGTTGAAGTCCCGGGCCAGCCGCCCGAGCAGCTCCATCGCGCCGTCCTCCGCCATGTTTTAAGAACAGCCGCTCGCCGGACGACAATGGCTGACTGTGGCCGTTATTTGGGCGCAATAAGCTTCGGAAACGGCGCACTGCCACTCTTCTTCAAAAATGAAGATTGCTGGCAGTGCCCGTTTTTGGGCACAAAAAGCTTCGGAAACGGCAAAGTGCCACCCGTCAAAAAATTGAAAAGTTTGGGCACAATCGGGCCCCAGAACGCCCCCCAAAACCGCATTCCCCCAGGCCGCCGGCTGATTGGAACCCTGGGGAATAGCCCTTTCGGGCCCCAAAACACACCCGAAACTTGCAGCCCTCTGAAAAAGGCCCAAGAATAACTTACAGAGGGGGGGCCACTCAAGCGAAGTCAAAAAATGCACTTGCGGGCGCTTGAGGCCTCCTGAAGCCATAAAGGAGGATTTTTGACATGCACCTCGAGTCTGCAAGTTCCGAAAGAGACAAGTAACCATGACCATGAAGCAATCCCAGACTCCGATTACATGATGGAACTGACTTAAAGAGCAAAAAAATTTGAAGGAGATGAAGATGCAACCTTCGTTTTGCAATGGGGGAGTCCTGCAGTTAAGTGCATTTCTCAAAATCCGCAGCATCAGCCGACCTTCTCGATACCATAACTCTGCATGGCTTGATCTGCTCTATTCAGAAACGCTAGAGTCACCTCTGGAAAAATTTCCCTGTCTTTGTAAAGCTGCACAGTCGGCACCCAAAGCCATCCAAGATGACGAACCCGTCGGACAACGGACCCCTTCTGTTTTTTGCAAGTCGTACACACCAAAGCAACCACTGGCAAGAGCCAGCGAAGACCGAAGCGAGGAGAAGCAGGCGGGTAAGAGGCTCCAGCTGGCCTCACCATCCTCCACTGCCTCCAGAGGAACTTATGTGGTCCGTTCTCGACTCAAAGCCCTGGAAGTTGGCCTTCTGTGTAGCCGCACTTTGCTTAGCAACCTAGTGTGTGAGTGGAAAGTGTGCGAGCGTGGGCACTTGCACGCCTCGACGAGTTTGCAAAACCAAAGGGGAAACGTTGAAGCCACGTTGGTCAAGTTCCCAGAGCTTGAATTGCGACTTCCATCCACACACTGTGACAAACTTTTAAGCTCCACAAAAGCGCCTGCGAGCGTCAGTCGTTGCAACTGTTATGCATGAGTTCATGCATGAGAAAACCATGTGTAAAACAGGGGGCCTAGGAGAAAATATACATTTAGCACCCCTCCTCAGGCTTCGCAGCATTGCTCGAAGACTGTCGTCAAAAGTCGTATGGTCACTATGCCATACTGCTCAAACAAATTTACACACGGACATATGTGTTGGACACTTGAGCTTTGCCCTTCCACGAAAATCAACATGTCATATGAGCGCTACTGACTCACATAACAACATCTAGAATGCATCCCTTTGCTTCATCTCTCCGAGATGGAAAAGTTAGACACACAAAGCGTTCAAACACCTTCACACACCGAAAAGTTACTACGCGCTTATCCCCGTCACGGATGAAAGCACTCACAGCTCGCTGAGACGATCATGTACAAGATCATCCGCGCGTCAACATTGTTCTTCTTCTTCTCTGCACAGGGGGATTGGAGCCGGGAAGTACAGCAGGATTGCACTGGCCACATGCTGCAAGATGCAGCCTCTCATGATCAATCATCGTGTATCGGGCGATTCTTCTTGATGCCTTCAAGCATCCGCACTGAGGAACATGATACACTTGCCCATGCCCCGGACAATAACGCAAATCAGGAAAATTCGCCCTCCAATCATGCCGAACTGGATTGCGAACATGTTGCTCATGTACAGCATGATGTGGATTACCATCCAAGTTAAGCTCACGACGATAAAACTCCGCAATCGCCCCTTCCAACGTAAGTGGTCCATATTGCTGCTGTTCCTGCTGTTGCTGTGGTTGTTCTCCTGGTTGTTCTTGTTCGAGCAACGGCACGCCACCGTCATCACCATCGTCATTGTGTTCTTCACCTTCATCTTCATCCTGATGCTCTCCGCTCCCCTGCTGATGCTCATGATCTTCTTTCCGGCTGCACCATCCACCAAACATTGCGATCACGCTCACGAATGCAAGGATCACGATGACAATCACGGCCACCACACCCCATGCTGGAAGATGGATGCTCAAGACGCTTTCGATGTGAAGTCCACGGAATTCGTTCTCCTCCACCGTAACACTAGAGCCCGCAGCCACCCGCATGGAGTCCATCACCATCAGCAGACGAAGAACCTTCGAGTGAATCTGATCGTACTTTTTGTGATCCCTCAAAGAACTCACGAAACCCTTGTAGCCGAGTCTGCACATCAGGAAATGATAACGCTCTGCACTCAGAACCTTCGTTCCTATGTCACTCGTGTTGACATGTGTGCTGATTGCTGCAAACTCAGCCTCCTTGTTGTTGGCCATCCGTTGGAGCCACAAAAGCTTCGTATCCAAATGCCGCACTCTGGAAACTCCCTTCTTCTGCAACAACGACCGAGCACTGGAACTGTCAAGCCTACAAAGCAAGCGAGATGGGGCACTGCTCAATGTCTGAACAATGTGCTTGATGTAGATCGCCTCCGCCGCGGTTGAACAACAGGCGATCAGTTCGGCTTCGCACGAGCTTAGGGAGATTGCGCCTTGCTTTCTCACGAAGCAGTACACTGCATTCCCATTCACCCACACATGACCGCACGACGAAGACACCCTGTCAAAGTGTCCCGCCCAGTCGGAGTCACTGACCGACTCGACTAGATCCGCATCTCCCTTGTGCTGCTCCTGAAGAACCCTGGCCTCGCTTCGCGAAAGAACTCGATCATCTAGGCATGACCTTCCGGGATACGTCCAGCGAAACACTTGGCATGCATCTTTTGTGCTCATCATGTACTCTGCTAAGTGGATTGCATGCTTGAACATCTTCACCGTAGGACGACTCATCGCCCTCGCGAGGTGCGCGATGGCCCACTGACAATCGGGACGATCTGGTGAAAGATAAAGGAAACCGCCTATGGCTCCACGATACTTCGCGGCCATTTCGCCATCACACTCCTCCGAGTAGTCAGGCTGAGTGATCTCCACTGAACACGGGGTTTTCCTAGCTCTAGGACTCTAGGCCTCTTGATGTCAAGAATGCCGAAAATCTTCTCCAAGTACCGGCCACTCACCCTGACCTCAACACCCAAGTCAGTTATCACAAACTCCTTCTTCAAGAACTTAACCGACTCGCCTACATCAAACGCCACGTCTGAGACCTCAAGCTTGTACTTCTGCATAAGAAGGACCTTGACCTTCTCCAGGATCCAATCTTCTCCTGCATTGAGTCCGTCATCCACGTGCATCATTACACCAAGTCCTTTAGTCCCAAACGCAGATGGACAAGCCGCATCTGGAACCAAGCCGGCCTCCTTCAAATCCTCGGTTGCCTGCTCTGACCACCATGCTGAGGCCGATTGCTGTCCTGGCAAACACCGAAGCACCCTGAATGGAACTCCGTCAAGAAGAACATAGAGCTCATCGCCCTGCTTGACTGTGAGAAATGCGTCCTTAACGTCGAACGATTGAAGCTTCCACGAGCTCCTGGACACCATCAACGCTGGCAGCAGCTTTGATGATGAAGGGCTGGTGCTGGGCGCGTACACATCACTCCTGTTTGGATCCCAGATCTTCAGTTGTTTACATACCAGCCGTGCCCTTCTTTGCCACTGACCTTCACGAAAGCGCCAATCAATGACATGTTTTGTCTTCAACAACTCCGCTCCTGGGGGCAAAGCCTCAACTTGTTCCAACACCCCCATTTCCACCAATCTCTTGACTTCATGGGCCTGAGAGGCTTCATCTACTTTCTCAAGCTCCTCTTCACTCAGACTTGGTGGTCCCTCTTTCTCACCTCTTCCATGCCACGATTCTCCATAGTCCTCGACGTCGTCATCTTCAAAGTAGGAGTTCATCTCCTCGTCGACAGGAAAATCAAGATCTAGATGTTCATCTAGCACGTACAATTCTTCTCCTTCCACCGTCACTGCTGAAATCTTCGAACTCTTTCCACCTGCATCCGGCAATGGTGCGGCTTCACGCTTCTCACCGCGGTTGGCCTCAACCTCCATCGCACTCCGCTGATCAGTTAAACTGTAAAACCCTGAGCGGTCACGCTTTTCCTGCTTGAGTCAAAAAGGCGCTGCAAGTAAATATACCGTAGCCTGGGCTCACCAAAGGTGTGGGGCGTTCCTATGTTACGAACTTTTCCACTATCCTCGAGCAACAAAAGCCTTCAGGTATCTCAGAATCCGCATGTGCACGACTACAAGAGCGAAAGTAAAATGCATGATAAAATCAATGTAAAACCATGCCAACGAATACGGAAAATCGTTCGTACCCCGCCTCAGGCTGTTCCATTGGCGAATGGGCAGACTGTTCGTGAACGATTCCCAAAGTATAAAACAACAGCTTGTACGACGTTTTAAACACGCTCCAAGTGCACATGTTCTTACTAGCGTATTGGGCTTGATTTAGCCGGCTCAAGGCTTAGCTCGAGTGCTACGCAACTACGTGTAGACTGTACACTACACTGCCTACGGAGTTGTATCCACGACCTTAAGCCGAAGACACAACTGCATGCTTGACTGGCGCAAGCGGACGCCCTCGCAAGTTGTCAAGACAAAGGGCGGATTCATGATGGATCATGCGCTCTCGCGCCCAGTCGAAAAGTCAATGACGGCCTAGTTACCGCCAATGGGTGCCAAACGCACCTCCGCAGCTGAGAGCCGCTCCACGGCTCAAGGGATTGTGGCATTGCTCAGATTGGCAGCAAAATGCTGCATATCAAGATTCAAGTGATTTCAAGCCGTCCATCGCACGTTGTCAAGCTATGTACAGGATCCACCAGCAGCCTGTCAATCAATTGCGCCGTGGCACAAAGGACTGACTATGTACATGGCATCCAATGTGCCTCATGAGCATTATAAAGCAAGATCAAGCGTACGACGCAGCATCACAAGAAACTCGGCACACCCATCAAGGTTTGCATATGCGGCACGCGCGGTAGCCGCGCTCCTCGGCAACTGCCCGCGACACCTCGGTGACGCCAAGCGACTGGTTCAGCTTGCCACATGTAGCCTTATGATAAGCATATCCTTGACTTGTCGAAATCCACACGCCGTCTGCGCTTCGGGCTTGTGGCACCCGGCGCTGCGGAATCGGGCGTGCTTTCGGAATCCTCTCGGATCTCCCACTGGCCTCGCTGTTCGATCTCAGCACATCGTTGGATGACCCTGGTCTGCCTGCATGGACCTCGTGCGCACCAGGGCTCTGGGCTCGCTCATCATCGTCCTCAATCTTCGGTCGACTCGCGGTTTTGGGCCGCGCTCCACGCACTTGCTCACCAGCCTTGGCTTTGGGCTCACTTCGGGATGTTCGGACATCAACCGCAACTCCAGACGCGATGCGCACCTGCACAGATGCTTCTGGAACATCTGTCATCCGTCGGCCACAACACATGAATGCACACATCAAGAATGCAGTGATTGCAACGCACTGGCACACCGCAACACATGTTGAAGGGTATGCTTCATACACTGCAGATGCATAGCCGACGATCTGCACCAAGGATTCAAGAATCGCATCAAGAATGGTCAAAGTCGCGTCGTCGTCTTTGGCATCATCGCCATCCTCTGCACCCAGGCTTCCAGTTGCCTGCATGGCAATCAAGATAACACTAAGGATGCGGGCGGTGTTTGCCGTGGCATCACCCTTTGCGATCTTTGACAGATCCTTGCACACATTGCGAATGGCCTGGACATTGTGTTCTGTGCTCAAGATTGCATCTCCAACCCTAGCATAACCATTTCGGGAATCTCTAAACCCAATCAGGCCAAGCAGAAACTCCGTGCGCTGCACGCCAAGGAGCTTCGTGCCAATGTCCGCGACATTGGTTCGCGTGGGTGCCGGCAGCACCTCCAGCAATCCTTCCGCAACCCGTTGTTGCGTCCATAGCAACTTCACATCAAGATGGCGCACACGCCCGACCCCGGCGCGTTGAAGGATCGCGCGGGCAGCGGAATTGTCAATCATCAAGAGTGGTGGTGTCGTTGGCTCTGGAGACACAAACCGCATCATGCTTGCAACAAGGGTTCCATCTATCGCGGCTGACACCGCGGCACCAAACTCGGATTCCGCACTGGAGAGTGCGATCGACTTTTGCGTTTTGGACGCTGCATGGATAAACTTGCTGTTGCAAAGAATCACAGACGACGAGACAGAGCGTCGGGTGGATCGGCATCCACCCCAGTCAGCATCACTAAACGTCTCGATGACATTGATCCCTGGGCGATGCACTTGCACACCGTGTCCGATGCCTCCGGCCGTAAGGCATGCACAGTACCCTTCAGTGGCACTCAAGTAACCGACCAAATGCCGCAGGATTGCCCATGCCCCAACGGTCGGGGACGACATAAAGCCTGACAAGTGGCGGATGCTGTGCATAGCATGCGGGAGGTCTGATTGCAGGTAAAGCAACACTCCAACGGCTGATCGAAAGCGAAATGCCTGATCCTGGGACAATGGTGCATCGTCCTCCTTCTCCGTGGGCAACCGCCCGGACGGGAGAGGTGATTTTCGGTGCTTGGGATGGCCGCACAAAGATTTCAACTTTTCCAAGTGTTTTGGGCTCACCTCAATCAGCAACTCTGTGCTCGACAAAAGATAATGCCGCTTCTTAAGAAAATGAACCTCTTGGCCTGGCACCGAAATCAAATTCACAGTCACTTTGTAATCCCTTTCAAGATGATCGGTCATGCACTTGATCACACTTGCGGGTCCTGTGCCAAGCAAATCATCGACGTGCACAAGTCCCCCGCCTCCGCCGTCCTCAGGCTGGAACCGGAACAGCGATGGCACCTCTTGCATCAGCTCGACACGGCTTCCGACTTTCAGCGCATCGGTGAACTGGTAGAACCAGGTCTGGCTCCCTTCCCGCTGGCCCGGAAGGAGCCTGAGAAGCTTGAAATACAAGCGTTCACCATTGATCATGACACTTGTGCATGTGTCCTCTGCCTGCGGGCAATTCAAGTAAGCATCCGTAACATCTAATGATACCAACTGCCAACCGTTATGGTAGTTGTCAATGAAGACACATGGGATGATCTTGCTTTGCAAAGCATTCGATGCAGGGGAAAACAGATCGGTACGGCCTGGGCACAAAAATGCAAAATCACGTGCCACAAGCCTGGCTCGCCGGAGCCAGTATGTGCAACCTGCAATGGTCTTGCAGCGCCACGTTACCACAAAACGAGTGGTCAAGTGCTTGTGCTCTGGCAGGATCTGTGCGCAACGCTCAAGAGCAGGGATCCCAAGGAGACGATCAACCTCAAACTGCATTGCAACTGCATCTACATGTGCAAGCTGCTCAGCGCTCAGCTCTGGCTCATGCTCACTCCAAGGGATCAACAAGCACTCAGGAATGCTTGACTCCGGCCGCGTGTCATCATGGGCCCCATCGGCCTCCGCGGCATAATCAAAATCCTCCAAAATTTCACCCTCAAATTCAAAATAATTCTCCTCGTGGTTGTGGTACATGTCGACACCTTCAAACGTCACAGCGTCAAGACGAAGCCGCTTGCGTGGCTCGTTTGCACTCGGCTCAGCAGCCCTAGTAGGCACACGTACAGCCGCTGGCTCAGACGAAGAAGCAGGATCGGACGATCCCGTGGCACGATCAGCATTTGGCCCCTCGGCTAACACCTCAGCGTCCGGCACTACAGCCAGAGGCGAACTCACAACCTCTGCATCGGAAGGTGCTGGCTGCAATGGCGTGACAGGTCCACTGTCCTCCTGCATGGGCGTCGGTGGCTCTGGCACAAAATCACTTCTGATGGCTGGTGGTGGCACAAGTTCACTCAGCGGTGCATTGTCAGGGAGAACATAGCCAGGGTACGGAAGTGGATCCGCACCGGCCGGGACACTTTCATCTGGCTGTGACTCTGGAGGTGCTTGTTGTGCATCACGTGTTTTCTGCGGCCTGCACTGTCCAACTTGGCCCGCAAGAAAAGCTGCCTGGGAATAGGGATGATCACGCAGGCGCTTGGCAAAATCAGCACTCCTCAAGTAAGTTTGTGGTAAGCGACGAATCGACCTGCAAGCAAGAAAATGTCCCGAAGCAGTGAAGACTATGTGGCCGTCGCTACACCCAAGTTTTCCCAACCACAAGCCTATGCCCCATCGGGGTTGTCCCTTCACAGCACTTTTAACTCTTCCATAAACTGTCTCACCAATGCACACAAGCTTGCCCTGATAGGGCCGCCCACATGCCAGCTCGAACGGAGTCTGGCCTTGCGATCTGGTGAACCGCTGCTGAATGAAACTTGCATGCCGCCATGCCCATGCGTGCATTGCATCCAACGATGCCACCTTGACACCTGCACGGGACTCAAACTCAGAAAGCAACGTGTTGGTCAGCTGTCGAAGGGTCTCGACCGCAGGTTCGGCCGCATTGGCCGCATGATCATCAGGCTCACTCTGCTCAAGATGGGTCCGCAACCCAAGTCGAAGACGCTGGGCTTGCACAAGCTTTTGCAACGACAAACACACTGGCTCTGGGTCACTGCGCAGCGTGACCTCGCTGTGGCCTAAAGTCGCGATCCACCTTGTAAGCTCTGATGTCATGTACCTGAGCTGCAGATTGCCGCCCTTGGCCGGAACAGGCCAAGCTTGATTTGCACCGGTAAAATTGCAAGACGCAACTAGGCACACGAGCTTCTGTTCAGGGGTCTCAGGCCGACTCGTGTAAGCAAAATCAAAACAAATTGTTGCATGCTCACGGTCGCCAACAGGGTGCCTCTCATGTCTATCAGAACGGGCACGATGCTGAACACATTCAGCGCACCATGCTTGGAATGGCATGTGCGTCAGCGAATGCTTGCGCACTTCATCCTGGGATGGCTCTCGCACTGGCGCCTGCTCACGAGGCAGCTGCACATCAGCCGGAAGGTTGGCCCACAGAAAATCGTTTCGCGCAAGAAACTCCTTGATCCTCTTAAGAACTGTCGCCTTACCACCCGACTTACCTATCCCAAGACTCTGTGCCGCGGCCCGCAACGTGGCGAGGGTGCAATCAAGGGTCAACTCAGTGCCATCAACGACAACAGGTTTCTCACCGGGAGCGTTACCCGCTGCACCGGGAGACTCGCCTTCATCTGCATCTCCTCCGTTGGCTCCCAAGCCAACGCCGCCTGCATCAATGTTGACATCCAAGTCCATGGCAGCATCGGGAGACGGGTCACCGTCTGACTCCTCTGGCACTGGCACTGCCACAAGCGGGTGATCAGAGTGCTCAGGGAACAACTGGCGAACATCAAGCCGGTACGTGGAACCAATCGTGATGGTCTCATACATCTTGGGCCTTGGAAATGCAGCCTCGAACCTAACCTCAAAATCATCCAAAGTTGACAGATCCTCGTTCAGCGTATGCAAAAGCCAGCCACGCGGACTGTTGTGCAATGTGGTCCTGAAAGCAATCGGCAGGCTAGGGAAAGCCAATGTGCAATCAACGTAGCACAGGCTTGTGCACTTGTTTGCCACCAGACCTGTGTCAATCTGCACAAACGGCGCTTTGAGCGACAACCAAGGGCCATGCAATGTCACAGTCAATGCATTCACGTGAAAATCGCCCTGAGGTGTACTGGACTGCGATTGTGGTGCATGAGGTTCGCAAGAACTGGTCTGCGATTGTGGTGCATGAGGTTCGCCAGAACTGGTTTGCGATTGTGGTGCATGATGTTCACTGGGGCTTGCTGGCGGATGCCCCGCCTGCCCCGCCTGCGGTGCATCGCTCTGCATGACTCTGATGCTACCCCTGACACACAGGGAGTTGTGCTTCATGAACACGGGGACCCCATAGGCTTCATCTCCCTCACGGAAAAGCTTCAGCTCATTGTTCACACGGCCAACCGTAAACCCTTGGCGGTAAAGCTTGCCTAAGCTCAACAAGGGGGTAGTCACGGGGCCTATCAACCAGGTTTCCGTTATGGTCAAGGGTCCAAGGTCAAGCTTTGCATTGCGCACGGACGTAGGAGAAATCACATTCCCCTGTGCATCACGGAACGTTGCTTGCAATGGCGGCGCTGAGGTCCCGGTGGAACCAAAGGCCGCAGGAAGGCACGAGTGATCGGCCCCACTGTCAAGCACAATCTCGATGTCCTGATGGATTGCACACACCTGATGCTCTGGAGGAAAGTCACAACACTCAAGGATCCATTCGCAAACGTCCATTCCCCGTCACTGTCACTGTAGCTCATGTCATACATTGGGGCAGCTGGCTCAAAGTTGCGCACAAGAGAATCATGCACAGTCATGGCAGGGAGTGTGGCATGCACAAGATCAATGAATTCACTCGGGAAAGGCTCGAGTGGCACCAAGTCCGGTTCGGGCGCGGACGTCGCCTCGCTCGGGTAGGGCTCGAGCAGCACCGGGTCCGGGTTGGGCCTCATCGCTCGGGTATGGCTCGAGCAGCACCTGGTCCGGTCTCGGCGCGGACATCGCCTGGGTGATCATGTGAATGCCTCCACTGCCGCTGCCTGTGCCACTGCCAACTGCACTCAAATCAATCTCAATGCGACGCACTGCTGTGGTGGCCTGGGACGCTGCCTGGGACGCTGACGGCCCCACGGTGGATGCTGCAGCTTCCGACGGAGTCGGATTGTTGACAACCTGATGCACATTCGCCTGACCTTTGCTGCGCCAACACTCTGCGGAATAATGGCCTTTGCGACCGCAGTTGTAGCACTCCACCTGTGACTTGTCGCCTTTGCCCTTGCCTTTGCCTTTGTCCTTGCCGGACTGCTTACCACCTTTGCCTTGATCCTTGCCTTTGCCACCTTTCGGCTTGCCTCCATGGGGAGTCTGGGCATGCTGACCTTTCTTGCCGCCTTTGCCTTTGCCTTTGTCCTTGCCTTGCGGTTTGCCACCTTTGCCCTTAGGCTTGCCCCACTGCACGGCATCAATTTCCATCTGCGTTGCCTCATCATGCCTCTGAGCTGTGGCCTCGCGGACCGTCCCAAAGTAAGAAACAGACTGCCACTTGAAATGCTGACGCTCGATCCTCAAGCTTGCCTCTCGCACCTGAGTGTAAGTGGCATCCTCAGGCAAACTGGCATATATCTGATTCTTTGTGTTAGCAGGCAAACATCGCAGAAGAAGTGCAGTTTTCACGCTACCCTGAAGGGTCTCTGAAGCTGACTGTTCATAAGAAGTGAAAACCCGCTCCAAATCAAGAATCTGCGGAAGCAAGGCCTCGGAGGGCTTAAAAGAAGGCACCTGGGTGATCGCTGTCAAGATGCCCAAGCTGCGCCCCTGAGAGCGCGGGGCAAAGAGGCTCATCAACTGACGCAAAGCTTCCAAACCGTTTCCACTCTCGGTCTGTCGCACAATCATGTAACCTCTGCCACGAATGAGGGCAGCCAAAAGCGAATACAGCTGACGTGACCTGGCTTGCTGTGCAATGGTGCCCTGACCCTTTGCTATCACTGAACCAGGGTTCGCCTCCAAAGCTTCAAGGTCGGGCCCATAGCCCGGATCAAGAGCTGAAAGGTACTGCTGAAAACTCCAAAACCAACCTGGCCAAGACGTGTGTTCCTGCTCTCTAGTGCTAGCTGCAAAGACCTCAGGCTTCGGCAACACACGCAGCATGTCCTTGCCAGTCAACGTTGGCGGACCGTCCCGAGAGGACGTCGCCGCCGCTGCCGCTGCTGCTGCTGCATCTGATGCTGCACGGGTTGCTTCAGCCAACTGTTCAAACAAAGCATTCAGCTGGGCAGGGCCTAACACTATCTGACCTTGGGAAGGTGAGGCAGCTGGGCTCGCAAGGAAGGGATTATTGGGCATCGGCTGGGGAAGCTGTGGGCCTACAGCCGCTTCAAGCTCTGGCAGATCATCATCAATGTCATCCACCGGCACATGTGCAGCCTGTGCACCTTGCTGAGCCATGGCACTACAGCCTGGCTTGTGAGCCGGCGTCTGCAGGCTACCCGCCGCGCTTAACGCCTAAAGTTGCACAATCAAAGACCTTGGTTCCTGAACGGATCTCGCAACGCAAAACCCAGAAACCAAAGACGTGTCGTGATGTTGTTGCTTGTCACTACCTCTCTGTGTTGGGGATTGGGTCCAGTCCCCGAACCACGGCACCAGGAGATCCCAGAAATCCTGGCTGTACCGCGGCTCCGCTACCATACGAACTTTTCCACTATCCTCGAGCAACAAAAGCCTTCAGGTATCTCAGAATCCGCATGTGCACGACTACAAGAGCGAAAGTAAAATGCATGATAAAATCAATGTAAAACCATGCCAACGAATACGGAAAATCGTTCGTATATGTACAGAATTTAACACCCTGCCTCGAAGTCCTTGTGCTGTACTTCGATCGGTCCGCGGTCGGGCATACCTCCGCCCGTGACTGCATAGGCTTTGCCATTGCGAGTCCTTGGGTTAAACACTCCGTGCAACCCACCTTACCATCCCCCAATTAGGGAGGTGTGTCAGACCGTCCATGTTCTGACATTCGTACAGTAACAAGTACTTCGTCCATGTGAAACAACTTCCACACAAACTTCCTGCGTTAGCGCTCTTCCTTCTTTTGCGCTTTCGCTGCTGTGCGTTCCGAGGTGAAACTTTTTCAGTCTTGCCTACACTCACTGCTCTGTCTCATACTCGTCCACGATGTAGGGCTTAATGACTTCCGAACAACGTACGTTCCTCCTTACTGTCTGGCGTACCGGGATCAACTGATCCTTGGGCGCCTTCTCCTGACGCTTCATACGCCTCATTGCATTGCTTGCAATACTCTTCATACGATTCCAGTGCTTCTGGGGGTAGCATCTTGTTCCCCATCTCTTCCACGCTTATCATCTTTCCACGGTACTCAATCATCTCCGGTTCCTTCTTCTTCTCCGGTTCTTCCTGGGCTTCCGGTGAAACAATTCTTCCCAGGGCTTCCATTCCACGAACGTAGTTTTCATCGCTTATCTCCACATCCTGCGTGATTCTTCCAGATGTGATTCTTCCGCCACGTCGGTAGTCTTCCTCACTTATGATGGGCATACGCGTTCCGTCCGTATGTACGATTGCTGGTGTCCCCATCGCTGCTCTTCCACGTCTCTTCAGGGATCCTTTACCTGTACCGCTCTTTGGTACTCCGGCATTCCATGCATGCTTCGCATCTTCCGTTACACGGGTCTCTTCTTTTTCCGTGGCATCCTCTGTCACAGTTCTGTCGTAACTTCTCCGCCATTGTTCCATTGCATACGTTTTGATACATTCCGTGCAAGAACATTTCTGGTGGTTTCTCTTCTCCCTTGTACACTTCCTGATTCCGCACCAGTGACATTGTTTTGTGCATCCTCCAGCTGACTCTACTTCGTAGTCAAGCTCCATCACTTCCCAGTCGCTTTCATCTGGGATTGGCGGCTCTACGCGTCCACGGCGTTTTCGCATGCTTCCTTCTGGCTTCGTCTCCGGGAAACAAACCCAACAGTGTCTGTAGCCCTCCGCTACAGCTTCACTTTCTTCTTTCCAGATCCATTTGCCAGAACGCATATGGCTTCCTTGAACGTGCCAACATGTTCCCTTGGGGAACACACGGGCCTTTGACCCTGTCGATATCTTCACCATACCGACTCCTTTGATCTGGTCCACCGTGCGCATACACTTCTTCCACATACTGATTGCGTACGGGGCTGCAAGTAGCATTACGCATACGATCATACAAACCTCGAACTTCGTAAATCCATCCATGGCGTCCATACCTTTTCCAAAGGTTTCACTACTCTCTGCTCGGGCGTTCGCTACGTCCTCCTTGAGCATTGCTGCGGTGATAGGCTTCATCAGATGAAAAACCTGTATTGCTCTTATAAGGTTCTTGATTTGTCCACTTCCAACATACTCCTTGAGCTTCTTTTCCTGTTCATGCCTTTCATACTCCTTCTCTCCGGTGTACTCCAGGTTTCCTTCTTCATCGTACTCTACTTGGGACAAGTGATACAGTAGGAATGACCTTCGGGCATACGCCAACTTCTTGGTGTTCAGATCCGCTACATTGAGCGCGGTTCTTACCGTTCCAAGTTTGACGAGATTATCTCTCACCCAATCTTGCAGTTGACACAACCTAACGTCCACATGCTTCAGACGTCCAACTCCTCTTCGTTGACTCCACTGTCGTGCAGATGAGGAATCGCACCGTATCTCCACGCGTACGGGTGCGTTCACTAGGAACTCGAATAGCCTTCCAACTAGAATAGCTTCTCCGCAAGTTCCACTTAGTGCATACAACTCTGCTTCACAGCTTGATGATGATGTGGCTTTCTGGGTCCTCGAAAATGACAACACTTGTACTCCATTTAGTACAATGATTCCTGATGATGTACTCTTCCTTCGAGCTCTTTCAGGTGTCTTCAGGCTTGCCCAATCACTGTCCGAATACGCTTCCACAACATGTCCTGCATCCTTGGCAATTTCTTCATCCTCGTGGCCATTGAGCTTCGTAATCAACCGACTTCCGATTTCGGTATACGGCAACAAAGTCGCCCTTGTGGCTGTTCCACTCAGGTACAAGATCAAGTGCTTCAGACACTTCAGTGCCTGCACTGTCGGCTTCGACATACTTGATGCCAAACACTTTGAGGCATACTGAATGTCAATTCTGTCCTGTGCAAGGTACAAAATAGATCCGAGTCCAGATCTAAACCGTTTTGTCTCTTCAGCACTCAATTCTTTACTCCGGTCTTCCTTTACCAGATCCATGTGCTCTGGTGTGGCCTTGCTCTTCAACTTTCCAAGGTCATACAACTCAATGAGCTTCCGGACATACTTCTCATTTGGTTGGACAACTATTCCTTCCTGAATGAAGACATACTTCCTTTTGAGATACCGCATCTCTTCTCCTTTTCCTACTCCGTCGGCTGGGTACGGTCCTTCTTTCTCCACCTTGAACACCTTCTCCAATTCTTCCACTAGCCAAACCGTTTCTTCCGGTTCTCCAGCTAGCAATTCGTCATCTACATGGATAGAGATACACAGCTTCCTTGTGGTGTGTCTAGCCAGTGCGGGTACATGAACTGAGAATATGAATCCAAGTTTCTCCAGTATACTCCGCAAGTGTTCATACCATCTTGTTGCTGCGTTACGTTGGCCTGGGAGGCATCTCTTCAACCTCCACAGCACTCCTTCCTTCAGATAGGCAGCTCGCTTCATCCAATCGCTGATTGTGATTAGCACCTCTTCTTGCTGCGGGACCTGAAGGTATGCGTCCTTTATATCTAGGACTACTACGACCCACTTGTACACCAGGTGTAACAACAAGACTAGGCGCGACGCGGCGTTGCTCGCCGTCGGGCTGAATGTCTCAGCCGTAGAACTCGCACCTGCCCTGTACTCCCTTGCCACTATCCGGCAACGTCTTTTCCACCTGTTGTCACGAAACCTCCAGTCGTAGACTTCACGCAAATCCATGCGTTTTTCGTTCCCTGTTGCGTTCGCCTCCATGAATTCTTCGATTACTCCTAGCTTGCTAAGGCGATTTAGCTCTTCCACTGCTGCTTCTTGATCCAAGGCATCCAGCTCTTCTGGACTCAATTCCGGTGGTGTTTCTCCTTGGTCATTCTTGGGAACTTCTTCCATCTCTTCTTCCATGAGATCTTCATACTCTACATCTTCTCCTTCTACTGCTGTGAGATCCTCGTGTTCATCCCAATGGAATGGGTCATCTTCCTGAGATACCCTGCCTGCGAACAAAGGCGGGTAGATTCCTTTGGAGGGTGATGATGGCGCCGATGGTTCTTCACGTGACTTCTTTGGAGATCCTTCAACTTCAACTCCTTGTCCTCCTTCCACTGGTCGCTTTCGCAAATCTTCCAGCATAGTGTCATCGCTAACACGTACTTGGTCTCCTTCAGGCTCTCCAGTTTGTACATCGTGCATCGAACTTGAACTCCGGGAATGAGAACTCGATCCCGTGCTGGCCCTGCCTCCGTCTGAGGCCCTGCCTCCGCTAGAGGCTCCACTTGTGTCCAGCATATCCAATAGTTCTTCCACTTGTTCTTCTTGGGATTGTCCTCGATCTTCCATACGAACTACAGGTTCTTGCGCTGTTTCTTCTTCGGCGATACTTGCCAACGCTGGGGCTGGTAACGGCTGTTTACTGAATGTTCCTTTTGGTTTCCTGGTGTTCCATGGAGTTACACTCAGCTTCAGTAGGGGTTCTTTTCTCCATCCAGTGGCAATACGTCTTACCGATCCAGTAGCCAAGACTCCGTCTTCAACTCCTACCAAATGCATATCCTGGGAGTTCTTACCTAGATAGATTCCTCCAATCCAATTCGCTGTTCCTTTCTTCTCGGGCTTCTTTAGAGCATATACATACTCACCGAATGGGGCTATCTTTCCGAGGTAAGGTCTGCCCACGACACTTTCGTAGGGCGTTGAACCTATCGCAGCGTGTCTGTGGTACCTGTTCAGCAACCACGACGCATGGCACAATCCCCAGGCCCAAACTGAATGGCCTTCGGGAATCTCTATACCAAGCTTCTTTTCCGCTGCTCGTACTAAGCATACTGTCTGGTTCCTCACCGTCTGAATAAACCGTTCCACTCTTGCCGTTCTTCCTTTCTGGTACGGCTTGTTGTTCTGATCGTGAGTCTTCCGGTTCATCTTTCTCCGAGTCTCCACGATTGCAGCTATCAGAGACAGCATTGCCTCTTCTGAATCTCCAACGAATCCTAGTTCGTCCAAATGTCCAAGACTGTGTACCCATTTCAACACTCTCTCCACTGTCTTCCGTTCGGTCTGTTTTCCAGATACTGGGATCACAACTGACATACGCGTCCATGAACAAATTCCAACCAGTGCTGGTGTGTCCTTTCCTTGTAGAAACATAAAATCCAGCTGAATAATGGGATAAGGTACTCCCACTGAGTCCTTTCCTGCCTCTGGGTTCTTCTTTTCGTGATCCTGTTTACTCTTGGCTTCCACGCATGACTCACACCAATGTGCAAACAGTAGGTGTGTTGCTTCATGAGCTAGTCGCTCTTCTTCCGAAGGGTTGTACGGTTCTGCCTCCACTCGTACTTTCTCTTTCTCTGCGCTCTTCAGCTTCTGTGCAGACTTCTGCATCTCCAACTCTGACAACGGATTTCCGTCTCCATCGTAGGTTGGTCCTAATACTCCTTCGCTCCTTCCAGGGGCGATGTTTACCGGCACAACCGGCGTACTCAGTTCTTCCGGAACTCGCTCTTCATTCCTCGCGAAAGGTGTTTCCGGTCCTCTCGCAACCATCACTGCTTCAAAGTCTCGACAGAAGCTGAAAAAGTTTCCACTCACTGCATGTAGGATAACACAGATCCTCTTGGGTCTTCCATGACACTCCGGAATCTCCACATTGTGACTCCTGATTGACCCGTAGTCCGAGTACAACTCGACTAGTGACCATTCACTTCCTCCTTCAGACACCATTGTCGTCCTATACTTCCATCCTGGAAAAGCATATTTGGGATCCATGTAAGTTGTTCCTTGATACAAAACAAAAGGTGTACCGTCTTCCATGATCGTCCACTTACCGCTGGGAGTCCTGTCCAACAGCTCCCGAAGGTAGTTTGGAATACGCACTGTGACGCTTCTCTCCACTGCAGTACGACTGTCAGTGCTACCTCTCGAACTTCCTCCAGTTCCACTTGCTCCCGTCCAACGGGCACTCCGATCACTTCCAACAACCGATAATCTACCTAACAAACAACAACTGTTCCGCTTATAAAAGATCCTTGCCGTTGCTTTCCCATCTGGGCTGACCAGAACCATTGACGACACCGTAAGGTTCCACTGAGCACTAAGAGCTTTCTGCCCTTCAGGTACTTCTGGTTGGTATTCCAGTCTCCAACCATTCTTCAGTAGTCTTCCCATTGACAACAGAATGTTTGTTGCATCGCTTACAATAAAGCTTTCCGAAATACTTGGGGCTGTCCAACAGTCCTCTCCCTGTTCTACCGAAATCACGGCAGTAACCATTCCTGCTGACCTAATCGCATTTCCTTGGGCATCCTCCAACAAGATACCTGTTGTTCCAGTGTTGGTGCGTGTAGCCTTCGGATGTGACCGAGGTAACAAACTAGCATCCGATCCCGAATCCAAAATGATAACTTCCAGTGCTTCCTCGGGTACTGTCTCTTCTACTTGAACTGCTCTGACCACTTCGTGGTCATCTACGACAAACCAATCTCCATCTTCATCTGTGGCATCCATCACATACCACTCTGCTACATCATGGAACTCTTCACGAACCATCCGAACTTTCTCAGCTTCGGTCTCCTTTTTCTTTTCAAGCGCTTTCAAGTGTCGTTCGATCCACTCGTTTTCACGCTTCACCGCATCCTTGATGGCTTTCTCGTCATAAGGCTTTCCTTCACTCTTCAGTTTTCTCTGCTGCTTCAGGTAGTGTTCTTTTCCTGGATAATGTTCTGGAACTCGTGGAAATCCCGTCTCAGGTAGTGTATCTCGCTTGCACTCCAATTCCAGGTTTGTACCACAACCTTGGCAGATTCCAGTTGGTTCACCAGATCCAAGCTCCTCCTCAGAGTCTGTAAAACCAGGACTGGGTAGTTCACCGAAAAATGGGTTGGTAACCTCATCACCATCTGCAGTTTCATCTGCAACTTCTCGAACCATCCGCACTGCGTTGATATACGTGATGTCAATGTCGTCCTCTTCTCCCGAGTCGATCGGGAAAGTCTCCGGATACTCCTCAGGTGGTGTAGCAATATGATAAAAAGGTTTTGGATTGAATCCACTTGGTCTGCTCGATGCTCCTACTCTCCGAGTGACGATCCTTGGGTCCGGTCGACTTGTAGTCTGGCGTATTGTACCAGTTTCAACCACATTAGGTCTAGGGTAAGGTTCCTGGGTTGGTGGATTGTTGGCATACGTTTCCGTTTGTGGATGTTCTTCGGCTTCCACATTGCGAACAGAATGTCTATTGGGGCACTCGTTCCCCCAATGTCCTTCCTGATAACAAATCCTACAAATTGTCCTTCCAAGTCTTTTTCCTTTTCCTTTCTTTCCTTTTCCTTTGCCTTTTCCTTTACCTTTTCTACTCTTTCCACCTTTCTTCCCTTTACCTTTTCCTCGACCTTTGCCTCGACCTTTACCTTTGCCTCGTCCACGACCAAACTTGCCAAATCCTCGACCTGCCTGCATGGCTCCAAATCCGCCAAACATCTTTCCATAACCTTTCTTGCCTTTTCCTTTTCCGGGACCTTTTCCTTTCCATCCTTTTCCTTTGTACTCTACTCTATTGACTTCCATCGCTTGACTTCCTCCACCAACAGGTGCATTTTCCACTGCTCCGAGGTATGATTGACTCTGTCCTGATTCCAGAGGTTGGTATACTTGATTTGGCATCCAACTACGTGTTGTTCGTTCGTACACAAGTACGCTTTCCTTTACCTGGGTATACGTGGTCTTGTCTGTGAGTTGTAGGTGAATATGTTCCTTCAAAGGACTAGGGATGCATCTCAAGAGAGTAGACAAGAGAATTTCTCGGGGATAGCTCGATCCACTGCATCTCTCGTAGTCTTTGACCAGTTCTTCCAGCTTGGAAATCTGTGCCACAGCACTCAGTCCAGGTGAAAAATTTGGGTATCCATGAATCGCTTGCATCAAAGCCAAACTCCTGCTTCGTGTACTGGGTTGGTACATCCTCAACAATGACTTCCACAAAGCAAATCCGTTCCTAGATCCTGCAATACTTGGATCTCGTGCATGCTGCTTTGTTGTTCCTGTCAACCAAGAACACAGTAACGAGTAAAGCTTCGTAGACATAGCTTGCTGTGTTTCATCCGCGAACGTAGCTGGTAGTGATTCATGGTCCTCCAGTCTTTCCAAGTTCTTAAAAGCATCCGAATACTTTGGTTCCGCATACGCAAGAATGTTGTACAGTTGTTCCTTAAAGTCCATGAAATCCTGCGCATCGGTTTTACCTCCACCAAACGAAGGTGGTCTACCTAGCATCTTCACTGCACCTTCCAATGCCTTTGAAAGTGTACCTTCATAGGAACTTCCTGAACTACCTTGGCTTCCAGTGTAGGTCACCAATTGGTTGATCGCTTCAGTTGTAACTCTTGAGTTCTGAACCAATTGTCCTAATATGTCTTGAGTAGGTACCATACCTAATCCATCTCCGTCGGCAGACGCTGCGGGCTGTCCTTGCATAGCTTCCGTCCTGCAAAGCAAACAAGCAAATACTAATGTCCTGACTTTCCGCTTGAATCCACTCACTTTACGTCTCCAACGAATACTGTGCATCCGATTCACTTTCCTTCGCATACAAATGCATGTGGCTCCTTTTTGCTTTCTTCCTGCGAGAAGAGTTGATCCGAATACGCAGCTCCACAAGAGCTGAAGAACTAGTGATACAGCTACGCAACCTAGGGTCGCGATTCCAGCTTGTACTGCTGGTAGCTCAAGCGCCAGGCTACAGATCATTCTTGTCGATGTCGTTTGCAGCCGGCTGTCCGGCTTCCTGCTCAGACTTCTTCTTTTCATCCTTCGCTGCTTTCTGAGTGATCCTACGTTTTGGTTCGTCAAGCTCTGACGACTCCGGGTCTTCTGGATCTTCTTCACGCTGGGAACTTTCTTCCGACTCCGATTCTCCATCCGACATTTTGTCGTCGCTACCGGCTTCATCCGGTCCTGGATCCTCTTTGTCCTTCGCTGGTTCCTCAGGTGCTGCTTGTACTGGCTCCTCATGCACCGCTGGTGCTTGTCCTTCTTGAACTGCGGGTGCTGCTTCTTCCTGCACCATTTCCTCAGCAGTCCTTGGCTCCTCATTGGCTTCATCCAGAATTTTCTGGGCTTCTCGCGACTCCAAAGTACGGCGTAATTTGTCCTTGTGGTGCTCTTCATACTTGATCCGAAGTTCTTCCCGGCTTGGAGTGGTGGTGGTAGCAGGCTCTCCTTCTTTTTCCAAGTCCACCACGCCTTGGCCTGTCCAGATGTTTTGCTTCGGCTTTTCTGGTTCGGCCTTCTTCTTGGTGCTTGCGGCATTACCAGCTTCCTTCCTCCTGGTATCCACTTCTCCTGGAGATAGAAGGGGAAACGTCTTGTCACCCTTGGACTTTTCCTGATGCTTCCTGTTGCGTTCCGAAACATCCTGGGCCATTGATCCATAGTCGCAAAGTGCGAGCATAGGAAAGTATCGACGATACGGGTTGTCGCCTTCCGTGTATCCGGGTTTTGATATTCCTCGCATCGGATACAGTCGCCTAACCTTGTGTCCGCGGTCCAACACTGTGAGCATTGCTTCGTACATAAGGTAGTTGAGCTGGTTGAACTTGCACTGCTTCTTCCAGTGTCCGCCGTGCCAGCAAAGTGAGCACAGGTTGCGGCCCGGGGGTAGCGATCCATAGATCGTCCGTCCCCGCGATGTCTCCGTTGGCTCGATGTCCAAACGTCCTTTTCCCGCTGGGTGCATACTCCAGGCTTCAAGTCCTCCACTTCGTCCAACTCCTTTACATTCCCTCTTCGAGGGAATGAGTCGCACGCTGAACTTTTCCAGTTCCCGGTTGGTATCCTCAAGGTCTTGTTCTCCCGACAACTGCCATGGGAACTCGTACAGAGGCTGTGTCTCTCCGTTGCGGTCTCCAAATCCTCGCATCGCCAGTCCATACAAGAGTTTCTCCAACTCTTCTGTCCACTCCTTGGTGAATGGCGGCTTGCATCCCGGGAGGAATTCTTCTCCATCGCGCAACTGAAGTCTCTTTCCAGTCCAATCCTCCTCGTAGATCCGCTCTGTCCATTCCTTTCCAGGAGTTTCTTCCGGTGGCTGCTTCTTACTTCTTCCGGACTTTCTTTTATCCCCAAGCTTCTTCTCTTTATCCTCTTCAGTACTCTTGGGGTCTCTGGAGTCTGGAAGCTTCGGCATCTTCTTCGGTCGTGGTTCTTGAACACGGGTAGTCGACTCGTAGATTCCTGCCAAAAGCTCCTGGAGGGATTTCTCCTCTCCATACTGCACCGCCGACTTGATTGCTCGTCCCATAGCTGTTTGGAGTCTTTCTGAGGAAAGCAAAAACTCCTGTTGTGCTTTCTCAAGGGATTTACATCTCCCGAGCCATTCCTTCTCCGCGTTGCGGAAACTCTCCGCTTGCTCACTCTTCCTTCCGCGCAAACGGTCCACCACTTCTCGAGCTTTGTTACGGTACCATTCTTCCGCCGAGTCCAGTGCTGCTTCGGGTACCTTGGGCTTTGCTTGTTGTCTGTTAGCTTCCTGAAGTGCTTTCGCCATTCGCTCTGATTCTTCCACTGCACGAAGGCGTTTGGTTTCCTCCTCCAGTGCTCGTTGCTTTTCCTTCGTCTCAGCTTCCAAGATCCGCTTTTGCTCTTCCAGATCTGCAAGCTTTCTCTTCCGAGACTCTGCCTCAGCCTTCTTATCCTCTTCTTCCTTGAGAGCTTCGAGTCGTTCTGTCTCTTGATCCTTTCCTGGGGGATCATAGAAAGATCTGGGCTTGAAGTCCCGATTGTTCTGCAACATCTGGCTGTAGAGACTACGAAAGGGGGGCTGATACTTCCTGTCCAAGGTAAACCTCTTAAACTCTTTCTCAAGCAACGTAACATTCTCAATCGATCCTGCCAGTTCAATAGCTTCTTCCAACTTACGTCGGACACCTTCAGAACCTTGTTCCTCTGCGGGTACTTCTTCCAGCTTCCTCTTTGCTTTCTCGGACTTCCCGATTCTCTTGGCCTCTTTCCGGGCACTCTTCTTTTCTTTCTTCTTCTCTTCTCGAGTCTTTCCGGTAGTTGCTGGAGTACGTGCTGGTGTAACACCTTCTTCCGTAGGCTTGACTCTTTCCGGGGTACGCAGCTTCTCCAAGACTTCTTGCCTCCGGCTTGCTGCTGCTTGCTGCATCTCCTGCAGATCCTGAATCCGATCCAACATGGCACCTTCCTGCGTAGGCTCCACGTTTGGTCTTCCAACTGGTGGAAGGGGAAGGATTTCGGTGTACCTTGTGTTCTTTGCTCCGTCTGGTACAATTCCTTCCGACATCTGGGAAACAAAGACTCCCATACACAGGTTTCCTTATCCTCTTCGAGGGGATACAGCTGTGGTCGAATACTAAGGTGAGACATGTTCATCCGCATGCAACTTGTTTCTTGCACACTTCCCTGGCTCAGCAAGATACTCATACAAAATACAAGCATCATACGCAAGAGGTCCTTGTACATCTTCTCCGCGATCGCCGTCATGGCAAATACAAGGTTTCTACTTTTCCAGTTTCCAGGTATCCTTGAATTCTTCCTCCGGTTCCAATCCGGGTTTCCAAGGTTTACTTCTTCCCACGGGTTTCCTGGATCTTCAGGCTCTCTTGCTCCGCTACCAAGTTAAACTGTAAAACCCTGAGCGGTCACGCTTTTCCTGCTTGAGTCAAAAAGGCGCTGCAAGTAAATATACCGCAGCTTGCTGGAAAGAACTAGGGGACGACACCGGATCCGAACCTGCTTCATCTCCTGGTGGTTCCGACTTCTTTTCAGGAGCTGGCAACGGGTAAGGCGCAGACATCACCTCAATCGCTTCCGGCTTCCGCTTCTCCTTGATGCCCGGAATCACGACTTTGCCAAAGGTACTCAGCGAGAATCTATACGGCTTACCGCTGAACTCCTTGATCATGTGCTTGCTCCACTGCTGATCTGGAGACATCCTCCGGATTGTTCCTGACAAGTAGATGCCCAGCGCTGTCCCGCACACATTCAGATCGTTATTCAGCGTCTTCCCCAACCATACGCCTTTCACAAACTTCGGCTTCCCCTTTCTGACGTGGTTCTGATTCAAGGCAAAGAAGACTACCTCACCGAAGCATGCAAGTTTTCCCCGATAGGCCATGTTGAAAGCTTTCTCGAACGGTGTGGTACCAGCATGAACAGCAAAGGCATTGTGCAACATCGAGGCGTGCACGAACGCCCATCCCACCAGGTCATCATCATTTCGAAGCTCAGCCCCTGACTTGGATTTCAATTGCGCCAGGAGCATTGTCCCCAAATCCCTGATTCCTTGCACCGCTTGCTCGGCTGCTCCGTTTGTGGGATGTTCATATGGTTGAGATGGTTTGTCAACTGTGCGCAAACCCAACTTTGTCCGAGCCTGGCACACCATCTTCGAAAGGGACACCGCGGAAGGCTCGTTATCACCTCTGATGCCAACCCCTTGATACCCAAGGTACGATATGAAGCCTAGCATTTCCTTGGCGTCGTGCACGAGCGACTCATCGCCCTTCGACGGCAGCGGAATGGCCCTGCACATGCCGGTACTTTTGTCCACAACAACGAGAATCGTGAGGAGGTCCTTGTCAGCCGGCTTCTTGGTCACAAACTCAAGATCCTCACCGCCAACATCGACATAAAAGAAATCAAAGGCAATGATAGGGTCTCCACCTTCAGTGTCATGTCGCTCATCTTCTTGTCGATGGGCATCCCTTCGCGACCTACAACTTACACAGTAGCTACACCACTTCTTGAAAGGCACATGGGTGAGTTCATGCTCAGCTCGTTGCTCATCCGTTGGCTGTTCAGCCACTGGCTCTCCCCTGGGTTGATGAACATGTGGTCTAGCTGCGTTCTCCAACGCCAAGGAATCCTCAAGAGCTCTCTTCTTTGAGTGCGCAACCAATCTCCTGTAGAGGATGTTCTTCGAACCTGACATGCCAAGACCAAGTCGCTGACACCCTGCACGATGCTCTCGAGCACTTGAATCTGGACCAAGCCTGATCCCCTCCACATCTACATGCTCATCCGAATTTCCTGCCAGCATCACAGGTGCTGGAGCTGGGACCGCATCGCCGCCATCAGCATCAAACGCATCCACACCTGGCAGCTCGACACCGCCACCGAGATCCATTCCATCCGGTGGATCAATCACCTCATCTTCGCCCACAGGGTCAGGGCCAAAGAAGGCACTCGCCACTGGATCCGCACTGCCTGAACTCTGCTGAAGACTGGCCTCTATGAACTCCATGCCGTAACGATCTGGTTCATTGCCCTTTTTGCGATGCATCACAGTGAAGATGGGAATGTCTACATCGGTTGTCGGAACAATTGGCTCAGCTAAGTCCATCAAGTCCGAGACGGGCTCCTCGTAGGCAATCAACTCCCAATCACCGTCCCTGAATGCCAAAGTGGTCCTATACTTCCACAACTGAACTCCTACCACATCTGATGGATCATGTCGAGCCTTGCCTCTGGTCAAGAGGCATGGATCACCGCATTCAAGAAAGCTCCACTCGGGGCCCTGGGAGTGGATGTTGAACGTTGTCTGAACAACGATGCGCGGCCGATCTACGGCCTGGACCTTGGCCTCACACTCCTGAATCCCTTGACCTTGCACCGCGAGCCGCGAACACCTGCGCATCCACAACCAGGCTATTCCGCTTAAAGGACACGGGGATCTCGACGCCTTCCTCATCGTTACACAGGTGAAGCATGTTTGACCTATGCGCAAGGGACCATCCCTTCTTCAACAGCCGTCCAAGTGACAATAACGGAACATCTACATCGGAAGCATAGAAGACTTCTTGGACACAGGCCTGTCCCATATCCAAAGTAATCTTCCGACTCCCAAAGTTGGCCATCAGACCACCCTGGGCATCCATCATTCTTACGGCTGGTCCCGCTGTGTTCTCAACACCATAGCCGGCTTCCATCCAAGCTCGGGGCATAACGCTCAAGTCGGCACCAGAATCTAGCACGACCTGATGATAGCTGCCCTCGATGTGGTTCCACATGCGCTCTGTTGTGATGCTGGACCCCTCTGACCTGCGCATCCGCAACCCAGTCATAATCAGCCTCGTAAGCACCAAACATGGTGAGATCATGGCACTCACGATCTGCAATCCAGTCACAATCAGCCTCATAGGCATCAAACATGGTGGGATCATGACACTCGTAACCCTCCAGCGAACACTCAATAACCTCTGGGTCGTCATCATCGTCGTCGTGGATTTCGAAGTGCTGAACAACTCGACACCACCAATCAGACCCTGCTACGGACTGAACCTCGGAGCTCTCGCTCGCCATCTCGAAAACCGTTGTGAGAGGAGCATCGTGAGCATCATCAGCATCCAGGTTGAACACGCGCTTCACGCTGGGGGCCACCGAACTCGCAGTAGAGGGAGCAGAAGTAGAAGGAGTAGGCGTGGAGGTGGACGACTCGTTGATGTACCTGACATTGTCCTTCATCCAGCATTCGTTTCCCCAATGCCCGCGTTTGCCGCAAATTCGGCAAGCCTCTGGATGAGGCTTTCCCCCTCCTTGCCCTTTTCCTTTCTTGCCTTTCTCTCCTCCCTTGCTCTTGCCTTTGTTGTCGTTCCCTCCTTTGTGCTTGCCACCGCCCTTGGAGTTCCACTGATGCGATTTTCCTCCACCGTACTTGCCATTGTCCTTGTGATCGCCATAGCCTTTCCCCTTCGATTTCCCGTCTTTGCCCTTGCCACCTTTGCCCGAAAAGCCACCCTTGCCTTTGCCGCCTTTATCCCACTTGCCCTTGACCCTGTCCACGTCCATAGGAGCTAAACCGCCATCATCACCAGCATGATTCCTGGACTGCGCGTTTCCGGTAACAATCTGGGACGACCACTTCTGAGACGATCTCTCCCAACGCAGAATCACTTCGCGCATCTGATCATACGTGGACTCATCAGTGATACTCACGGTCAGGTGGGACTTGACAGACTGAGGCAACACTCTCAACAGCAAAGCAGACTTCACCTCCTCTGGCACAGGCTTGTTAAGTTAAACTGTAAAACCCTGAGCGGTCACGCTTTTCCTGCTTGAGTCAAAAGGCGCTGCAAGTAAATATACCGTAGCCTGGGCTCACCAAAGGTGTGGGGCGTTCCTATGTACAGAATTTAACACCCTGCCTCGAAGTCCTTGTGCTGTACTTCGATCGGTCCGCGGTCGGGCATACCTCCGCCCGTGACTGCATAGGCTTTGCCCTTGCAAGTCCTTGGGTTAAACACTCCGTGCAACCCACCTTTTTACCGTCCCCCAATTAAGGAGGTGTGTCAGACCGTCCATGTCCTGACATTCGTACAGTAACAAGTACTTCGTCTATGTGAAACAACTTCCAAACAAACTTCCTGCGTTAGCGCTCTTCCTCCTTTTGCGCTTTCGCTGCTGTGTGTTCTGGGGTGAAACTTTTTCAGCCTTGCCTACACTCACTGCTCTGTCTCATACTCGTTCACGATGTAGGGCTTAATGACTTCCGAACAAAGTACGTTCCTCCGTACTGTCTGGCGTACCGGGATCCACTACTGGCTTCGGACTCCCAAACAGATCCATCGGGATATCCGATCCTTGTGCGCGTTCTCCTGACGCGTCATACATCTCATTGCATTGTCTGCAATACTCTTCATACGATTCTTGTGCCTCTGGGGATAGCATCTTGCTCCCCATCTCTTCCATGCTTATCATCTTTCCACGGTACTCGATCATCTCCGTCTCCTTCTTCTTTTCTGGTTCTTCCTGGGCTTCCGGTGAAACAATTCTTCCCAGGGCTTCCATTCCACGAACGAAGTTTTCATCGCTTATTTCCACATCCTGCTTATTTCTTCCAGATGTGATTCTTCCTCCACGTCGGTAGTCTTCCTCACTTATGATGGGCATACGCACACCGTCCGTGTGTACGATTGCTGGTGTTCCCATCGCTGCTCTTCCACGTCTCTTCAGAGATCCTTTACCTGTACCACTCTTTGGTACTCCGGCATTCCATGCATGATTCGCATCTTCTGCTACACGGGTCTCTTCCTTTTCCGTGGCATCCTCTGTCACAGTTCTGTCGTAACTTCTCCGCCATTGTTCCGTTGCATACGTTTTGATGCATTCCGTACAAGAACATTTCTGGTGGTTTTTCTTCTCCCTTGTACATTTCCTGATTCCACACCAGTGACATTGTTTTGTGCATCCTCCAGCTGACTCTACTTCGTAGTCAAGCTCCATCACTTCCCAGTCGCTTTCATCTGGGATTGGCGGCTCTACACGTCCACGGCGTTTTCGCATGCTTCCTTCTGGCTTCGTCTCCGGAAAGCAAACCCAACAGTGTCTGTAGCCCTCCGCTACAGCTTCACTTTCTTCTTTCCAGATCCATTTGCCAGAACGCATATGGCTTCCTTGAACGTGCCAACATGTTCCCTTGTGGAACACGCGGGCCTTCGACCCTGTCGATATCTTCACCACACCGACTCCTTTGATCTGGTCCACCGTGCGCATAGACTTCTTCCACATACTAATTGCGTACGGGGCTGCGAGTAGCATTACGCATACGATCATACAAACCTCGAACTTCGTAAATCCGTCCATGGCGTCCATACCTTTTCCAAAGGCTTTACTACTCTCTGCTCGGGCGTTCGCTACGTCCTCCTTGAGCATTGCTGCGGTGATAGGCTTCATCAGATGAAATACCTGTATTGCCCTTATAAGGTTCTTGATTTGTCCACTTCCAACATACTCCTTGAGCTTCTTTTCCTGTTCATGCTTTTCGTACTCCTTCTCTCCAGTGTACTCCAGGTTTCCTTCTTCATCGTACTCTACTTGGGACAAGTGATACAGTAGGAATGACCTTCGGGCATACGTCAACTTCTTGGTGTTCAGATCCGCTACATTGAGCGCGGTTCTTACCGTTCCAAGTTTGACAAGATTATCTCTCACCCAATCTTGCAGTTGACACAACCTAACGTCCACATGCTTCAGACGTCCAACTCCTCTTCGTTGACTCCACTGCCGTGCAGATGAGGAATCGCACCGTATCTCCACGCGTACGGGTGCGTTCACCAGGAACTCGAATAGCCTTCCAACTAGAATAGCTTCTCCGCAAGTTCCACTTAGTGCATACAACTCTGCTTCACAGCTTGATGATGATGTGGCCTTCTGGGTCCTAGAAAATGACAACACTTGTACTCCATTTAGTACAATGATTCCTGATGATGTACTCTTCCTTCGAGCTCTTTCAGGTGTCTTCAGGCTTGCCCAATCACTGTCCGAATACGCTTCCACAACATGTCCTGCATCCTTGGCAATTTCTTCATCCTCGTGGCCATTGAGCTTAGTAATCAACCGACTTCCGATTTCGGTATACGGCAACAAAGTCGCCCTTGTGGCTGTTCCACTAAGGTACAAGATCAAGTGCTTCAGACACTTCAGTGCCTGCACTGTAGGCTGCGACATACTTGATGCCAAACACTTTGAGGCATACTGAATGTCAATTCTGTCCTGTGCAAGGTACAAAATAGATCCGAGTCCAGATCTAAACCGTTTTGTCTCTTCAGCACTCAATTCTTTACTCCGGTCTTCCTTTACCAGATCCATGTGCTCCGGCGTGGCCTTGCTCTTCAACTTTCCAAGGTCATACAACTCGATGAGCTTCCGGACATACTTCTCATTTGGTTGGACAACTATTCCTTCCTGAATGAAGACATACTTCCTTTTGAGATACCGCATCTCTTCTCCTTTTCCTACTCCGTCGGCTGGATACGGTCCTTCTTTCTCCACCTTGAACACCTTCTCCAACTCTTCTACTAGCCAAACCGTTTCTTCCGGTTCTCCAGCTAGCAATTCGTCATCTACGTGGATAGAGATACACAGCTTCCTTGTGGTGTGTCTAGCCAGTGCGGGTACATGAACTGAGAATATGAATCCAAGTTTCTCAAGTATACTCCGCAAGTGTTCATACCATCTTGTTGCTGCGTTACGTTGGCCTGGGAGGCATCTCTTCAACCTCCACAGCACTCCTTCCTTCAGATTGGCAGCTCGCTTCATCCAATCGCTAATCGTTATTAGCACCTCTTCTTGCTGCGGGACCTGAAGGTATGCGTCCTTTATATCTAGGACTACTACGACCCACCTGTACACCAGGTGTAACAACAAGACTAGGCGCGACGCGGCGTTGCTCGCCGTCGGGCTGAATGTCTCAGCCGTAGAACTCGCACCTGCCCTGTACTCCCTTGCCACTATACGGCAACGTCTTTTCCACCTGTTGTCACGAAACCTCCAGTCGTAGACTTCACGCAAATCCATGCGTTTTTCGTTCCCTGTCGCGTTCGCCTCCATGAACTCCTCAATTACTCCTAGCTTGCTAAGGCGATTTAACTCTTCCACTGCTGCTTCTTGATCCAAGGCATCCAGCTCTTCTGGACTCAATTCTGGTGGTGTTTCTCCTTGGTCATTCTTGGGAACTTCTTCCATTTCTTCTTCCATGAGATCTTCATACTCTACATCTTCTCCTTCTACTGCTGTGAGATCCTCGTGTTCATCCCAATGAAAGGGGTCATCTTCCTGAGATACCCTGCCTGCGAACAAAGGCGGGTAGATTCCTTTAGAAGGTGATGATGGCGCCGATGGTTCTTCACATGACTTCTTTGGCGATCCTTCAACTCCTTGTCCTCCTTCTACTGGTCGCTTTCGCAAGTCTTCCAGCATAGTGTCATCACTAACACGTACTTGGTTTCCTTCAGACTCTCCAGTTTGTACATCGTGCATCGAACTTGAACTCCGGGAATGAGAACTCGATCCCGTGCTGGCCCTGCCTCCGTCTGAGGCCCTGCCTCCGCTAGAGGCTCCACTTGTGTCCAGCATATCTAATAATTCTTCCACTTGTTCTTCTTGAGATTGTCCTCGATCTTCCATACGAACTACAGGTTCCTGCGCTGTTTCTTCTTCTGCGATACTTGCCAATGCTGGGGCTGGTAACGGCTGTTTACTGAATGTCCCCTTTGGTTTCTTGGGGTTCCATGGAGTTACACTCAGCTTCAGTAGGGGTTCTTTTCTCCATCCAGTGGCAATACGTCTTACCGATCCAGTAGCCAAGACTCCGTCTTCAACTCCTACAAGATGCATATCCTGGGAATTCTTACCTAGATAGATTCCTCCAATCCAATTCGCTGTTCCTTTCTTCTCGGGTTTCTTTAGAGCATATACATACTCACCGAATGGGGCTATCTTTCCGAGGTAAGGTCTACCCACGACACTTTCGTAGGGCGTTGAACCTATCGCAGCGTGTCTGTGGTACCTGTTCAGCAACCAAGACGCATGGCACAATCCCCAGGCCCAAACTGAATGGCCTTCTGGAACCTCTATGCCAAGCTTCTTTTCCGCTGCTCGTACTAAGCATACTGTCTGGTTCCTCACCGTCTGAATAAACCGTTCCACTCTTGCCGTCCTTCCTTTCTGGTACGGCTTGTTGTTCTGATCGTGAGTCTTCCGGTTCATCTTTCTCCGAGTCTCCACGATTGCAGCTATCAGAGACAGCATTGCCTCTTCTGAATCTCCAACGAATCCTAATTCGTCCAAATGTCCAAGACTGTGTACCCATTTCAACACTTTCTCCACTGTCTTCCGTTCGGTCTGTTTTCCAGATACTGGGATCACAACTGACATACGTGTCCATGAACAAATTCCAACCAGTGCTGGCGTGTCCTTTCCTTGTAGAAACATAAAATCCAGCTGAATAATGGGATAAGGTACTCCCACTGAGTCCTTTCCTGCCTCGGGGTTCTTCTTTTCGTGATCCTGTTTACTCTTGGCTTCCACGCATGACTCACACCAATGAAGGGTTGTACGGTTCTGCTTCCACTCGTACTTTCTCTTTCTCTGCGCTCTTAAGCTTCTGTGCAGACTTCTGCATCTCCAACTCTGACAACGGATTTCCGTCTCCATCGTAGGTTGGTCCTAATACTCCTTCGCTCCTTCCAGGGGCGATATTTACCGGCACAACCGGCGTACTCAGTTCTTCCGGAACTCGCTCTTCATTCCTAGCGAAAGGTGTTTCTGGTCCTCTCGCAACCATCACTGCTTCAAAGTCTCGACAGAAAGTGAAAAAGTTTCCACTCACTGCATGTAGGATAACACAGATCCTCTTGGGTCTTCCATGACACTCCGGAACCTCCACATTGTGACTCCTAATTGACCCGTAGTCCGAGTACAACTCGACTAGTGACCATTCACTTCCTCCTTCAGATACCATTGTCGTCCTATACTTCCATCCTGGAAAAGCATCTTTAGGATCCATGTAAGTTGTTCCCTGATACAAAACAAAAGGTGTACCGTCTTCCATGATCGTCCACTTACCGCTGGGAGTTCTGTCCAACAGCTCCCGAAGGTAGTTTGGAATACGCACTGTGACGCTTCTTTCCACTGCAGTACGACTGTCAGCGCTACCTCTTGAACTTCCTCCAGTTCCACTCGTTCCCGTCCAATGGGCACTCCGATCACTTCCGACAACCGATAACCTACCTAACAAACAACAGCTGTTCCGCTTATAAAAGATCCTTGCCGTTGCTTTCCCATCTGGGCTGACCAGAACCATTGACGACACCGTAAGGTTCCACTGAGCACTAAGAGCTTTCTCCCCTTCAGGTACTTCTGGTTGGTATTCCAGTCTCCAACCATTCTTCAGCAGTCTTCCCATTGACAACAGAATGTTTGTTGCATCGCTTACAATAAAGCTTTCCGAAATACCTGGGGCTGTCCAACAGTCCTCTCCCTGTTCTACCGAAATCACGGCAGTAACCATTCCTGCTGACCTAATCGCATTTCCTTGGGCATCCTCCAACAAGATACCTGTTGTTCCAGTGTTGGTGCGTGTAGCCTTCGGATGTGACCGAGGTAACAAACTAGCATCCGATCCCGAGTCCAAAATAATAACTTCCAGTGCTTCTTCGGGTACTGTCTCTTCTACTTGAACGGCTCTGACCACTTCGTGGTCATCTACGACAAACCAATCTCCATCTTCGTCTGTGGCATCCATTACATACCACTTTGCTACATCATGGAACTCTTCACAAACCATCCGAACTTTATCAGTTTCGGTCTCCTTTTTCTCTTCAAGCGCTTTCAAGTGTAGTTCGATCCACTCGTTTTCACGCTTCACCGCATCCTTGATGGCTTTCTCGTCATAAGGCTTTCCTTCACTCTTCAGTTTTCTCTGCTGCTTCAGGTAGTGTTCTTCTCCTGGATAATGTTCTGGAACTCGTGGAAATCCAGCCTTAGGTAGTGCCTCTCGCTTGCACTCCAATTCCAGGTTTGTACCACAACCTTGGCAGATTCCAGTTGGTTCACCAGATCCAAGCTCCTCCTCAGAGTCTGTAAAACCAGGACTGGGTAGTTCACCGAAAAATGGGTTGGTAACCTCATCACCATCTGCAGTTTCATCTGCGACTTCTCGAACCATCCGCACTGTGTTGATGTACGTGATGTCAATGTCGTCCTCTTCTCCCGAATCGATCGGGAAAGTCTCTGGATATTCCTCAGGTGGTGTAGCAATATGATAAAAAGGTTTTGGATTGAATCCACTTGGTCTGCTCGATGCTCCTACTCTCCGAGTGACGATCCTTGGGTCTGGTCGAACTGTGGTCTGGCGTATAGTACCAGTTTCAACCACATTAGGTCTAGGGTAAGGTTCTTGGGTTGGTGGATTGTTGGCATACGTTTCCGCTTGTGGATTTTCTTCGGCTTCCACATTGCGAACAGAGTGTCTATTAGGGCACTCGTTCCCCCAATGTCCTTCTTGGTAACAAATCCTGCAAATTGTCCTTCCAAGTCTTTTTCCTTTTCCTTTCTTTCCTTTTCCTTTGCCTTTTCCTTTACCTTTTCTACTCTTTCCACCTTTCTTTCCTTTACCTTTTCCTCGACCTTTGCCTCGACCTTTACCTTTACCTCGTCCACGACCAAACTTTCCAAATCCTCGACCTGCCTGCATGGCTCCAAATCCGCCAAACATCTTTCCATAACCTTTCTTGCCTTTTCCTTTTCCGGGACCTTTTCCTTTCCATCCTTTTCCTTTGTACTCTACTCTATTGACTTCCATTGCTTGACTTCCTCCACCAACAGGTGCATTATCCACTGCTCCGAGGTATGATTGGCTCTGTCCTGATTCCAGAGGTTGATACACTTGATTTGGCATCCAACTACGCGTCGTTCGTTCGTACACAAGTACGCTCTCCTTTACCTGGGCATACGTGGTCTTATCTGTGAGTTGTAGATGAATATGTTCCTTCAAAGGACTAGGGATGCATCTCAAGAGAGTAGACAAGAGAATTTCTCGGGGATAGCTCGATCCACTGCATCTCTCGTAGTCTTTGACCAGTTCTTCCAGCTTGGAAATCTGTGCCACAGCACTCAGTCCAGGTGAAAAATTTGGGTATCCATGAATCGCTTGCATCAAAGCCAAACTCCTGCTTCGTGTACTGGGTTGGTACATCCTCAACAATGACTTCCACAAAGCAAATCCATTCCTAGATCCTGCAATACTTGGATCTCGTGCATGCTGCTTTGTTGTTCCTGTCAACCAAGAACACAGTAACGAGTAAAGCTTTGTAGACATAGCTTGCTGTGTTTCATCCGCGAATGTAGCTGGTAGTGATTCATGATCCTCCAGTCTTTCCAAGTTCTTAAAAGCATCCGAATACTTTGGTTCCGCATACGCAAGAATGTTGTACAGTTGTTCCTTAAAGTCCATGAAATCCTGCGCATCGGTTTTACCTCCACCGAACGAAGGTGGTCTACCTAGCATCTTCACTGCACCTTCCAATGCTTTTGAGAGTATTCCTTCATAGGAACTTCCTGAACTACCTTGACTTCCAGTGTAAGTCACTAATTGGTTGATCGCTTCGGTTGTAACTCTTGAGTTCTGAACCAATTGTCCTAATATGTCCTGAGTAGGTACCATCCCTAATCCATCTCCGTCGGCAGACGCTGCGGACTGTCCTTGCATAGCTTCCGTCCTGCAAAGCAAACAAGCAAATACTAATGTTCTGACTTTCCGCTTGAATCCACTCACTTTACGTCTCCAACGAATACCGTGCATCCGATTCACTTTCCTTCGCATACAGATGCATGTAGCTCCTTTTTGCTTTCTTCCTGCAAGAAGAGTTGATCCGAATACGCAGCTCCACAAGAGCTGAAGAACTAGTGATACAGCTACGCAACCTAAGGTCGCGATTCCAGCTTGTACTGCTGGTAGCTCAAGCGCCAGACTACAGATCGTTCTTGTCGATGTCGTCTGCAGCCGACTGTCCGGCCTCCTGCTCAGACTTCTTCTGTTCATCCCTCGCTGCTCTCTGAGCGATCCTTCTTTTTGGTTCGTCAAGCTCTGACGACTCCGGGTCTTCCGGGTCTTCTTCACGCTGGGAACTTTCTTCCGACTCCGATTCTCCATCCGACATTTTGTCGTCGCTACCGGCTTCATCCGGTCCTGGGTCCTCTGTCTTTTTCCAAGTCCACCACTTCTTGGCCTGTCCAGATGTTCTGCTTCGGCTTGTCTGGTTCAGCCTTCTTCTTGGTGCTTGCTGCATTACCAGCTTGCTTCCTCCTGGTATCCACTTCTTCGGGAGATAGAAGGGGAAACGTCTTGTCATCCTTGGACTTTTCCTGATGCTTCCTGTTACGTTCCGAAACATCCTGGGCCATTGATCCATAGTCGCAAAGTGCGAGCATAGGAAAGTACCGACGATACGGGTTGTCGCCTTCCATGTATCCGGGTTTCGATATTCCTCGCATCGGATACAGTCGCCTGACCTGGTGTCCACGGTCCAACACTGCGAGCATTGCTTCGTACATAAGGTAGTTGAGCTGGTTGAACTTGCACTGCTTCTTCCAGTGTCCACTGCGCCAGCAAAGCGAGCACAAATTGCGGTTCGGGGGAAGCGATCCATATATCGTCCGTCCCCGCGATGTCTCCGTTGGCTCGATGTCCAAACGTCCTTTTCCCGCTGGGTGCATACTCCAGGCTTCAAGTCCTCCATTTCGTCCAGCTCCTTTACATTCCCTCCTTGAGGGGATGAGTCGTACGCTGAACTTTTCCAGTTCCCGGTTGGTATCCTCCAGGTCTTGTTCTCCCGACAACTGCCATGGGAACTCATACAGAGGCAGCTTCGGCATCTTCTTCGGGCGTGGTTCTTGAACACGGGTAGTCGACTCGTAGATTCCTGCCAAAAGCTCCTGGAGTGATTTCTCCTCTCCATACCGCACTGCTGACTTGATTGCTCGTCCCATAGCTGTTTGGAGCTTCTCTGAGGAAAGCAAAAACTCCTGTTGTGCTTTCTCAAGGGATCTACATCTTCCGAGAGCCATTCCTTCTCCGCGTTACGGAAACTCTCCGCTTGCTCATTCTTCCTTCCGCGCAAACGGCCCACGACTTCGCGAGCTTTGTTACGGTACCATTCTTCCGCCGAGTCCAGTGCTGCTTCGGGTACCTTGGGCTTTGCTTGCTGTTTGTTAGCTTCCTGAAGTGCTTTAGCCATCCGCTCCGATTCTTCGGATCCACTGCACGAAGGCGTTTGGTTTCTTCCTCCAGTGCTCGTTGCTTTTCCTTCGTCTCAGCTTCCAAGATCCGCTTTTGCTCTTCCAGATCGGCAAGCTTTCTCTTCCGAGACTCTGCCTCAGCCTTCTTATCCTCTTCTTCCTTGAGAGCTTCGAGTCGTTCTGTCTCTTGATCCTTTCCTGGGGGATCATAGAAGGATCTGGGCTTGAAGTCCCGATTGTTCTGCAACATCTGGCTGTAGAGACTACGAAAAGGGGGCTGATACTTCCTGTCCAAGGCAAACCGCTTAAACTCTTTCTCAAGCAACGTAACATTCTCAATCGATCCTGCCAGTTCGATAGCTTCTTCCAACTTACGTCGGACACCTTCAGAACCTTGTTCTTCCGCAGGTGCTTCTTCCAGCTTCCTCTTTGCTTTCTCGGACTTCCTAATCCTCTTGGCCTCTTTCCGGGCACTTCTCTTTTCTTTCTTCTTCTCTTCTCGAGTCTTTCCGGTAGTTGCTGGAGTCCGTGCTGGTGTAGCACCTTCTTCCGTAGGCTTGACTCTTTCCGGGGTACGCAGCTTCTCCAAGACTTCTTGCCTCCGGCTTGCTGCTGATTCCTGCATCTCCTGCAGATCCTGAATCCGATCCGCCATGGTACCTTCCTGCGTAGGTTCCACGTTTGGTCTTCCAACTGGTGGAAGGGGAAGGATTTCGGTGTACCTTGTGTTCTTTGCTCCGTCTGGTACAATTCCTTCCGACATCTGGGAAACAAAGACTCCCATACACAGGTTTCCTTATCCTCTTCGAGGGGATACAGCTGCGGTCGAATACTGGGGTGAGACATGTTCATCCGGATGCAACTTGTTTCTTGCACACTTCCCTGGCTCAGCAAGATACTCATACAAAATCCAAGCATCATACGCAAGAGGTCCTTGTACATCTTCTCTGCGATCACCGTCATGGCAAATACAAGGTTTCTACTTTTCCGTTTCCAGGTATCCTTGACTTCTTCCTCCGGTTCCAATCCGGATTTCCAAGGTTTACTTCTTCCCACGGGTTTCCTGGATCTCTCTTGCTCCGCTACCAAGTTAAACTGTAAAACCCTGAGCGGTCACGCTTTTCCTGCTTGAGTCAAAAGGCGCTGCAAGTAAATATACCGTAGCCTGGGCTCACCAAAGGTGTGGGGCGTTCCTATGTACAGAATTTAACATGTTAGCAGCTTGTTCGTACTTCTTGAAGAGGTCCTCCATCTTTAGTAGCTGTTCGAGCAAGTTTCCTTGTGACAACACTTCTCAACAATTGCAATGGACGCTCTCTCAACATGGTTGTCAGCACGGCATACAGCTTGTTACTAAGGACCATGGCGTCGTCACTCACCGACAACTCGTCCATCTCAGTAGACAAGTCCTTCTCGATCTCTAGCAAATGACCGTGTATTTCGGGACTTACAGCAAGCATCCACTGCTTAAAGGTCCATGCCCACTCATACCACAGCGTGAGCTCCTCATCACGATCTTTCGGCCGGAAAACTTCTGGCCACTGCAACAATTTCGAGAAATTAGCTCCTGACGAGCCTCGATCTTGCAAGTTGCTCACCGCACTCTTGAGGTTTGAAGCCTGCCTCTCCTGCTCCAAAGACATCGCTTGCACTGCTGTCATGAAGACCCTGTTCTGTTCTTGGTTCTGTTGAAGCATGTTTCCGAGGATCTCTAGCATTTGAGGCGCAGACACACTCTGCGCTGACGGAGAAGCAGGATTCGATGCAGTACCTGGCTGAAACGGGTTCGCCGGAACCGGTTCCTGAGGATCGCCCTCCATCTCTGCCACAGATAGGCAGGAAAGAAGACTTTTCAAAGATCGCGCTCTTCACTCTCCCAAATCAACTGTTTCACTTGCCCTACGCAAAGAAGAAAATCGTGCCCTCTTAGGATTTGATGTGCAAAGCTGATCAAGATCACCAAGGTCTGCTGTTCCTGGCTGAAGATCTGCAAACACTCGGGCCGATGAGGATGCCGCAGAAGGCTCTGCAGTGCACTGACGATCTCCGCTCAAATCTTGCTCAGACAGTGAAAATGAAAGCTCAAACAACTCGAGGTCACGCTCAAAGAATGGTGATTCACTGCTCGAATGAAGAAAATCTCGCTGCACTTGTTCAGGTGTTGCAAACTCGCTCACGTCGTCAAAAGCAAACTCCCTAAATGCTGCCTTCAAATCTTCACACTTCAGAGTCCGATGCGCAAACTGCCAAATGCTGTTCACTGAATGCAAAGAATCTAGTTTCGCAATCAAACTCGTCTGCACTGTGTCCAAAATCCTTCCCCAAGACTCGTGTGATCGTGCCTCTGGCTTCTTACGAGCAAGAAGCTGTTCGAGATGATAAGTTGCAACCCTGTCCCTCAAGTTCTGCAATGAGCCCTCGGTCGCCGTGGCTGCACACACACCCTTGAGCTGGAAGAACTGGCCGCCCAAACACACCCTTGAGCAAGAAGAACTTGCCGCTCCAAGCAGCGGTCTCCCTCCAGCAACACAACAAGCCACCGCACAAGCAGCACCGCACGGGCGAGGACTATGCTCTCACTTGAGAGGCTCAAAAGGCACACACCTATTGGGCTCACTACCACCTACGGAGGTCTGGGTCCTGCCTCCACGAAGACACTACGTCCCGAGGTCCAGGGAAATCAGGATCAGGATCGGTAGTGCTCCGCTACCATGACAAACTTTTAAGCTCCACAAAAGCGCCTGCGAGCGTCAGTCGTTGCAACTGTTATACATGAGTTCATGCATGAGAAAACCATGTGTAAAACAGGGGGCCTAGGAGAAAATATACATTTAGCACACTGCCAGGACGAAGTCCACGCTATGGGGCTGTCGGTCGACCCCATTCCAGGCCTGCAAAACAGTTAAAATGTAAGACCCTGAGCGTCACGCTTTTCCTGCTTAAGCCAAAGGCACTGCATAGTCATTCTAAACATTCTATGTGCCGTAGCCTAGGCTCTCCAAAGGTGTGGGCGTTCTATGTACAAATCTTAACACCCTGCCTCGAAGTCCTTGTGCTGTACTGATGCAACGGTCCGCGGTCGGGCAAACCTCCTGCCCTGGCTGTATAGGCTTTGCCTCCACAGCTCCTGGGTTAAAGACTCCATTTGCCTTCCCCCAATTATGGGGCGTTTGTCAGACCGTCCATGTCCTGACGTACAGTAACAAGGACTTCGCCCTAGTGAAACAACTCTGGCGCTCTTCCTTCTTTTGACCTTCTGCCGTTGCGTTCGCTGGGTGAAACTTTTCTTTCTGTCTTCCGGCCTACACTCACTCCTCAACGGTGTACTCCGCGCAGGTCTTACGGGTACAGGTGACCGTCCTCTCAGGCGAGGGGTCCCTCAGTACGCCTTTTCCGTACTGTCTGGGGGACCAGGTTCCGGATCTTTGTCTTCCTTGATCCTGGTCTGCCTTTCAAAGTAGTCCTCATACGCCTCGATCCCAGCACGTCGCGGTCCTTCAAGGCATTATCTCCATGTCCTCGATCCCTTTCGGAGGTCGTCTGGAAGAATTCTCTTTCCCCGGCCCTTGGACCTCCCGCTAACCCACCAGCCCCATCAACTTGATGGTTTTCTTTCCGTTTCCTTAGCAGTCGTGATCCCGACTTGGCTAGATGGGTTCCGAACCGGTTTTTTGGCGTGGCCGGGTCGGTCCCTACAGACAAAACAAACCAACAAATGAACAAAAACAGCTGCGAAACAGGCGGCTCGATAAAAAGCGGCAAAGAACTGGCTGCGGCGCACAGGCTTCAGGGCCGTCGCCTAGAGCTGTCCAAGACCACTCAATGAAGGCCCCCGCTTCGTCTTTCCAGCTTTCCTGGCCCCAGGGTCTCCTAGCCGAAACCATGCGCGTCCTCGCCAGCTACCCATTCAGCGGATGACATCTGTCCGCTGCAATGGCAGATTGGAACCCGGATACGGCATAGCAGTTGTTGCACTTCACCATCTCTGCGTGAATGCGGACATCTTCACTCATCCGTCGATCTCAAAGTCGCTTCCGTATGTACCTCCCGCTATCGGAGGAGAGCTCTAGGTCTCCGAATAGCGGCTAAGCTGAGTTTGCAGCCTGCAGGTCAAGTGCATTGGCTAGAGTCTGACAGTGGACCCAGCAGAATGGCCACGACTTGCGCGCAGCTCTGCAGTTTGGCTGCCTAAATCCAAAAGGATCACCATGTACTGCCCTGAACGCTTCTGCTTAATTGGTCACACCCATGGGCCTCCGCATGGACTATCCGTATCCGTCACACATCCTGGGCCAGAATCTCAGTGTTCAGGACTGAGTCGCGGCTGCTAGGCAGTTCGTAGCCCAGAGAGGACTATCTTAGTTACCAGTTTTTGGGCTTCCGGCTGGTGTCCAACTTCGTTCTTATACACCCTTAATGACGCACATCTGGATGACCCTGCCCACTTTCGCAGGATTGCCGTGCGGTATTGGGAGCGGCGCGCTCTGCACGTCCGCCTGTCATCATGGAAGTGTCTGACCTGCTGTTCGGTCGGTGTTAGGCCCGTTACTTATGCTCTGCCCTGGACATTCGGCTACGGGCGTATGAGCTTGTGTTTCGCGTCGATACCGGTGATCTTTGGAGCCCCACCGTCGGCTGCCACCCGGCAGGTACTTCGCGCCATTGGTTCAGAGCGCAGGGCTGCTGACCTCGTGCTCCGTCATCTCTACGCGGAATATCGTCGTCGTGTCTTTGCTTACTTGGCGCAGCGCAACCTCTATAGCTTCCAGGTGGCGACCGACTTCCAAGTGGCTGTGCGACTTGGCATTCAAGTGCGCACTACCATTGTGCAGGTTGACTTTGAGACTGTGGTGGCGATCGCTTCGGTGTCCCGCCTCGCATATTGGACGGTTAATCGTCTTTACGTGGGGGCGGACTTCTTGCGCACTGCCGACATTCAGTTTGCGCTTATTGACACGCAGCCTGGGCCTTTGCGTGTCCTTCGCTGTGGGGGATGCCGTACTTCTCCATGGAACCGATGGGCGAGCTTCCGCTTACGCGGCTGCGGCCGCCGCTACAGGTTTGCAACCCGTTCAATTTGGGTGCTTCAGGATCTGCTTAGCCCTTGCTCTTGCGAAACCCGCCCAGGGAATCCGGGCAGGGTTGGTTTGCGGGTCTGGAATTCCCCTCCTTTTGGAGATCTCACTCTGGGCACATTTGTCTCCCTGTCTCGGCCCTTGCGATACCCACTCCTGGGAAGCTGGGCACCTGCACATGCCATACAAGTGTGGCTGGATAACCGATACGGCCCGACTCTGCAGCACGGGAAGTGCGCAGCGCTCCTCTTGTGCTGCCCATACGGGACCTGCCTTGTTGCCATATTGCAAAATGAGGACTTTCTGAGAAAGAACCTCCATCCTGCCGCACGGCCGGACGGGGTTCCGCATGCCCGCAATGTAGGGCACCCACTAGATTGTGCCCCAGAACCACTTGCCAGAGCGATGGCCCTTGCGATGCCCACTACGTGGGAAGCTGGGCTTTGGAGAGCGTTGCGGTCACTCACCAGCCTTCTATTTTGATTGCACCTTGCCTCGGTGCTTGGTGCTGCTCCCATTGTCTGAACTGCCCTTGTGCCCTTGCGAGACCCACCCTGCTTGCATCAGAGTAACTGACTTGATGGTGCTGTTGCCTTACCGATCAGACGTTGCAGGGCAATCTATCTGCGTTGGCTGCAATTGCCAGTGCCGGTGCGCTTTGCAGCCTCTTGAGATTTGGCTGCTTTGCCCATCTTTCGATTCTCGGCTACGGATCATTGCCCTTGCGAGGCCCGCCCTGGTGGGAAGCTGGGCATGAGAACGCCGCTCGTCGGTGCATCCATCTTGCTGGGCATGCACCTGTCTTCGTGCGAGAACAGGCTTTGAAGTTGTATCAGCATGTGGGGCATCTTAGGAGACCCACCCATTTGATTCGACATCTGGAGGATTCGTTTTCCAAGTCGGAGGCGAAGCTGAGCAACTTTCCAGAGCTTAAGCTTTCTGAGGCTGACCGCTGCTCTGTTCTGTTGCAGAGTTTGAGCGCCGAAGTGCCAAGCCCTTTTTCACTCCACGCTTGAGCCAAACACCGAAGTGTTCAGCAAGGTCTCTTGCGGAGTCTCGCGCAGCAACAAATTCCGTCTCAACTTTGCTAAACAAAGGAGGAATGACATGCAACTGTCCTAACACTTCTCAGGACTTCTGTACTCACTCAAACAGCAGTGCACAGCCACTCTGTCCATTGGCCTGTTCCTACCGGCACGAGCGAAGCGAGGGTCGGCGGAAACATTATTTTCTTTGCTTTTGCACCCTAAAGCGATATCGTGTGGCTTCTCCTTTCTTCGTGTTGGAAGACGTTTTTTGATATTTTTTCGATGACACACTTTGATTTCTTTCGTTCGCTTTCAGCCCCTACAAGCGATTTCGTGCTTCTTCTTCTTTTTGTGTTTGTGTGAGAAGTTATAGTATGGTTAAGTTAGTTTTTGTGCAGTTTGCGTTGCAAAATTCATATTGTGGGTGGTGTCTCTCCTTGGTCGTTCTTGGGTGCTTCTTCCATCTCTTCTTCCATGAGGTCTTCATACTCTATGTCCTCTCCTTCTACAGCTGTAAGATCCTCATGCTCATCCCAATGAAATGGATCTTCTTCCTGAGATTCCCTGCCTGCGAACAGCGGCGGATAGATTCCTCTCGATGGTGACGAGGTGCAGATGGTTCTTCACGAGATTTCTTGGGCGATCCTTCAACTCCTTATCCTCCTTCTGCAGGTCGCTTCCGAAATGCATCCAATATGGTGTCGTCGCTGACGAGTGCTTCTCCTCCAACTTCTCCAGAAGGTGCGTCGTTCATTGAGCTTGAGCTCCTCGAATGAGAACTCGATCCCTGCCTCCATCTGAGGCCCAGGCCTCGGCTTGAGGCTCCACTTGTATCCAGCATATCCAACAGTTCTTCTACCTGTTCTTCCTGGGATTGTCCTCGATCCTCTGCTCTCACTACTGGTTCCTGTGCTGTTTCTTCTTCCGTTATACTGGCCAACGCTGGGGCTGGCAACGGCTGCTTGCTGAATGTTCCTTTTGGCTTCTTAGGGTTCCATGGAGTTGCACTCAGCTTCAATACTGGCTCCTTTCTCCATCCAGTGGCGATACGTCTTACCGATCCTGTAGCCAAGACTCCTACCAAGTGCATATCCTGGGAGTTCTTACCTAGATAGATTCCACCAATCCAGGTCGCTGTTCCTTTCTTCTCCGGTTTCTTCAGCAATACATACTCACCGAATGGGGCCATCTTTCCAAGGTAGAGTCTACCAACAACACTTTCGTAGGGCGTAGATCCTATCGCGGCATGTCGGTGGTACCTGTTCAGCAACCATGATGCATGGCATAGTCCCCAGGCCCAAACTGCATGGCAAGCATACCGTTTGGTTCCTCACTGTCTGGGTGAGCCGTTCCACTCTCGCCGTTCTTCCTTTCTGACACGGCTTGTTGTTCTGATCGTGGGTTTTCCTGTTCATCTTTCTCCGAGTTTCCACGATTGCAGCTATCAGAGACAACATTGCTTCTTCTGAGTCTCCGACGAATCCCACTTCATCCAAATGTCCAAGACTGTGTACCCATTTCAGCACTTTCTCCACTGTTTTCCTCTCGGTTTGTTTTCCAGATACTGGGATCACAACTGACATCCGTGTCCATGAACAGATTCCAACCAGTGCTGGGGTATCCTTTCCTTGTAGGAACATGAAATCCAGCTGAATGATGGGATAAGGTACTCCCGCTGAGTCCTTTCCTGCTTCGGGGTCTTCTTCTCGTGATCCTGTTTACTCTTTGCTTCCACGCATGACTCACACCAATGAGCAAATGGTAGGTGTTTTGCTTCATGAGGTTGTCGTTCTTCCTCTGAGGGTGTGTACGGTTGTGACTCCACTCGTACTTTCTCGCTCTTTATCTTCTGTGCAGACTTCTGTATCTCCAATTCTGATAAAGGATTTCCATCTCCATCGTAGGTTGGTCCCAATACTCCTTCGCTCCGTCCAGGGGCCATACTTACCGGTACGACCGGCGTGCTCAGTTTCCGGTCCTCTCGCAACCATCACTGCTTCAAAGTCTCGACAGAAAGTGAAAAAGTTTCCACTCACTGCATGAAGGATAGTACAGATCCTTTTGGGTGTCCCATGACACTCTGCAATTTCCACATTGTGTCTTAACTGAACCATATTTCGGGTACAGCTCGACCAGTGACCATTCACTTCCTCCTTCCGATACCATTGTCGTCCTAGACTTCCATCCGGGAAAAGCTTGGGGGCCAGATACGTTGTTCCTTGATACACAGTAAAAGGTGTTCCGTCTTCCATGATCGTCCACTTGCCACTAGGAGTCTGTCCAACAGCTCCCGTCAATAGTTTGGAATACGTACTGTGACGCTTCTCTCCACTGCAGTCCGACTGTCAGTGCTACTTCTCGAATTGCCATAACCTTGACCTGTTCCCATCCAACGGGACTTCCGACAACCGATAATCTCCCTAACAAACAACAGCTATTCCGCTTGTAAAAGATCCTTGCGTTTGCCTTTCCGTCTGGGCTGCTACAACCATCGACGACACTGTGAGGTTCCATTGAGCACTAAGAGCTTTCTCTCCCTCATTCTTCAAGAGTCTTCCCATTGACAACAGAATGCTTGTTGCATCGCTCACAATGAAGCTTTCCGAAACACTAGGGGCTGTCCAACAGTCCTCTCTGTTCCACAGAGATCACAGCAGTGACCATACCTGCTGACTTGATTGAATTTCCTTGGGCATCCTCCAACAAGACAAACCAATCGCCACCTTCATCCGTGGCGTCCATCACATACCACTCTGCTACATCAATGAAATTCACGCTTCAATTTCCTTTGCTGCCGTTGGTAGTGTTCTTCTCTTGGATAATGTCTTCGTGGAATCCCATTGTCTGCTAGTAGCAACTCGTTTGCATGCCGGTTCCAGGCGTGAACTGCAACCTGGCGTCTTCACGTTCAGAACTGGGTTCGCCGAAAAAATGGATTGGTGACTTCATCACCTTCTCAGCTCTGCTTCAACTTTTCGCACCAGACGTACTGTCCGAGTGTACGTGATGTCGATTTCTTCCTCGTCCGTTTTTTGAGTTGATAGGTATTCTTCTGGTGGAGTTGCTTTGTGGTAGAAGGGCTGAAGGTTGAATCTTTTCACTCTTCTTGTCACAACTCTCGGATCAGGTCTGCTCGTGTGCCTGGTACTTTCCATCTCAACTCATTGGGTTGAAAATGCGGTTTTGGCTCGGTGGTGTTGGCACTTCTACACAGTCTTTCTTACCTCTTTCTTTTCCATTACTTTTTCCTTTCCATCCTTTTCCTTTGCACTCTACTGGTTCACTTCTATTACTTGGTATCTTTCAACCATGAGCAACAACGAGTAAAACTTCGCAGACACGGTCTGCTTAGAGTTGCCAGTGCAGCTTTTACTGTCGGATCTTTCTCACCGCTCTCCGAGCATTTTCAGCTGAATCTCCGGATTTCCTTCTTTGGCATCCCGGATGCTCTTCCTCTCGTGAACTCGCAGACTTTCACATGCTTTCGTCACTCCTGCTTCGTCAGGCTCTGGTTCTGTCTTCTCAGTATCCTTTTGTTTCTTGGAGAGGTTTGCTGCTTTCTCAAGCCTCCATGCTTGAAGCACAATGTTTGCACGGCTGCTGTTTTCCAAAGCCGGACGCAGAGACGTCTGCCAGTTTCCAAAATGAAAGTTGGAACACTCAAAGTCTGTGGCTTGTCGATGCCTTGCGTTGCCAAAAAATGTTGCACTGACCACTGTCGAGGAGAGCTGATAGGCCATCGATTGGACTTGCAGTCCATTGCTGAAGCACTGCGGTTGTTACGTCAAAACCATGTTAAGAGCTTCAGCAGGTGTTTCGTGCCTTTGATCGAGCATTAAATGAGCCATACCGTTGCGTAGACTGGTCAAGAGGGAGTTCCATCTCTGTGCGAGATGCGATTGGTCTTGCTCTTGAACTGAGACGAACGTTCTTGCAGTTGGTAGTTTCACACCGATGCTCCGAACCCACAAGCTCTTATCAAGTCCATTGCATGATGGAGTTTGAGAGAAGGTGATCTGTGTCTTTCACACACACTTGTGTGGCGGTGTTGCTGGAAACCATGCTGTGTCAGTCCTGTAGGTTCTCCCTGTTTCGGACGTGCTGAGGAGTTTTAGTATACCAGGGTGCTTTTGGCCGGAGCGTGGCCCAAGCTTGGCGAAGGCTGCCCCCAGTTGCATGTGGCTTCCCCTGCTTTGGCCTTTGGAAGCTTCAAGAACTCCTCTAGGAGAGCCAAAACAGAGAATTAATGCAGTGTAGCTGTCTCGAAAAGGCGAGAAGCCTCAGCTTGCCGGAGAGGGCCCGGGCCGTGGAGTCGGAAAGACGGGCTCAGTGATTCAATGGTTCAGGAAGTACTTGTACGAAAAACTCAAATCATGATCATGATTTCAAGATTTCAAGATTCAAGTTCAAGTTCTATCAACTTTATAAGAACTGTTTTTGATTGTTTGTGAGGTTCTCTCTCATTGCTTGTCAGGAGTGCCATGACTGCTCCATTGCCATGATGCCATGATCCATGACTTCTTTTCGTTTTTCGACAAATGTTACCAAGCTTATTATATAATTTTACATGTTATTTATGATTTACACGTCAATTGTCCACCAGATGGTCCGATCATCATAATCAGAGTCTATCATTTAGGAACGACGAAACTGCGCGGTGGCACCGGTCATTCCCTCCAACTCCCTGTGACTCCCTCCTGGCCCGCCTGGTCCTTCGGTTCCAGTTTCTGACGCGCGATGTGTTTCAGTTCTGTTGAAACAAGTCAAACAGTCGAATGAGTTCAAAGACTCAAAGACTGAAAATGCATCATGAAGCCCTGATCTTGATCTGGAGCCCAAAAATCCAGAACTCGCGAAGCTGAAGTCTTGAATTCTTAGAAATCTTGAAGTCTGAAATGTTGCGTCTTGAAGTCTTGAACCTTGAGTTTTGAAGTTTTGAATTTTGAAAACAAATAATTGGGTTATAGACATGATAGACTGCCGACTGCAAGAGAAAATGGAAGCAAGTTGTGCATGTAGCTTTGGTTCTGCCGTCACTTTCCACGTGGTAGCATAAACAATGCCTTGTTATACTGGCGGTTGCAATCGAACCAATGTCAGCAGTTATGAGTTTCAAGACGTGGTTTCTGTTCGCCTTGCAGCTGCACGTGCATGGCTAACAGCAACTTGAAGCGAGCCTGAGCCTTGTTCTGTTGAGTGTGTTTAAATTCTGCCATCAGAACTGAGCACTCAGCAACGGTGCTTTGGCCCCAGTGAAACGGAACACAAAGGCTGCCAAACCAGCGGATTTTAGGGATAGGTGCTCCTGTCTGACCCGTCTGGCGTTGGCAACCAGAAGATTGCAATTCCAACAAATTCCAACTGAATTCTGCCATTTTGACAGATTTTGGCAACTTCTGAAGCAACCTCAAGCAAATTGAATTTTTGCAGGTGTGGCAGCAGGAAGTTATTTCTTATGACATGAGACAAATCAAGCGGAATGTAGGCTAGGGTAGATTTTGGCTCAAGGCCGCTTCGGCGCAAGACTGGTTATCCAATTGTCAACCGGAGCTGCTGTGGGCAGCTGGAGCGGACGCTCGACTTTCAGTTCAACTCTGTTTTCGGGACGCCGCAAGCACGTGTCGTCGCTGACGGCACGTACCAACATAAAGATCAGTCTCTTCGGGAAGAGGCCAGTAGAAGGCTAAGAAGCGGTGCGATTCCATACGCATTGAAAACAAGGATGCAAATCACTTCGGCTCTCCACCACTGCACAACTGTGTTGTATGTAGTTGAACGATTTTTTGGCCGGTTGCACGCTGGACTCTCGGAGGGGTTTTGGCTGGGTTAAAAATTGGTGGGCGCTGAAAACGATACATTGAACGAAAGAGCAAAGCAAAACCTCCAAAACTCATGTTGCGTACGACTTGCAAAAGGAGCTGCTCAAGAAAATCTGAGTCACCATGCACAGCGCAGACTTCATGTAAAAGAAGTGATACAAAACAAAGTGTCCTCAGATGGCTATGTTTTTCAGTTTGAGAACAAAACATTGCAAGGGCGTTTTTTGTCCTGTCAAAAAATAATTGTTCAAAGGTTGTGCTACTTTTTCCATCATGCAATAGACTTTCGTTCGAAAACATGACACACATGCCCAATCGCTGCTCCGTCGGATGTGTTGCAAAGGACGCTCGCACAACTGTGCGCGAGAGTTCATTTTGAAAAAAATGGCCCCCGTACATTATGGACCCCAAAGGTCTCTGGTCTTCCCGGGCCAGTTTTGCTTGACATGCCAAATAACCGTAAAATGCGAGTGGATGCTTGCACAAACTTGCACCAGTTTAAATGTTTGGACATAAAGAAAATTTGCCAAATCAGAACCAACAGTGGTGCTGAGTTCTCGGTTACGGTCACGGAGACAAAGTGTCAACGCGATGCTGTGCTGCCATTCCGCGACCATCAATTGGTCGCGGCTTCCCGCTTCCCTAATGCAACAGCAAAATGTGCTGCAAGCAAGCATACGAGCTGAGACGGGACTTCGACCCTACAATATGTCACGCCAAGACATTCTCGAACGAGACTTGTAAGCATACAGTGCAAATTTGAGCGTGTTAGAGGCAACGTGACAAAAGCAACACAGTGACTACCCAATCTTGCAACATACTCCAATGAGTCATCAGAGCAATTCGTTCTGCTGGTCGTACTGATTCTGAACAAGCACAAGCTATGAGATACAAAGAATCATGCCCTCATTGGGCATCTTGGCCTTCCCGTCAAGGGCCAAAGCAATTCTAGCTTTGCACACCTGGCTTCGGCCAGCTTCTTCAGAATTTTAGTACGCCGACGGAAGGAAGAAATCGAGAGAAGATTGCCCGGACGGACAGTCGGACGTTGCGAACCTTTTCGAACAAACTTGAACTATGTGAAGACCTGAGCATCAAAGCTAACAATCAGTTCCATGTCCAAGGCGTAAAACTGATCCCTTTTGCAAAATAATTTTTGTTTTTCCGTGAAGAGATTGCACTGGATGGTGCAGAATCAGAAGTCATCCAAGACCATTGAAGACTGAAGCAGCCACGTTCCCTTGCATTACTCGTTGACCAAATGAAGCCGGGCGTGCAATTTGCCCGTGCATGATAAAGATGTGCTTCGGTGGGTTTGATGCCTCAGAACCGTAACGCACTAGAGTTCTTGCTCAAGAATGTTGAAGTAAGAAAGCACCAGACACAGATTTCGAAAAGTCGACCATGCTGTTGGCTGTTCTTGATCAAGCCAAATCCATCCGAGTACAACGATTCAAGAAGCTTCCAAAGGAAATGCATCCACAGCAAGTCCCGCATAGGTCAAAACATTTCGTGGAAACAATAGAGGTCGGTGCTGAAAGACATCAAAGGCATCGTGGCGTGAACTCGGGGTCTACTGCGTTTGAAGGTGCTTCTTCGTCATACCTTTTAAGGTTATGATCGATGCTTGCGAGTTCTTGGACCGTCGTTTATGACTTCGAAACAATGTAAGTTGGTTTTCGAGCTGCAAAAGTGCAATGTCGTTTGCCGCACGAAGGGGAGGAGACGTGCGTGTTGGTGCAGATTACAGACTGCCTGAGAAGCTGGCGCCAGGACTGTTGCGATCTTTCAGCACAGCTGCCAGTGGGGTAAGATCACCCGACATGTTGACATTGTCGGACTCGTGTGCAGGATGGAGATTGAACATGATGCATGTTTGACTGCCAGGCAAAGATGCCCCTCGAGTTTTATATGAGGCTCATGCCAGTTGAATCTGACACTCAACCCTTTCCTCGCCGAAAGTCGATGCTCGGTTTGCAAGGAGCTAAAGCAGAAGTTTGGTTACACCGGCGTGGTGAACCACAAGCAGGCCACTTGCAGGTTCTTGTTTTAAAACTTTCCACCGCTGCCAAGGTGCCGTTGGTCGTGTTTCACGGCAGGTTGCATTCGACTCTTGCACAGGTTGGTGTGCGCAGCTTGTACGACATCCTCCGCGGGGTGCAAAACAAGAAGGACTTGGAAACGGAAAGGACCTTACCTACAGGATTCCGTAAGCTGTATCCAGGCACATGTTCGTTGTCTTTCGAACGTTACCAGCGCGTCCATGCAAGGCCTTGCAGACCGTCAACCTGTTCTACAACTTTGGCGTGAAGTTGAAACATCGAGAGATGTCGTTCGACGCCCAATCTTTTGCACGCATGGACGGTTGTCAACATTAGGGTCCCTTTGTAGGTCCCTATTATAATACGGCACCTAATACTTAGGGTACCCAAAAAAGCCCTAACCCCTCAACCCTAAACCCTAAACTCCAAAAAGGGACCCTAATTTTGACAACCCCCCACATGGACGTACGATGGACACGATTTCCCTCGGCCTGCGCTTTTCGATTTGTTAGGACCCGGCTTTTGGCAGCTTCGATGCGAGCTCCAGCCGAGTGGCGTTGGCTCAATTTTTCGTCACCGTGGAGCTTTGTCTACTGGGGTATGCAGCTCAGTAGACAGAAGTTCGGAAGATTGCAGGTCAGAAGCTTTGGAACTGATTCGCTTGTATGGCACCTGGTTGGAACACCCACCCGACGCAAGCTTAGAGCCTTTAAGTGCCTGCGGTTGATCTGCCAAAACACGGGGAAGTGATTTGCACAGAATTCCCGAGGATGCCTCGATTGTCTATGCTGTGTGCTCCTAAGAAGTCACCCCGACATCCTCCGTTTCTGCAAGAAGTGATGCTTCGAGGTCATGTCTCATTTCCTGGACGATGGCAAACCCCTGGTTGTCAGGGTGGGGGCAGCAAACGCAGAACTGCATGCTTTATGTGGGAGTTTCCGACAATTAGGGGTACCTTATTTTGGGGTCCTTATAAGAAGGATCCTACTATTTAGGGTACTATATTAGGGTCCCCTATTTTTGGAAACTCCCATGTGGAGAGACGAAGGGCTTCTGGCAGACATGGGTTGCAGTCAGGACATCGCAAAACAGCTGCGGGAGGACTGGCGCTTCGTGTTGGAGGCATTGTCTTAGTCTTGTTTGGCGCGCAGAAGCATGACAATGGGGGGGGACTTGTACGTCGTGATGCTGCTTGTGGAAGTCGATGAAGGCGCCGCTATACAGCTTGTCGATCGAGGCAATGCTTTCGCTTCCGGATGATCAGGCGGGGCTTTCATGTGGAAGGTAGGAAAAGGCTAAGGGTACTTGGAGGATCATGGGACTTAGTAAGTAAGGTTATAAGTACCTTAATTGGGGTTATAAGTATAGTTACCCTAATTATAACCCTAGTTACTAAGTCCCATGATCCTTTAAGTAAGTGTAAGGTGTGCATGTGCTGGCTTCCGCAAGGATGGCTTGCTGGAGGCTCTGGTTTTATTTCAGGTGCCCCTGGCGTGAGACCGTCTTTCTCCGCCTGGTTTTGTTCGCCCTAGAAGCAGGATGCGGTGCACATGGGCGTGAAGTTACCGCCGCAACCTCATCTTACAGAAACGCTTGGCTCGCTGCTCCTGGTGACTGGATTGGCGACAGAGGCCAAAGACCCAGCTGCGATTGCTCAACACATGCATTGAGCTCGGCATACGACAATCCCGAAACTCGGCCTTGAAACACTGTTATTGCACCACGTCTTGCCAAGGTCTTCTGGCCGTCGAGCAGGAGGAGGTCGGCCCGCATTTCGTTTTCTAACAAGCGCCGTGCCACTTGCGGGTTATATGCTTGCAGCAGCTTTGGCAGCCTCTTCAGGCAACCCAGAGGTCGTTGGTGCTTCTTGCAAGTGGAATCCTGTCGAAGCTGTCTGTTTCTGAAGGCATCCGGCACGAAGCTCGACTCAGCGCAAGCGGCTTATGCATCCAAGCCCGGTAGATTCGCTGAAGAGTTTGCCTTGGTCAAGTGCAAGAAGAAGTCTACTTGGAGGATCATGGGACTTAGTAAGTAAGGTTATAAGTACCTTAATTGGGGTTACAAGTATAGCTATCCTAATTATAACCCTAGTTACTAAGTCCCATGATCCTTTAAGTAGCTCTGTAGCAAGGTTGACCGTTGCAGAGTCTCTTGCCAGAGATGGGTATGTGCGAGCAGGCTGGAGCAACATTCCCGGGGGCCATTGCGTTGCCTAGCCTGTTGTCACGCATTCTTGGCTACCGAAGGCCAAACTCAACCTTAAACCCTAAACCCTAAGCCCTTAACCCTTAACCCTTAAACTAACTCAGGGTCTTCGCTGCAGGTGGCTCGGAGGTGTCGTGCTCGATTGCCTGGCTCCTGTGGCACATGAAGGTGGGCCTGGGCGTTTTCTGGCTCCCAGCGAAAGCCACCGCATTTATGAGCTTGACTCTTGTGCAGTGAACCCTAAACCCTAAACCCTAAGCCCCAAACCCTAAACCCCAAGCCCCAAACCCTAAAACCCTAAAATCCTAAAACCCTAAAACCCTAAAACCCTAAAACCCTGAACCCTAAGCCCCAAACCCTAAACCCTAAACCCGGCAGGGAAAAAAGCCATCAAAAAAAAAAAAAAACGGCAGGACTTGGAGCCCGGAGCCTTTTCCTCGCTTCTGGATGGTGAGCCCCTTACAGCGGTCTTTAGGGATTTTGGGGTTTAGGGTTTTAGGGTTTTAGGGTTCAGGAGTTTAGGGGTTTAGGGGTTCAGGGGTTTAGGGGTTTAGGGGTTTAGGGTTTCGGGTTTTGGGGTTTAGGGGTTTAGGGGTTTAGGGGTTTAGGGTTTCGGGTTTTGGGGTTTAGGGTTTAGGGTTTTAGGTTTTAGGGTTTAGGGGTTCAGGAGTTTAGGGGTTTAGGGTTCATCTTTCCATCGTCAAAGACGGGTACTTGGAGGATCGTGGGACTTAGTAACTAAGGTTATAAGATGTTATAAGTACCTTCATTGGCGTTATAAGTATAGTTACCCTAATTATAACCCTGGCTACTAAGTCACATGATCCTTTAACTAGTTGCCTTTGCGAAGATAACATGTAAAGGGTGCGTTGTGATCGTCTCATACCCAGAGACTCCAATATCCTTTAATTACGGAATATACCTTAAATTATAGGAAGATCCCTGCTACAATTTAAGGTATATTCCCTAATTACGGGATATTGGAGTCTCTGGGTACTTCTTTCGGGAATCCTCTCCAATCACCAGGCAGAGTGGGAGTCCGCGCAGTTGTGATTCTGTCGTCACTAGTTGAGCTTCTACATTGTGCTCGAGAGAGTCTTCGCATTGTGCTTGATGTGTTTGTCGTGGCTTCCTTCCATTGCTCTTACCGACTGACTGTCTTCCTGTCTTCCGGTTTTACTGGTTGTTTTTGTTCTGTTCTAGGATCTACCTCTGTGCTGCTGTCTTTGCATGTGGAAGCCTGCTTTTGACTCTCGCTCTCGCTGAACGCGTGTTCTGTTCAAGCCCGTATGACAACTACGAGCATGGATTTTCGAACTGTTGTACACCGTCTCACAGAATCATAGTCCTGCCATCGAGGTCGCGATGCTTGGGACACCGATTTTCTCCGGGTCAGCTCCGTCCCTTGGAAAGACAAACCTTTTGACCGGATGGCAGTCATGTGGTTCGTTTTTTTTGCACAAGCGCCAGGCTCACCACGAGGCATTATGGATGACATGGTTACATGCGGCTTGTTCTAACTTTTCGAGCCGGTGCCTGAGCTTCATGATTTAATGGGGCTTGTCCCATCTTGCTTGCCGTGTTAGCATCACCGGAGGCCGCAGTGGCTTCTCAGCAGACTTGCCGGCCGGTTTTTTCCGTGCGCTGGAGGCCGATCGCACAGTCACGTGATGTAGTTCATGGCAACATCAAACCCATGTTTTTCAATCAGAATGCGGATTGCAGTCTTACATGTCACCAATCCCAGCATCCTCACCTTAAGTCATCTTCGTGGGTCCCTGGCATGGGGACGCACTGTGGGCGCTGCGTGACATGTCTTTTGTTTTCCCGTAGAGCGTCGTGCTGATACAGTGTTTCGTGAGTCTTCCAGGAATACAGTAGCGGGGCAGTGTGGCCCCATGCGGGCTTGTGTCTGGTATTAACAATGGGCTTTCAAGTTTTTCGCACTACAATCATTCACACTGGGCACGCTTCAAGATGCTGCAAGATTCCAACTGCTGGTGCACGCCAGTATGTGTGAAAATAACGCGTCCCCAGAGCCCCAGAGACTTTGCCAACATCATGTTGCCTCAAGATGCACTTTGCAATGCAGTGAGAAAGGCGCCTCTGAACTTCAGGGTTTACTTTGCGTCACAGTCGAGCGAGCTTGCGTAGCATTTACTTTAGGACTTTAGGGTAGTTTGTTGTGCATTCTGGAACGTTGTGCTTTCGAAGTATGTATGTATGTATGTATGTATGTATGCATAAAGTGGCAAGCGTGATGCGGGGCGGCTGCACCGCCCCTCCCCCCTGCCCCATGGTATCCTCCCCCCTTGCCTGTCAAGTGGGTAGTCTTCTTGTGCGGCCTTGTTGCTTTCCCCGTCTTCCTGGATGGTCTTATTTGGCCTTATCCCTCCCCCCCCGTCGAGTGGGGCCTGTGGCCTATTAGGTTGGCCCCGCTCCGCCTGTGGGGGGCTGTGTGTTCTACAGAGGTATGTTATGGTTTTGGCCGCTTGTTGGTAGTAATGCATCGTTACGTTGCTCTTCTCTCCTTGCAAATGGTGCCCCTGTCCCGGCTCTGATGCGGTTCTCCGCTCTGCGAAGAAGCTGGGTTCGTTCCGGGCTGACCGCCCCGAGCCACGGGGGGGGAATACCATTGGGGGGGGTGTGGGGGCCCAGGAAAGCATACATATGTGTGCATGTGAGTAGTATATGTATGTATGTATGCATGCATGGATGGATGGATGGGTGGATGGCTGGATGGATGGATGTACATGCTGTATGTGTATGGATCCTATCAGGGCTCTAAAAGTGTAGTAAAGGGCTTTATATTTGCAGTATTTGTACGGGCTTTAGCGTTCACTAGGATACTCCCCTCACTCACTCCGCTCACTTGCTCCCCTCGCTCAATGCCCTTACTCACTCCCGTCACTCACTCCCCACACTTACTCCACGCACTCACTCCCGGCACTCACTCCCCGCACTTACTCTCCGCACACCCCCCGCACTCACTCCCCTCTGTATCTGCAATATGTAACTTACCCATGTACTACTACCATGAATTGGCGCTGACAAGCAACCAGAAAAACTCCAGAATGGCGCTGCAAAAGCAGCCATGTCTTTCGTAATTCATGACTACATAATGGAGGGCCCGGTCCTGGCACTCTCAAGAAAAACAAAGCAACATCAATCGACCCTTCTTCTTTCCTTTTCGAGGCGTAGCCCCCCAGCTGCAGCGCTCGCGAATTTTTCTGGCGACTTTCCTCTCCTTTATTAGGGTAGCCCCCCCAACGGTAGCGCTCGCGAGTTTTTTCTGGCTAGTTTTCTTGATTTCGTGGGGTAGCCTCCTATCCCCGCAACTGTACCTCTCGCGAATCGCAGGTTCGACAATTCAAGCCTGAAGCCTTGAACCGTAGCAGGCCTAGCCCGAATATCTATATCAGTGTCCACATCTATATCTATTGTAATCCGCCGCAGGCTGTTTACTTGGGGGTGATTAAGTTAGAGGGCTACAACCACAATTTGCGCAAATCTTTGGTCCTCGATTGGTCCCCAACCTTCTGGGCGCGCCTCCGGGCCCCAGCAACAGCAAAGAACCACCAAGATTCGACCATTCTATCACCAAATCATCCCCCTTAATGATACAGCTGGCAGCCCATTACAATACATCTACATCTATATCTGTTTTTTTGTATCTGTACCTATCTACATCAATGTATATATTTGTATCTGTACCTATACCTATACCTTTTTCTATACTCAAAACCATGCTCATGGAGGGACCGATCCTGGTGGAGAGGAGGGGTGCCAGTGGAGCCCAGTGGACGGGGGACCCCCTGCGGGGGCGCGGGGCAAGGCGTACTGGAAGAGGAAGGCTTGATGGACGCATTAGGGGTCAGTGAGGGGAGGGGAGGGGTACAATACACATGCGCATACACAGAGCTGCGTCCGAAAACCCTTGGCTTGTGTTTATTAAGCGCTGAATCTTAACATGATAAAGGAGGCGAAAAGGCCGCGCGTGCAAGGTACGCGCAAGCGCGGACCAAGGGACGCGCAAGGTCGAAAGCTAAGGATGTCTTGTTGTGTGCATATTATGTATGTATATATGTCTATACGTATGTATGTATGTATGTATGTATGGTTGGTAAGATCTCGACACGTTCTGCCGCCATAAGCTGATGACCCAGCCAACACAGGAGGCAGGTGGCAGCAGCAGGGGGCGGGACACACCCTAAACCTGAACCCGGAAGCCGCAGTAGAGCACCAAGCCAAAAGTTGCAGCATCTGGCTGCAGCCGTGGCACCTCGCTGTATTTCTCGGGGGGGGGGGGCGGTTAGCATGCATGCATGCATGTATATATATATATATATATGTATAAATATATACATATGCACATGTATATATGTATCTGTAGATAGAGAGTGTGTGTATATATATATATATATATACGGCCCTAAGTTACCGTTGGGAGAGCTCCGCGAAAGTAGCCACGAGCAGAAAACACTTTTACGCGCAAGTTTCCACATCTGGCCGGTCCCAGATGAAGTGTCATTTTGAACAACCTCCATGCGTTCATATTTGCAGACCACAATCCCGAACCCAGTGACGAGCAACCTGCCTGCAAGGCATCCGAGGATGCCAATGCCAAGCGGATGGTGAAGGTGCCAATAGCTGACAGAGCTCACCGTTGTGCCTCGATCGTCCGTCTTCTTGCAGGTGTGCCGCAGCACTTTCGGACGTTGTTATCCAGCTAGTGAGGATGATGCGCATGCCGTGGCGAAAAAAGGTGGCGACATGGCAACCCAGCTTTGCTGAGCCTTTTTCGTCTCTGCCTCTGTATGTCTGTCGGTCTGTGGATGCATTCGTTGCCAGGACGGCCAGGACACCCTGGACTTTCCTCGCTCGTCTGTCGGTGCTTGTGTCAGTCTGGCAACTTTCGCAACCATCGTTTCTATATCCGAAATAGAAGCCGTCCAGCGCATGAAAGCGGTGGTGAAGCCAGGGGTTTTGCTGCAATGGGGCAGGACTTGATTTGCAAGTCCGGATAACATGGAGGTACATGTAAGGAGCCCTCAGGGATCCTTCACAATTCAAGACCGAGGCCCGTATAACTCCCGGGCCTTCTCGAAAGACTTTTCGTGTTCTCTTAGAGGTTTGTCCTTTCCGGGAATCCCTTCCTGCTTGATGCGTGTCCGTGTGCGCAACTTTGTGCATCCTGCGCGCGATCGCAGATCTCGGCGAAGCATGCGACTGGAAGGATGGAGGCGGAACACGTATTACGTGTCATGCATGGCCAGGCTCGGTGGGTTGGCCATAGTCGATGTGCCCATGCGGACGCTGTGCCCTATCATTCTGCTTGCTGTTCAACTCCTCTGGGGCGTAATTGTCTGTTGAGTCTTTCCACGTTTGCATCCGGCTGCAAGCGCATTTTGTCTCCGACTGTCCGGCATTCGAAACCTCTTTATGCTCACCCCTTGGACCGTAGTTCTATTCCGTCTCACGGTCTTTGACATGTCCCTGCGAGGTCAGGATGATCTTAGGAAGCCCTCAGTGAAACTGGCCATGTCCTTGACTTCCAGCTTCCAGTGTTCGATTCGGCCGGACTTGCGGAGACTGAAGGTCCAAAGAGACAGGTTTAACCCGTGGTGGCTGACTGCTGGTTGTTGGACAACGCGAAACCAGGGGCGCGCAGTGGCTGCTGAGTTCGCATCTGCTCCATTTGTCTTTGTGTATCAATGCCCCAAAATCCCAAAACCTAAACCTAAAAACCGCATCCGTTGTGGGTCAAGGGCCAGGATGTGACCACGAGCACCTTCGTACTTTGAACACCTCACGAATCCCACGGTCAGGTTCACATCCTTATCTTGAGGTACAAGTAAACTCTGAAGCAAAAGCTTGAGGGCTGTAAAGAACACGCAGCATCTTATGAGAACCACGCTTTACCAGAGTCCTTATGATCAGCCTCTTTATCAGCATGCCGCCTTCTTTCACAGCGGCTAAGAGGTGGCCCATGATGTTGCGACCATTGGGTCTACTCCTGCTGTTGAGCTTCCTGTGCCAACCTGGGGCAGTCTGGATGCAATCTGAGCCTATAATCCCCGCACGCAGGCACCACAGCGCCGTCATAAAGACATCGGTGATGTGGGTGCTTGGTGGGCATGGCGACGATTACTTGACTGATCTTTGGTCTATCAACCTTGAGGATGGAGATTTTCGGTGGACACCAGCCAACGTCTCCAGCTTCCCCGCTTTAAGCATCGAGCGCCACGCAGCTGTTCTGACATCGGCAGGGGTGATGTGGGTCTTTGGCGGCGTTGGGCTTTGGTCCATCAACCTTGCCGCCCCCGAAACGTTGGCTTGGGAGAGCGCTTGGGCCCCGGCCTTGCCGGGCCTTGGCCCAAGCGAGCGCAAGGCTCACACGGCTGTGCTCACAGCTTCGAATGTGATGTGGGTTTTTGGTGGCTGGCATGGCCAGGCTTATCTGAGTGATCTGTGGTCCATCGATTTGGAGGCAGCACCTCTAGCCTGGTTACAGGCCTCTTCATCGAACAGTCCCAGCGGTCGTGGGGACCACACGGCCGTCCTCACTTCGGGGAATGTGATGTGGGTGTTTGGTGGCAACACTCCAAACGGAACGGTTAAGGACCTGCTGCCCAGACTACACAATTAACAATACTCTCGTGGGGGTTCCCAAAAATGATTATGACAATCTAATATACCCCCAACTGTATTCTAACTACTAAGGACCTGCCGAACCCTAAACCCTAAACCAAAACCCCAAACCGCTGTCAAGGACCTGCTGTCCATCAGCTTGGAGCAATCGCCTTTGTCCTGGGATGCTGCGGACTCGTCGATCACGGAGCTTGGCCCGAGTAGCCGAGAGGGCTCCAAAGCAGTCATCACAGCGGCTGGAGTGATGCTGGGCTCTTGTTAATGGATTTACTTTCAGTTGCCATACAATAGCGATCTGTAGTAAACAATATGGTTACCATAATACCATAAGGGCTCTATAGTAAAAGCTTTGGTTACCACAATACCATAAACAGGGCCCTATAGTAAAAAACAAGGTTTCCTTATTATGGCAGCTTATACTAAACTCCTCGACCAGAACCCAGGATGTGGATCTTTGGTGGGCACGACGGCAGCCGTGTATTGGACGATCTCTGGTTCATCGACCTCGAGGCCACAAACCTGTTTCTGGGCCCTTGTTAAAGGACCTTAGTCACTTAGTCTAAGTCTAAGTTACCATAATGAGGAAAACTTATTCTTTGCTATAGATGCCTATTATGGTATTATGGCTACCATTTTACTTACTGTAGAGACCTGTTTATGGTATTGTGGTAACCAGATTATTTACTGTAGATCTCTATTATGGCAACTTCTTTGTCATAGTTGGGGAACATTTTGCATTTTTATGGGTACTTAAACCCAGTAAGGAATAAACATGTAGATTTTTGATATTACCCCAACCATGAACTAGTTAAAGTAAAGTCCTAGAGCCCACCTACATCATTAGAGTACCCTTATAGATCCCTTATAGTACCCTTATAGACCCCTTTAAAGGAACCCCAGAAAAGGGGCCTTGAAGATCAGACGCCCAGGTTTTGGACGAAGGCCTCTTCGGCTTCACCGGCTCCTCGCGAAGGGCACAGCGTTGCCCTGGCTCCCTCCGGGAGGCTCCTGGGCTCCTCTTACTTAAAGGGGATCTATAGGGGTTATACTTTAAAGGGCTCCTTTAAAGGGGATCTATAGGGGTTCTATGCCAAGAGGGGGTTTAAAGGGGCTCTTCTTAAGGGAGTTTACTTGGGTCGTTGTCAAAATTGGGGTCCCTTTTTGGGTACGTTAAAAATACTAGGTGCCGTATTATAATAGGGACCCAAGAAGGGACCCTAATTTTGACAACCACCCATTCAAGTTACCATAATAGGGATCAATAGTAAATAATAGGGTTTCCTTTTGTAAGTTACCATATCGGGATCCATAGTAAATAATATGGTTTCCTTACTATTGTAACTTCAATTAAATTCCTCTAACAAGAGCCCAGGATGTGGCTCTTTGGTGGCTATGACGGCAGCTCTTACCTGAATGATCTCCGTTCTGCGAACCTTGTCGAGCCATCTGTCGAAGTAAATGAGGTGGTCAATGAGACGAATTGGACGCTGGTGTTAAAGATTGGGAGCCCAAGTGACACGCTTGGCTTCTCATCTCAGTTCTGGACCAATGCCGAACTCTTGAACACTGACTCACCGGTCGAAGAGCAAACTGATGCCAAGTATGACTCCTACCTTTCCGAGCCCTTCACTACAATTCGCATGTGCGTTGGAAGTCCTACTGGTGCATGTGTGACACATAACTTCCCACAGGGATTCCGAAGTGCCCGTGAGCTGTTCTCGGCCGGGTACATCCGAGACGAGTCGGTGTATCGAGATGGTATACTGGATGCTTTTGGAGTTCCTGTGGGCTCCTACCAGGCCTGTCCAATGCAAAGACCTGGCTTCAACATTGAGTGTGCGGACGGCAACAAAGCGCGTTGGGGCTTCTGCCTCAACTGTCTGAGCCAGACGTGCCAGAACGACGACAGTGATGATGCCGATGCTGCCATTGGGATTGGCCTTGCGGGTCAAGCAACTTCTTCCGAGATGGGAGCTGGTTGGACATCTTATTTTTCTGCTGTGGCCGGCTCGTGCATTGACAATATTCCGACGTTCAGAAGTGTATGGCTTTGGGTGAAGCGCGCTGCCATCGTGGCAGTTCCGATTCCATGGACAGCGCCAGTGGTCGAGGCCATCCCGCTTCCCCCTGGTCGCGAATTGCTCAGTGCTGTCGTTACAGCCTCAGGGGTGATGTGGATATTCGGCGGGGAGGCTGATCATGGCGTACTCAACGATTTGTGGTACACACGCGTTCAGGTGGGGCACTCACGTTGGGTGCAGGTCACAACACCCAGTAGCCGACCCAGTGCCCGAACAGGGCACACCGCTGTGGTTTCACCTGCCGGCCTGATGTGGGTCTTCGGTGGGGGCAGTGGCTTTTTCGGCGAGGCTGATGGTCATAGGCTGAACGACCTGTGGTACATCGATCTCGAGACTCCATCCCCAAGCTGGAGGGAGGTCAATGTGTCTGTAGCTCCCAGTGCTCGCTATCGCCATAGCGCCGTGATCAATTCGGGGAAGATGTGGGTGTTCGGCGGGCTCGAAATGGTTCACTACCTGAATGATCTTTGGTCCATGGACCTCACGGACCTGGAGGCTTTGCAGTGGTCAGAGGCATCCACCTTCGGAGAGCCTGAGGGCCGAGCATCCCACACCGCCGTCATTTTTGACGGAGTGATGTGGGTTCATGGTGGCTTCACTGCCGCCGAGGGGCCTAACTCCGCAGTGAGCGAAGTCTGGTCCATCGACCTCGAGGCTCGACCTCTGGTTTGGTCGGAGCTTCCGGCTAGTGGTAGCCTCCTGGCGCGTGCCGGTCACAGTGCCGTTGTCACAAACGGAGCCCTGTGGTTCTTTGGCGGGGCCACGGCTTACTGGGAAAGGCATGACGTGATGTCTTGCATTGATCTTGAGGCTGTCCCCCCACGTCAGGGCATCTTGTCCATGCCTGAAGGGCCAGGTGCTCGCTGGCAACACGAATCGGTGGTCACATCTGGACTCTTGGTGGTTTTTGGGGGATGGGTGAATGAGCGCGAGAATGATCTGTGGACCTTCAACATGACCTCCAGCAGTTGCACTTGGGCCACACAGGAGAGGCCGGAGATGTGGACGAGAACCTCCCTAGTTCCTCGTCCAAGCAGTCGCAATGCACACAGCGCCGCCCTCGGGCCGAATGCTTCGATGTGGATCTTTGGCGGCTGGGACGGCAATACCGTTGGGGATCTTTGGTCTCTTGGCCTCGAGGATTCGCCCATGGAGTGGATGCAGGCTTCTGTCAGCAGCCCGGGATCATTCTACAACCCAGTCACTGTTGTAACGGAGAATCTGTTGTGGCTCTTTGGTGGGTATGGTGACGGTCCGCATTGCGGTGGGTGGAGCAACCAACTCTACTCGATTGATCTCTCAGCCTCGTCACTGGCTTGGACAGATCACGGAGGGTACGGGTATCCACGCAACAAGCACAGCGGCATCGTCACATCGACCGGAGTGATGTGGGTGTTCGGCGGTAACTTGTGCCGCGAGTATTATTCCACCGACGATGTCGGACATTTCATCTCTATCGACCTACGGGCACAGGTCATTAGCTACACCAGCCACTCTAGCTACAACGAGCCATCTTGGCGAAAAGAGCACAGCGCTGTCGTCACAGCCGCCGGCGTGATGTGGTTGTTCGGCGGGGACGATGAGAGCACTAGATTGTCCGACCTGTATTCCATCGACCTCAACGCTTCACCCATGGTTTGGGCACAGTACGTATTGGTGGGCCCTGCTCCGCGCAGTGGACATAGTGCCGCTCTCAGAGGTGGTGAGATGTGGATCTTCGGTGGGCAAGCCAACGACGGCAGTTACTATAATGTCCCATGGTTCATCGATGTCGAGGCCACGACGCTGACGTGGGTGGAGGTCTTGTCGAGTGGATCGGATGTCCCGATGGGGCGCCACCGCGCGAGCACCGTCATCGCTGCAGGTGTTCTCTGGGTGCTCGGTGGCTGGGGTTCTGGTGGATTGAGCCAGGATGATCTCTGGTCCATGCAGACCCAGAGCACCACCACCAGCACAACAAGCTCCTCCAGCTCGACGACAAGTACCCACTACGTCCCTTGCCCAGCTGGAAGCTACAAGATGATTTCAGATGCTCCCTGCGAGCCATGCCCCATCGGAAAGTTCAACAGTGAAGCAGGGGCACTTTCACCGGATGCATGCCAAGACTGCCCAGTGGGTTCCATAACAAAGGACGAAGGAGCGAATCACCTGGATCTCTGTGTCCGACCACTGGACACACACAGCCTGGAGTGTGTTTCTGGCCAGGTCTGCGCTGTGAGCCTCAACGGATTCAGCTTGCAAGCTGGCCACCAACTGGCGATGCTTTCATCTGGCTGTACCGCTACGGCGCTTCAAGTACCAAACGTGCCCGATTCAGGGGTATCCAAGCCAGCAACCCAGGAGGGCCGCTTCTATGTCTGGGGGGAAAATTCCGGGGCAGATTTCACCCCGGAAGGCGGCTATTACAGCCTCTGCTGGTGTCCGAACATGCACGATCGGATGTGTGCGGAGCTGCAAGATTTTCAGTTCCCAGCCGGGCAGCTAAAGGTGTCCGGGCCCCTGAGCAATCATTTCTTCCAATGTGCCCGTGGACAAGATTGCAAGGCTCTAGGGCCGGTACAAGGGGTGGATCTCTCCACACAGGACCAGGTCTCGATTCGATCTGACGGCTGCGGATCTGCAGGCAGTGCAGGCCGTGCCATTGCGGTTTCTCCTGCCAACAAAGACGGAATGGCGCACCTGGAGGTAGTTGATGAGCCCTTTGCCGGTCTTGCACTTTCCTTCGGCATCTCCCGTCTGCAAGAAGGCATCGACCATCGCCTATTCTTGGATGCTGACGTGGTTGGATACGATCTCTGCTGGTGTGGCTTAGATAGCTGTTTGTTAGAAGACTATGTTGTTCCGCTGGGCAGCCTGCAAGTGGACGGACCACGTGCGAACCAAGAAGTGAGTTGTTCAGTTGGACAGCTGTGTTCATTGAGGGACATCCAGTCAGTTCGTGCTCATGCAGGTGACAGGGTCATGGTCCTGACTGCCTGTGGCACTGGATACCCCGTACCAGGCTTCCCGGGCAGTGGCATTGCCGAACTTAACACCGATGATTCCGACGATGCTTTTTTTGAGCTTCTGGACGCCACCAACACCTCGCAGATCTTGCAGTCTCCGGCGGGGATTTTCCGGCTTTGCTTCTGCCGGCCCAAAGCCGAGCCGGATTCGGAGGCATGTGAGACGCCCAGCGGCTTCGCAGCGCCCGTGGGCCTCATGGTGGTGCAGGGACCCTTCGATCAGAGCACGGCTTGTAACGCAGGGCAGCTTTGTGCACTGTCGTTGGCAGGGATGGCATTGACGGATCAAGACAAGTTGCTCCTGACACCTCATGCCTGTGATTCGCCTGAAGTCAGTCTAGCCGTAGGCCTGCCTGGCTACGACGCGCTCCAACAGCCAGTGAGCTTGGAAGAAGTTGGCAGGCGTTTGCAAGCCTCCCTGGGAAAGCTTCCTCTGGAGATCCGCCCCGGTGTCTACCACGCATGCTGGTGCGGAGCAGGCTCAGCCTGCACCTCATTATCCTCCTTCCGTGCCGCAGCGGGCACGCTAAGTGTGAACTGCCCTGGGGGTTATTTCTACGCCAGCGAGCAGAGTCCATGCCGTCTGTGTGGCCGAGGGTTCTACTGCCCCGGCGGCAGCCGAAGTGTCGCTGCCAGAGTACCATGCCCTGACGGCGAGACCACCCTCTCCGCCAACTCGTCCTCGCGCGGCGACTGCGTGTGCGCGCGTGGCCATCAGTTCTCGTCTGGCACATGCGTTGTCTGCAAGAGAGGGTTCTACAAAGCTGATGAAGGTAGTTCGGCATGCTCGTCCTGCCCTGCAAATTTCACAACGTACCTGGTGGGTTCCATCTCCAACTCCTCTTGTGTCACAGTTGAAGCTTTATCAGCTGAAGTAGCCGCCGGCAATGACACCGTATCAAGCATTGCTACGGTGGCCTTCGAACTGTCTCTTCGGATTGTTTCGGGTGATGTGAGTGATCTGTCAGATAGCGAAATGCGCATGCAGTTGATCTCAACACTTCGTCGGAGCATCTCCACATCCACTCGGATGCCCGCCGCGGCCATCGATATCACCTTGGCGGCTTCAGCTGCAAGGCGTCTGTCTCAGATCAGCTTCGTCAGCGTCGCCCTGAAGTACCCCTCCCAGTTGCTTGCAAGTGAGTCAGCGGAGGAGCTGGAGGTGGACACGATTCTCGATGGTGTCGGCGTCGACTTGCAGTCCAACTTGGGCTTGGCAGGCTTAGCATTTGAGGTGGAAGCGATCTCACAGCTTACTGTGTCCTCGTTGATCGTCACATGTCCACCGAACGAAGTCAAACCACCAGGAGCTGTTGTGTTGCAGCCGAGCGATTGCATTTGCAGGCCAGGCTATGGTTACGATGCTAGTTTTCAGCGCCTGGAAGGGGCTTGTATTCCCTGCGCTTTGGGAGAGTACAAGCTCACCGTAGGTGACAGTGCCTGTGTCAAGTGCGACCCATTGAAATCCACTCTCTTACCTGGGGCCTCGTCGCCGAATCAGTGCAGGTGTCAGGCAGGGCTGTATGACGAGGCTGGCCAGTGTAGACCTTGCGAGGTTGGCAGCTTCTGTGATGGATCCGGAGTCGCAAAGGTCTGCAATGCGAACTCCACTACGACAGCCGGAGGGTCGCGCTCAAGTCAGGACTGCATCTGCGAGCTTGGGCACCAGTACAAGGCCTCAGACGAATCGTGCGAACCATGTCCGAGAGCATTCTACAAAGCCAACCTTGGGAACGCTTTCTGCTCATCCAAGTGCCCTGCCAATGCAGACAGCAAGCCCAGCGCGTCCTCACTAGCCGACTGTTTCTGTATGGCTGATCACCATGCCATCCTGGACGGTAGCGGCAACCTAGACCGCTGTGCCTCTTGTGGTTTTTATGCCGGCTTGGAATGCCCTGGCGGCTTCGAGCAGGGACTCCACGCCCAGCCCCGGGCAGAGGAGGGCTTCTTCCGCACTGGGCTAACAAATGCAGTGAGATGCTTGGCCCGCCAGGCAAATGGATCCAGCGTCTGCCGGGGCGGCGTTCGTGGCGGCTCTACAAGTGGAGCCTTTTCCAATGAGTGCGCCGAAGGATCAGCCGGCCACCTGTGCGGCGAATGCCCAGAGTCCTTTGCACGTGGAAGGTACCTCGAGCCTTGTGAACCCTGCTTCGGACACAGCTCTGCCCTGCTGGGCCTTAGCATGTTGGCAGAGTTGGCAAGGATGACCGTGTTGAACTTTGGTATGGCGTGGATTTCAGCACGCGCGGCTGGAACGACTTTGGCCTTGCATTCAATTATGATTCGACTTGTCTTGCATTGGAGACACTCCTGCTCGATCCTTGAAGAGTTTGAACCTTAGTAGCTGAGTGAGTGCACTTTACACTTTTGGTGATAGTATTATTCTCTTTAGAACTGAAAGTGTGCACTCTTTGAGCCTTATGAGCTCAGCAACTAAGGAGTTGCAACACTTAGTGGCTTTTCCTTGGTCACAGAGACCGGCCAATGACCTGAGCGACTGTGCTGGTGGTCAGTGCCAACTCAACTTCCCCTTTCCCCCCGAGGTGGCAGACCTGATGAGCGGCTTGTTTTCGCTCATGAACATTATTCCTTCAGTCAATGTGGAGTATGCCATGGCATGTGAGGCTGACGCATGGTTTCCAGGGAATGCAGGAGCCAAAAGACTTGTGCCAGCTGTATATCACTTGTGCCTTCCGTTGCTTTCAGCTATGGCCACCCTGCTTTTCTGCGCTGCTTTGGCGTACATCGTCGTCCCTGTGGGCAGCAAGTGTGGGGTTTTCTTCAACGACGCCGCCCGCAAGCGGCAGAGGTGCAGATCTCTTGCAGAACGTCTCGCGACGGCCATCAAGGCTGAAGCATCTGTCGGCCATTCACGGCTTTCAGACTACATGCGCTCGATATCTGCAGAAGCCCTGGAAGAAGAGTTCTGGGATGTTCCCTACGAAGTCGTTGCCCGGAGCAGCACAGACTCGCAGCTGCAAGCAGCTGCGAATGGCAACCTGAGCGACCAGGTGCCCAGAGACTCCAATACCCCCCCAATCAAGGAATATTCCATTCTATTATATTCTACTATTCCTCAACTACGGGATATTGGAGTCCCCTCAAACCTAAACCCTGTAGATCCCTTATAGATCCCTTCAGGGAAGCCCCTAAGTATCCCTTAGTTTGGAGTCCCCGTGAAGGTGCTGCAGCGCCTCGTCCTTGGCAGCTTAGCATGGAAGCTGCGTGGACACTTCGAGGAAGAGGCGAAGATGCAAGGCTGGGTTGTTGTTAAGGAATACTTAAGGAGGAGGGCGAGGGATCTAGAGGGTTCCTTAAAGGGAACTATAGGGTGTAGGATTTAGGGTCTACTTGGAGGATCATGGGATTTAGTAGCTCCTTCAGAGAATGTAAGTTACCATAATAGGGATATATAGTATTCAAAGGGGTGGTTGTCAAAGTTATAGTTCCTTTTTGGGTACCCTAAATACTAGGTGCCGTACTATATTAGGGACCCCAAAAGGGACCCCAGTTTTGACAACCGCCCAATATAAGTTACCATATTAGGGATCTACAGTAATCCAATTGCTTTTCTTATTATAGTAGCTTAAGTCAAATCCCAAAACGCAAGAACCCAGAGAGCCCAATACCACTTAATTAGGGAATATAGCTGAAATCATCATATGAAGCCCCTTATAATTTAAGGTATATTCCTTAGTTAAGGGGTATCGGGCTCTCTGGGAACCCAGAAGGCCTGCCGGTGATCGATGTTGCCGCGGCGGTGGCAAACGGCACTACTCAGTCCAGCTCGCAGCTCCGGGCTACACTCGAAGATGCTGAGGCGTGTAGTGCGCTGATGCGAGGTGGGGGTGGTTGTCAAAGTTTTAGTCCCTTTTTCGGGTGCCCCATATAGTAGGTGCCGTACTATAATAGGGACCCACAGAAGGACCCTGATTTTGACAACCACCCAGGCGTGTGCCAAGAGTTGAAGCGTGAGCCAACTCCGAGCAAAGATGCGACAGAGCTGGACTTTGCATTTTTCACTCAACGTCCAGGGCCCTTCCAGCTGCTACATCAAAGTATGCCAGCGATCTGGTTGACGCAGATGGTGCTTTGGCCGAGTTTACTGTCCAAGCTCCTGCAACACATCCGCTGCTCACCGATGGTCGAAGAACGCGCCGGCGAGGTGGTCTATGTGCAGCGCCTGCTCCCACATCCGGATGTGGTGTGTTGGCAAGCAGACCACCGTGCCTTGGCTGCCCTGGCTGTTGCCGGACTGGGCTTCTGGTGCATTGGTCTTCCTTTCTGGCTCTTCCTCAAGATCTGGAGGCTTCAAGATCGACAGGATCCCAACAGCTACAGGAAATACGGCTTCTTTTTTCAAGGACTCGAGCCGCAGTACTGGTACTGGGACCTCATCGTCAAGAGAGTGGACCTGTTGCTGATGCTGCTTGTGGCAAACACGTCACTGGCGGACGATGACAATGCCAAGCTGGTACTCTTTCCGTTGATCTCAGGTTTGCTTCTCGGTGTGACCACATGGCTGAAGCCCTACACAAACAGCCAGTCTGAGATCTTGGATCTTATGGAGTTTATCCTGCTGACAACTCGCTTCGTCCTGTTCTCTACCCTAGCTTCGCTTCTGATCTTCTTTCCATCTGCAGAAGTTTGTTGGATTTGGGCCGTCTCCCTGTTGGTGATGCTTGTTCTGACAGTCGTGTACTCGTCGTTACACATCATGGCGCAGGTGGTGCGGAATGCTGCGTCTCAGATCTTGTCACAGGAGCACAAGGTTGAACACGTCCAAGAGGAGTTTCAGCTACGTAGCGCCTTCAGACCCAACGTCTTTGACAGAGTTGTCGGTGCTGCCCAGAAGCTCAGGGAGACCTTGTTGCTGTTCATCCTCCCTTTCTTCCAGCCCAACGAGCGTCTACTCTACATTTGGTCCTTGTACATGCAGCGCCCGAAAGTGATCACGACAGGTGGTGAGTTGTCCCTTCGTTACAGTTGTCTGGCAAAACTGCTGCGATTAGACCTTGCAACGCAGCAGGATGCCGTCAGGAAATCATACCATGAGTTTGTGGACACTTGGGGCTCGCATTTTGAAGGGCAGGAGGTTTTGAACTTCGACATTCTGTGTGCTCTCGCTGCGTCAGCTCGGACGCTGCCTGCGACCATCTCCAATTCTAAGCTGGGCGGCTTTTGGATGAAGGAGCTCAAGGGGCTGTCAAGCAAAGGTGCCGAGGAGTGGAGGCTGTCAGTCGATGACCTCCAAAATACGGTGCATCGGTTTGGCGCACTTCCGGGCAACAGTGCCCATGAGTTGATGAGCTATGCCCAGGACCTGCTCGAAACTGCGCTTCAGGTTCAGTTGGATAAAGACTTCTGCTCGGCAGACGACCTGTCGCCATTGCACGAGGGCTCCGAGGACCCTGGCGCGTCCAAGTCCTCAAAGCCTCCGCCTGAGGATCCTGAGTGTCTTAGTTCTCCAATACGCAACCTTTGAACTTGTGTATATATTTTAGTACCCTCAACCCTGAATCCTAAACCCCGCTTTTGTTTCCCTGGCTTATAATGGAAGCAAGGTGTGCTGAAAGCGTCTCCATGGTCGTGAAGCTGCCCTCAGAGGAATCCCTCGTGGAGATGTAATTCCGCGGGTCTGCCAAGGGCTCCTTTAAAGGGATCTATAAGAGGGGTCTTTAAGGTCCATTTCAAGGATCATGGGACTTAGTAACTAGGGTTGTAATTTGGGTAACTGTACTTATAGCCCCGATCAAGGTACTTAAGCCTACTTACTAAGTCCCATGATCCTCCAAATAAGAGGGCTTGGAAAGGAAGTCGGAGCACGCTAGGTAATGCGAAGTACATCTAAGTACTCCCGGAGCACGCCCAGTATACTCTAGGACGCCCCCAGAATCAGAAAGTTGGCAGGCTTTGTCCCGCTTATCTAAGGCGCGAGGTACCTTTGGGAGTTTTCGCAAATTAGGGGTACCTTACTGAGCTTTTGTTCTCAGGCCACAGTGCACACAGCCACAGCAATGTCGAGAAATCGATTTTCCTAGCATGTTGGCCCTTCCCAGCTGGTGTCAAGATGTTGTAGATCATGGCGACACTGTAAGAGAACAGGGTATTGATACTACTTGCACCTGTCGGGAACTGCGCATTCAAGAACGAAGACGTGAAGAACGTGAAGTCTGAAATCCCTGCCAGACACAGTGGCATGGCCGGTTACATACAGTTAAGTGCATCGTGAAACTTGGACCAAATGCCTTAAACTCTCAATCACTACCAGACTTCATGTCAGTCTCGACCAGTTTACTGAAACCACTTTTCAGATTCTGTCGGCGTCAGCCAATGCGGGCGGCATCCACAACAGAGCTCCCAAGGACCCAAACAAAAGTTGACATGCCAACTACAATCCAAACACAGCAGATGTTGCACTGGTCATTGCCAAGCTGGCTGAGGGGTGAGTGACCTTTCCCAATGCTTTCGGCATGTGATTCGAAGCTTGGGCCTAAAGAAGCGAAGAGACGTACGAACCGACTGGCGCCACAATTGACATCTCTCAGTGATTGGGGGTGTCGCTGACTTTTTGTTGGCAGTTTTGGCTGTTAGGGGGGGGGAAGGGTTGGAATTGGATTCGCATGCTAATCTCAGAGAGACGTCACGCATACAGCAGGATCGCCCTCGAATGGCTTAGGCTCTTTCTATGTATTGTTGCTTGGTTGTTGGCTGTTGACTCGTGAAGGTGACTGAATGTCCTGAGAAGATGCCATTCGAAGGAGTAGGTAATGTCCCGCTGTACATGAGCACATCGCGAGTTCTTCGCGACGAAGAGCAGGCAGTGCAACTGTTGTGCAGCTTCCGTGGAAATCTGATGGAGATAGAGGTCCTGACCGAACATTGCTGAGTGTTGATGCGTTTGTCAGCTTCTTTTGATATGTATAAGCTGCCGTTTGTGGCACATGAGGCGAGACCTCTCAGTAAGTCATGTTTCAATATTCTGGCCTGCAACACCTTGTCTTTGGACGTGGGTTTGTAGGTGGGTTTGTTTTTTTTTTGACCGGTGATGTTGAAACTTGGCTGTTGTATGCAGCCATCCTCGATGGATCAAGACGAAGTTTTTGCTTGTCTCCGACTCTGTTTGGCTGTCCCTTTGTCTTGTCTCTCTGTCTCTCTATCTGTTTCTCTGTCTGTTTGTTTCTCAACGTGCCTATATCTTGGTCTGCTTTTCATTCTCACTTTGTATCTCTAACTGTGGGTCTGGTTTTCTCTTTCTCCCATCGTGTTGTTCGGATTTACTTGTCGTGATTTTGTCATATGTTGGGATTGCTCACAGTTCAGGGCTCTCTTGCAGTCGGAAGGATAACATTTGGGGTCGGATAAATACCGTCCCCGTACTTATATCATACTTAGAGGATCATGGGACTTAGTAACTAGGGTTATAAATAGAGTAACTATGCTTGTAGCCCCAATTAAGTACTTATAACCTTTCTTTGTCCCATGATCCTGCACTATTGTACCCTTTTTGGATCCCTTCTCGGAGCCCGATGATAGAACCCTATAGTACCCTTAAAGGAACTACTACGTCCCATGATCCTCCAAGTACCAGCGCCTCGCCGACCCAGTGGGCGAGTAGTTGAGTGAAGAGGGTTTAGGGTTTAGGGTGAGGGAAGCTCCACCGGACCTGTGGCCAAGAGTCATCAAAACATGACACGCAACATGTACGCTGTCTATGCTTGCAACTGTCGTGGGCAACATCAAAGTTATAAAGTTATGAGATCTGGAAATATGTGTTATAAGTTATTATAAGCTACAGCATAAGTTTTAGCAGAAGTTGTAGTCCTTACAAGTCGCAGAGGTATTTTTTCATGACCAGCCATCAGTTAATGTTCTTGGAAGTTCTTAATTAGTCAGATTCATAGTGATGGGGATATAGTCTTAGTCTGAGCCATCGTCACAGTTCAAGATCCAAAGACGACAGCGACGGGTTTCGCTTTCATCATGGTTTAGATTTTCACCATGATAGCGCACCACGCTAAGACAGGACAAGGCACACTTCGACAGGACCTGCTTCCGTCGCACACCTTTCTGGGAGTTTTCGGAATTTAGAGGCACCTTATTTTGAGGTCCTTACAATGAGGATCCTACTTTTCAGGGTAGTACATTGGGGTCCCCTTTTTTCGGAAACTCCCTTCTGCTTCTCCAGTGGCAATCCGCACGGCATGGCGATTGCCGGTGTCCCTCTAAGGTCCAGGATGTGGCCTTCAAGTGAAGGTTCATGGGTATTTATAAGAGGGGTTTCAAGTCCCCTAATACGGGTTATAGTTATGGTTACCCTACTCATAACCCCACTTCTAACTATCCATGAACCTCCAAGTGCCACTGGTGCTGTGCTTGGTGTGGTTGCTGCGACCTTGCCGCAGCTTTCCAACGTTCTGAGATATGAACCACGCAGCCGTGTCTCGGCGTGAAGTGCGGAGATAATGATGTCGAAATGGGATACTGCAAGGTAGAGACGATGCAGGTACAACTTCGTCAAGTTTGGCATATTTTATGAGTGCTCGGTTGGGATTGTCAGGTTCGAGACTTGATTAAGCATCACGCCGAGACCTGAGCAGAACTACGATGGCATGGTACAGTCACCGGTAATCTGTGCCAACTGCAGCAAAAAACATGATGGAATGCTAGAATGACGAATGCTACGGACAACAGTAATAAGCAATCAGTCAACAAGTAACTAATAGTTGATATGAAGTTACTAGTAACAATAGCTATTTGGTGTTAATACTTACTAATGATTAAAAACTAATCAGGAGTCGCATTCGTCGTAGCATGCCCCGGTGCGTTGCGAGTGGACATTGTGCTCCTTTCCCGAGGTCTGTTTTTGTTGTGCGGTTTGACTGTAGTCTGCGGTGGTTAGACTTCCGCTGCTTGGGCAGACACACTGGCTTTGGCACCTTGTGTGGTATTCGACGTACATCGACATCCAGACCATAAGTACGTGCATACATATATATGTATAAGCAGACTACTTATCTATATGTATGGTATACATAAGTATATGTGTGTTTGTATATTTATATCCGAGCCCTACACCTTCAGGGTATATTTAGCCAATTTGTTTTAAATTGACAATACTACGAGCTTAGCTAAATGCTATACAGCAACATATGCATTTTCATGTACTAAACTTAGAAAGTTTTCCTATATTTCTCATAGCACACGCATGTTAATAGGTCAACTTCCATATAGAACGTAACTGATCTTAGGCATTCGATCTGCCTTCCACTACTTGTTGCTGTCATAATGCTTCACAAGGAGAGAGCTAATGCTGCAATAGCAAAGAATCACTAACAGAAGAAAACGCATCTTAGATCTTGTTCAGGTAGAGGAAAACACATCTTAAACAGGCATAACCGAAGGTAACGTCCGTGGGCTTCGATATGCTTCGGGCTTTGTTGCGCGCCGCCTTCCGCCGGCTCCAACCCTTCCGCCTGCAAGGCGAAGTCCACCAGCAGAGCAGGGCGGCGAAGGGGACCGCGCAATAACTCAGCACGCGGAACCCATACGACCGAGAAAAGTGGAGCTCCGACCAACACCGCACAACGACATGAGAAAGGGAAGCTTGAGGCTCAAAGCAACGCGCGGCATTCAAAAGCTTCCGCAACAGAACTCCAAGGGCAGAACCGGAATGAAAAGGCCAAGGCAAGGTAGAAAGCATAGCCCTTGAAAGGAGGATCCAGGAGGGATTCCCTGAGCCACGGATATTACTCTTAGGCTCCAAGACACCTTCCCAAAAGTGGGCAAGGCCGAAATCAAAGGTTCAACATGCTGGTCGTTGCACCAAGCGGTCGTTACCCCAGCGCCACCGATGTTACTGTTAGGCACCGCCAAGCAGGGAGTGGAAGAAGGTGGGAGAGCTCTACCACCAAAAGATGAGAGCAAAAGCCCGTCGGGCAATGGCAGGGCCACTGAGAAGAAGACACAAGGCCCGTGTCACAAACCCAATGATGCATAGTCCACTCAAGGACAGCGAGGCAGATAGGGAGGGAACTTGGAGTGCGTAGGAACAGCATCCCACCCCTGCTGAGAGTCGAACCACTGTAGGTCTTTAGGTCCCAATTCGCGAGCTTCTTGCTCTAACCTGGCACCTCCCCTAAACCCCTAAACCCTAAACCCCAAACCCTAAACCCGAATCACTTCTCGCAGCTCATTTTCTGCCAGCATTGAGTCCTAGAGATTCGGGGCGTCCTCGCCCCGAACGCGCATGAAACTCGCATGCTGCTCGGAAGCTGTGCCATCGCAGCCAGAGAGAATCCCAGCCCAGCCGGTGCCCTTGCTGCAGCGTGGGGCCGGGTAGGGGACCATATGAAGAGTAACTTTGCGAATGGAAACTACTGCTGCTGCTTGCTAAAGCAACAACAGCTATTCTTCCTACTCTCCTTAACTTCTCCTACATGGCTTCTACTACTCCTACTTACTCCTTCTGCTTCCCCTATTACTTCTACTAGTAGCACCTCATACTCCTACTCGGACTCCTTTTGCTCATCCCACTCCTCATATTTCTATACCTCCTCCAACTCCGACTCCGACTGCGTTACGATACGGTTACAACTACTGCTGCCAATACCGCGACCATTTCTTCTGCAGTGCTTGTAGTGGAGCTGCCCTCAGTTACTTCTTTATATAGTACGACTAATAATACGAACAATCATACCATTGATCATATGAATGATACTAACAATAAGGACAAGAATAGCCAAAACAATAATAATGCACGTGCTGTTTGCTCATCTTTCCGTCCCGGCTTGTGTTGATGAGGTTCGTGAGCGAAGTGCTTTCGCCCCGGTGCCGGATGCGAAAATCGCAGATGACTCGTCGACCAAGCACGGGCCAAGCTTCTCGCAGATCAGGCGGGCCGATGAACTTGGTGTCTTTTGGTTCCTAAACCCTAAGCCCTAAATCCTAAACCTTAGGTTTTAGCTTTAGGGCTTGTCTGGGCTTCTTGAATAGCTGCAAGCCATGTCGCTAAGGTGCTAGGCATCGGCGAAGAGTAGGCATGAAGAGAATCCCCAATGCTTCTTCGAACATTACTCTTGCAGTAGCACCAGCTACTGCCACTACTGCTGCTTGCTCCGCTTGCTTTTCAGGTAGACCCTCATAGCTTCCGTCTCGGCTTGCTCTCTTGGGGCTGGTGGCTTTTAGGCTTTGGTGTCGGATTTGGGGGTTAAGATTTGTTTTTGTTCCTCCCAACATAGGTGCCTTACATGAGCCCGAATCATCCGAAATTTTCAGTTCCAAAAAGCCCAGAGCACAACGGCTCGTGGGCAAACTCCTGTTAAAAATTCTACATTGTGGTATTCCTGATCAAGGCCGGTATAAACTCCAGAATAAGCGCTAGAGAACCCTACATCCGTCTGAGCCACCAGTGCCTGCTCAGATTGTCTTTGTCTGCGCTGCACCTGCAGCAGGAGCGCTGGACACAAAACTCGAAAGACTTGCGCTCGATTTGTTGGCAAGTAACCGATGAGATCTAGAAAGGTGTTTGGGTTTGTTGGTTCTGGGTAAAGGGTACAGGGCATTGCACACGGAGTATCATGACCTTGAAGCCCTACACCCTAAACCCCAACCCCAGCTACCCTTAGCCCAAAACATCAAAGTAAGCCTTACAGTATCTCTTATAATACAAGTACCCTTTAGAATCCTGTAAATGGGAGTTAGGATTAGGGGGACGCTTGGGGATATAGACCCCTTTTAAGAGAGCCAGAAGTAAGGTTCAGGAGGGGTACCCTTTAAGGGGGGGTCTGCCTAATAACACTACCTAGTAAACGAACTCTTAACCCGAAACCCGGAGGTTCCCTAGAGGATTAGACTGCTTAGCAGCTGAGCATTCAATGGGACTTTTGAGATCTATATAAGGTTTAGGGTTTTGGGTTTAGGGTCTAGGCTTAAGGTTTAGGGTTTTTGGGTATAGTATGCAGTTGAGCCTTAAGTTACCTATATCGGCAATTCAAGGCTTAATTACATACTGAAGAGGTGCATGGAGCCTTAAATCTTTTGAGCAGACATCGGAGCAGGGTTTCGTACACTCAGAACTACGGGTTCCTTGCCTACTTGGAGGATCATGGGACTTAGCAAGTAAGGCTATAAGTAACCTAACTGGGGTTATAAGTATAGTTACCCTAATTAAAACGTAGTTACTAAGTCCCATGATCCTTTAAGTAGTATTCCGGAACCGGCCCCAAACTTCGATGGCCGAACCTTCATTTCAAGACCCTTGCTGCATCCCTCTGGCCAAACTTTGAGCCATATTTGGGTGGTTGTCAAAATTATGGTCCCTTTTTGGGTCCCTAAAAGGGACCATAATTTTGACAACTACACAATTCTTGATTCCGTGTTTTTAAACACCAGAAATCCTTTCAGCCCCATACTCACAAACCGTAAACCTCCCACAGTGTTATCATCTCTTATTCCTTTTGCTATCCCTAATGTTCTCTGTTATAATCATCCTGAAGTCTAAACCCCTGAGCACTGCTGATGAAGGGAAAGGTAAGAGGGAACGAGTTAGCGGTGGTGTTTAGTGAATCCCTGCCCTAACCTCTGCCCCTAAACCCCTAAACCCCTAAACCCCTAAACCCCTAAACCCCTAAACCCCTAAACACCTAAACCCCTAAACCCCTAAACAGCTAAACCCCTAAACCCCTAAACCCCTAAACCCCTAAACCCCTAAACACCTAAACCCCTAAACCCCTAAACAGCTAAACCCCTAAACCCCTAAACCCCTAAACACCTAGACTCTTTCGCAGGAGGAGGCCCTGGCCACGACCGCCGCCCTGATCGAAGAGGTGGGAGTTTCCGAAAAAGAGGGGACCCTTTAAAGGGCTCCTTTAAAGGGTTACCATAAGTGCTCCTGCATTACCTTAAGGACCCTAAGGTATGGGAATTATGGTATAGTCCTTATTGTGGGTAATGCAGGATTTGTATCATCAACCGAAGGACCCCAAATTAAGGTACCCCTAAATCCTGAAAGAGCCCTTCAAAGGAACCTTGAAAGTACCTTTTTAAAGGAACCCTTTAAAGGAGCCCCTAATTTTCGGAAACTCCCAAACCCTATGCCCTTTATAGATACCATTATAGATCCCTTTAAGGAGCCCTTTAAAGGAACCCTTTAAAGGAGCCCCTAATTTTCGGAAACTCCCATATTCTAGACCCTAAACCCTATAGATCCCTTTAATAGGGGACCCCAATCTACTACCCCAAAAAGTAGGATCCCTATTATAACAACCCCAAGATAAGGTACGACCTAATTTTCGGAAGGTCCCAGGTGGACCCCTTAAACCCTAAACCCTAAACGCCAAACCCTAAACCCTAAACCCCTATTCTGGCAAGGTGCCCCTGATTTTCGAAAAAATTCAAGGACCCCTTTAAGGAGCCCTTTAAAGGATCCCTTTAAAGGAGCCCCTAATTTTCAAAAAATTTCCCAGGTGGACCTGCTCCAGGTCTCCAGCGCAAAGTCCCTGAAGCTCCCGGCCTCCCGGCTGCCGATTTTCCCAGAGAGCCCAAGACCCCTTAATTAAGGAATGTACCTTAAAGGGATCCTTAAAGGGATCTATAAGGGTTTCTATAAGGGACTTAAGGAATAAATACCTTAAATGATAAGGGGCTTCCTATTATGATTTAAGCTATATTCCTTAATTAAGGGGTATTGGGCTCTCTGGGTTCCTTACTTAGAGGATCAAAAGGGACTTAGTAAAGGGCTCCCTTAAAGGGATCTATAGGGGTTCTATTGTAAGAGGGGTTTTAGGGTCTACTTAAAGGATCATGGGACTTAGTAAATAGGGTTATAATGAGGGTAACTATACTTAGACAGAACCCCAATTAAGGTACTTATAACCTAACTTAATAAGTCCCGTGATCCTCCTTCTTTGTTCGGGTTTGGGGTTCAAGGTTGAGGGTTTATTAGGGTGTAGGGGTTAGATTTTGTTTTTTTGGGTTTGCGGTTTAGGGTTCAGGGTTTAGGGTTTAGGGTTCGCCAGCGCAGCGGCACCCAAGCCAACTCCCGATATGAAGGGGGGGCGCCCTAAGCTGTAATCTCGTCAAACCGCATTTTTTCGATTCTTCGCGTCAAGCGAGTTTTCAACAAAGAGTTTCTGATGTTTCTGTTCGCAAGTCGCCTTGCACCAAAATCACTTATTTGGGGGACCCAAAACGGCAGATAACCTCTAATTTGGGAGAGCTTCAAAGCATTCGACGAAGTCGAAAACCACCAATTTGCGGGGAGGGTGGGGCTGGAAACGCCCAAAATGACCCAAAATACGAACTTGGAGGGCTGTGAAAAAGGCTGGAAAAGCCAACATTGGGATTGGGATGCCTGGAATATTCAATATGGTAAAAAGTTTGGTGGGCGAGAAGGGCCGAAACTGGTCAACGATCCCAACTTTGGGACGCTTGGACACAAAATCCCTAAACCCTAAACTCTAGGGTTCCTAATTATCATTGTCGTATAATATACCCCAAGACCCGACAACAAACCGACCTTGCAGGAAAGCTGTCCCAAAGCTTTCTTTCCTCCCATGCTTGATCGATGCCGGTTGGCTTGGCTGGTGAAAAATTAAACGAGACTTCTTCGAGTTGCAAGTTACTCTGCTCTGATGATGAAAACCACAAAATGCTGCGCTGGCGCACAAGGGCGCAGGCCCCTAAAAGTTTACGGCTGCTTCGGGTTTAGGGGGGAGTGTCGGGAGTGGTTGGGTGCGATGGGGCTCGAGGATTTGCTGTAGGTTGTAGTAAGTAAGAACATTGCGGTGCCTTGCATCTAAGGACCCTCCTTCACAGCACAAGGAGGCCTGCTTAGATCCAAACGCTGAGACTGCGAAGTCATGGGCTTCTTTCCTTTATGCACCCACATTGGGTTTAGGGTTTAGGGGTTTAAGGGTTTAAGGGTTTAGGGTTTTAGGGGTTTAAGGGTTTAAGGGTTTAAGGGTTTAGGGTTTAAGGGTTTAAGGGTTTAGGGTTCCCCTATGCACTCACACCCCATGCCAGCCTTTCGCGAGTGCAAAATTGGACACACCTGGTCCAACTGACTTTAAGCAAGGTTTGTTTCAGACATATCCACCGGCTGCTGCGAAAATGACCAGCATCCTCAAGTGTATGGGTTAAACCCCAAACAAGCCGCCCCACCTCCACCTTAATAATCCTTAATATCTCTCCCAGTCATGCCGGCTTTAGCTGCAGCAGTTTTAGGGGAAGATTCGGACCCTCAACCCACGAACCACTTGAATCCAAGGGGAACAGGAGGGACCCTTAATAAGGACCCCTAGGTAATATACCCTTAATATAGCCATTATATACCCATTATATAGCCCATTATAGGGTAGGGGTCCCCATTAAGGGTCCCTTCCTTTTCCCCTTTGATTGAAGATCTTGGTTGGGATTCTGCCAGCATTCAGCTCCAGCTCCCCCTGTTTCCTCAGAGAGTGCAGGTGGTTTCCATCACGGCCCAGGTGCCGTTGGAGGAGACGGGTCGCTTGCGGGGGGGCGAAAGAACGGCTGTAAGGTTCAGCTTCAAAAGAGGTGTCTACAGGCCTACACTTGTGGCCTTCGTCGGTTCCTGAGCCGCTGTGGTGTGCCACCACTTCTTTCTATTCAAATTTTTTCTCGGCAAGTCCCAGAACAGTGGTGGGTAGTCGCATTCATTGGTGATAGCACGCCATATGGGAGTTTCCGAAAATTAGGGGTACCTTATTTTGGGGTCCTTATAATAAGGGTCCTACTATTTGGGGTACTAGATTAGGGTCCCCCATTTTCAGAAACCCCCATATAAGCTCCCAGAATGTTTGCACTGAAACGGCGGCGGTCAAGGGTTAGGGATGTTCAGGGTCTGGGGTTGTTTGCGATAGTCCCTGCTTTTTGGCCTGTAGCTTGGAACCCTAAACCCTAACTGGGGCCCTAAGCCCCCGAATCTTTTTTTGGGGCTCGGGGGTTCAGGGTCGACACATGTAAGCTTTGCCTGAACCCTGCACCTAAGCCCTACCCTTCCAGGAGAAGTCCACCGTTCTGGCGGTGCCTTGGCAGCCTGCAAGCCCCTCCAAGCCACAACTCCGGATCCCCCCTAAAGCCACCGAAACTGCGCAATCCACGAAGAGGAACGACAACAACCCTGAGTGCAGCAGCCAAGAAGGACTGGGAAGGACCCTGAACCCTCCGCACTGTGCCTCAAGTCCTCAATCTACTTGCATCAACTAAATCCCAAAACCCCAAAACCCTAAACTCTAAAACCCTAAAACCCTAAAGCCCTAAACCCTAAAACCTTAAACCCCTAAACCCTTAAAGCCCTAAACCCGTATAAACCCTAAACAACCTAAATCCTCCAAGTAAGCCCGCACTGAGGCGAAGCCGACCGTGCCCAGCAGCACCCACAAGCAGCTGGGCTCGGGAGTGTGTCAAGGGCTTCGGATTTAGGATTTAGGGTCCCTTCAAAGGGTTCCTTTTACAGGGATCTGTAATTAAGGGTTAGCGGTCAGCAGGGTGGCGGTTCTTTTTCTAGTTGGGCTCCAAAGCGCTAAGCGCAAAGCTCCATCCAGCAATCCGAAACCGGAAACCCCTCCTCCAGCCTGCGAAGAGGCGGTACCAGGCGCTGCTACATGCGGATGTTCCGCAGCCAGGCCCTGGCCCTAAACCCTAAACCCTAAAGTCCGCCACGTTGTGGCCTCTGAGGGCTTTCGGGGGGTTTGGGGCTTTAGGGTTTCGAGGTTTTGGTTTCACGGGGTTTGGGCTGCAGGGCTGGGATCTGGGTGTTTAGGTTCGGGGTACTTAGTGCGCATAGCGAGGTTTTTGTGGCCCTTTGTCGGTTTTGGTTGCTGAACGACGGGAGTGACAAACAGCTCCAGATGGGAAGTAGATCTTGGAATAGTGGAGGGTTGCCAGTGCCAAAATGGGAATATCAGTCCGGACTAGCAAACTATGGTCCTTGAAAGGGGTCAGAGGCAGCATTAAACCCTTCAAGATGTGGAAACCAGAAGCCAATCCTAAGCCCTAAAAAATGGAGAGCGGCACACCATCCACACCTTATTCTCTGGAATCCTAGAGTGGAAGAGGTTCCAGGTCGTGAAATTCCTTGTGGGGTGTGTGCAGCTGTACACCCTTAGTGTATGCGCGAATTGGGCGGGGCGTTCGTGCGAGCGAAAGTCCACCGCAGTTAAAAAAGTGGACGAGCCACAAACTCCATTTGCAAGACCATTTGAAGGGTATGAACAATTAGGCTGGGCTTTGAGGGTAAAGGGATCTATAGGGTTTAGGGTTTAGGGTGCTACTTGGAGGATCATGGGACTTAGTAAGTAAGGTTATAAGTACCTTAATTGGGAATATAAGTTATAAGTATAGCTACCCTAATAGTAACCCTAGTTACTAAGTCCCATGATCCGTTAAGTAGGGCGTTTATCGGGAGGAAGCAGTGACGATGGGAATCTAGAACTCCAGAGGTTCTTTGGAAGCTCTCTTCGACGCCTTCCAAACCACCCATGCAGTACCCTTGTAGAGCCTTTATAGGGAACATATCGACTTCTAGATCGAGACTGAGACCTTCTATTATGGAGACCGTGACTTTGCGAACAGCCCGAAGTGCAGGCAAGACGCGCAGTCGACTGAACTTTAACGAGGGATGCCGTGCGTGGTTTCCAGCGCTGCCTGTCGTATGAAGGGTTTAGGGTTTACGGTTTAGGGCCTGCCAAGAGGTCGTATGAAGGGGCGTTCAGTGTTGAGGAGGTGCTTGATGCATGGCATCTCAGGGGTTCGAGGCGGAGTGCGGTACTCCCTGGTAATCCGTACGCCTCATTTCGCGTAAACTGCCCACATCCTGAGCCCGGAACAGGAATCCCTGAAGACTGATTCTTTGATCTTGCAGTTTCAGCCACCAGATTTAGAGTCAGGGGGAGGGGTTGAGGAGTTGGGGGTCTTGGTGTCTTTGGGTGGTGTCAGGGTCCCGAGGCTTTCGAGGTTTGGCATTCCTCGGTTACCTGAGGCTGTGCCTGAAAATCGTTACCAGCCGATGGTTTGACTATGCTATCGGATGCGTCATCTTGATCAACTCGCTTCTGGTCGGTCTTGAAGTGCAGTGGAGCTTAAGTGGTGGCAATGTGGAGTGGATGCAGCCGCTGGATACTGGATTCATCGCGCTGTATTTTCTGGAACTCTGCATGCGGCTGGTGGGAATCGGTTTTCGGCAATGTTTTTGCGATGGATGGTTCCTCTTAGATTTCACGCTGGATTCTCGGCAGCAAGATGAATGCAGCCAGCTTCAGCAGCCCAGCGTCGTGAAAACTCACAGACACGTCTCGGCAAACACCACCGATCCTCCAAGCGAGCTTCAAAGGTTTATGGGACTTTGTAACGAGGGTTATAAGTAAGGTAGCCATCATACGTATCACTACTTATAGCCCCAATTAGGGTACTTATAACCTTACATACTCATGAACCTCCAAGCAACCCACGTCCCGAACCCTAAACCCAAACCCGAAAACATCATCGAACCCGGACGTCAAGCACTGCAAGCCTCAGCTCCCGCAGACGAAGGAGCCGCTGCGGTCATCAGATTTGGCTCTGTCCTACTGCTTACAAAAGGGGCCTTAATAATGACTTATACTCGCAATATTTAGTACAAGGGGCCCCAAAACCCTATTCTACTTAGTAAGGCCCCTACATTACTGCTCCCTTCTTGCTCTTTTGGGTTGTAAATGGTGTGCTTGTTTTTTTTGCTGGTCAGCATCTTCCTCTCTCGTCGATAGCAAAAGCTGCCGAGGTGGCATTGGGCATAGTGACGATCTTTGTGCTGCTGCTGCTCGGTCCGAGTGAGAACGAGAATTCTGCGTAATATAGGGAAATGATTACCAATACTGTTTTGCGGGCTTCTTATTATAATAATAGTAAAATGGGCCCCACAACCTTATTCTAATCATGAAGGCCCCTATATTATTTATGAGCTTTTCAGATTCCATGACTGAACGTCAATGGCTTCGAAGGGAGGGCCGCAGGCACCTGCCCGAAACCGTCTAAGCTGAAGACCTGAACTAGGAATCCCGAAACCGCCAACAACTCAAAGTTTGGACAGATTCCTGGTGTAGGAGCCCTCGTGAAGGGCTTAGAATTTATGGTTTGTTTGGGGATGCACGAGCCAGAATGTAGGCCTTGGGCTTGGGGTCCGACAGAGTCTGGCGCTTTGGAATGTAGCAGCAGTTAAAACTTTGAAGGGCTTGGAGTTTAGGGTTGGTGAATATGTCGGTGGATTTGAATGGCTAAATAGACTCCGTGTCCAGAACCCTTCGGAAGACTTTCATTCCAGCCTGAACCCTGAAGACCTAGACCTAAACCCCTAAACCCCTAAACCCCTAAACCCCTAAACCCCTGAACCCCTAAACCCCGACCCCTAAACCCCAAAACCCTAAACCCTAAACCCTAAGCCCCTGAACCCCTAAACCCTAAGCCCCTAAGCCCCTAAACCCCTAAACCCCTAAACCCCGAAACCACCAGGTTCGGCTCCAGCGGCGACCTGGGCATCCTCGAGTCGGTTCTGGTGGTTCGAGCCATGCGCCTCCTACGCCTCATCCGGGCGCTCCGGATGCTGAAGTATTTCAGAGACTTGGACTACCCTAAACTCTAAACCCTAAACCCTAGGGTTCAGGGTTTAGGGCACTGGGTTTGGGGTTTGGGGTTCAGGGTTTAGGGTTTAGGGTGATCACCACCACAACAATAAGAAGAGGGCTAATGGTAAACAGCGCAAAGGGCGGAGCAACAGGAGCGATGATGCCAACAACATTTCCGACAGCATGCAACGGCAGTGGCAATAACAAGTGCCGCACCTTCACAAGCAGCAGCAACAATCAAAGTAGCAACAAAAGCAACGACAACATCAACGGGTAAGATCCACCGATCGAGGCTGCACAGCAATGTTAGGAACAGCAGTGTCGCAGCAGCGGAAGCAGCAGCAGAGCGGGAGCAGCAGCAGAGCGGCAGCAGCAGCAGAGCGGCAGAGCAGCACTGGCTTACTACTGCTAATATCTCTTGAGCCTTGAGCAGCGTCCTTCAAGAATGGGTGAACGCTTCTGATTTGCTGAAAGTTTCATGTTTGTGGCATTGAAAAAAATAACAAGGACAATTCAACAGACCCTAAACCCTGAACCCTCAACCCTAAATCCTAAACCTTAAGTCCTAAACCCTACACCCGCTCAAAAAAAAACCCTACACCCCGTAAACCCTCTAAACCCCCTAAACCCCCTAAACCACCAAAACCCCTAAATCCTAAACCCCTAAATCCTAAAACAAGCATCTCCATCTCCAGCCCAAGTTCGGGAGGCCGATTCCCGGAGCCGGGACTGCGTACTATAGGGTGGGGGCCGAAATAGGTACCAATACTATGTTACGGTTCCTTTAAACCGGTTCTATAAAGGGTTATTATAAGGGATTAGAGTAGGGGCGTATATAAAAAACAATACTATTGTGGGGGTTCTTTATTATGGTTATAGAATAATGGGCCCCGAAGCCCTATTCTAATTATTAAGGCCCTTATATTATCTCGTCCGCTGCTAAGGAACGGTTTGGCGACTGGTGTATGGGCTGCTCACATCGCACAATGCCCCTAGTTCTCGACGCAGTGTTTTGTAGTTTTGGGTTTCGGGGGTGGGCTTTCGGATGCAGCATCGGGGTTGGAGTGGCACAGCAGGGAAGTTGGCGCGCAGCAAAGTCCTGAGTCCTCAGGGCTTTTCTTTGTCGTCCCCTAAACTCTAAACCGCTTAACCCTAAACCCTAAACCCCTGAACCCCTGAACCCCTAAACCCTAAACCGTAAACCCCTAAACCCTTAATCCCTAAACCCTAAACTGAGTCGTCAGGCCATGTTCTCGACCTTATCGCTGATTCTACTGACGCTCTACGTCTTCGCTTGCCTCGGGGTGGTGCCTTGCTGCAGCCCTTGAGGGGTTTGGGGGTAGGGGACTATACTTTAGAAGCTGCCCCCACCCTGTAATAGTGGTAAAATAGGAATATAATAGGGCCCGAATATAATCCTATATAATCCTTATAGTCACTATTACAGGGTGGGGGCCCCTTCTAAACTATGCTTCCTTTAAATAGGCTTTATTAAGTCCTCATTTTCGGTGGCAAGGCCCCCTACCCCCTCCCCCTACCCCTCTAAGGGCCCTTATGATGCAGATCGACTGCCGAGTCCTAACCTTGAGTCCAAAGCATAAGGTCTAAAGATCTCTGAAGCCCAAACCTTACACTGTTAGATGTTGGTATAGTGATAACTATAGTGATGGTGATAGTTATAGTCATAATTATAGTTATAGTGCCATATCCCCGAAAATACCAGACACTATCTGTAGTTGCTGTGCAATAGCCCCCGAACTACCCTATTATAGTTATAGTGCCCTAACCCCCAAATTACCTTATTGCAGTTAGCGCAGCAGCCCCCAACCTGCCTCACTGTAGTTAAAGTTTTCATAGTTATAGTTACTTAGCCCAAGTTCTAGTTGCTATAGTTCTTTACTATACTTATAGTTACCATGGCCATAGCTAGAGTTACTAGAGTTACAGTATAGTGTTCTCCCATTCAAAAGTCGCAGAAATACTTCTCCTTACGCGAACCGGTTGGAGGAGCTCATCACCAAAGACGAGCAGCTCTTGAACAATCCGGTCACGCTTCTGGGCTCTTGTATCTCTTGTGAAAGAGGGTTCGAGACTGAAGCTACCACACTAGGGATCCATAGTACATAATGTTGGTTCCTCATTATGCTGTCTACTGTAGGTCCATATTATGGTAGCTTAAGTTAAGATCCCTAGCAAGAATCAAGGCTTGCGATCATCGAGAACCACTTCGACTCGGTGATCGTATCAATGCTGACGCTGGTGCAGTTCGTCACGGTAGACTCGGCTGGGGCCCGAGGATTGCGCACGCTTCGCATTTAGGAGTCAGGGTTTAGTTCAAGGGCTAGGGATTTCACAGTCCTGTTTAGCAGTTTCAGCGTGCACGCTTCTTTCTATTTAGCAGAATAACTATCTATTTCCATGTTTTGTCATGGCTCTGTTTCTGCTTCTCGGGGAGATGCTGGCATGGGGGACAGAGGATCATTTCCGTCATGGCCCTGTCATAGTTTTTGCATGTCAACCGCAAGCATCAAAACCCATGTTAGGACCCCCAAACTCGGAAACTGAAGACGTAGGGGTTTCAGTAAACTGTATGTATCGTATAATGTATACGCGTCTTTTGAATGTCTCCGAGCAGGGCTGCGCTGATGCAAGTACCGTTTCTTCAAACGTCCTCGGTGTCACTTGGGGAAGCTTCGAATGTAAGCATTCGTGCATCCATCCGGATTCACATTTTCGGCCTACCATGCCAAATTATAGAGATGACAGCTTTACGGGAAATTTGAAGCAGTCTCCCGTCTTGCCGGGCACATTTCTGCAAATAGGTGCACGGGTACAACGTTCCGAATTCTTGACATGTTGGCGCATTTATCAGAGCCTAAAGCCTACTTAAAGGATCATGGGACTTAATAACTAGGGTTATTCTTACGGTAACTATACTTATAACCCCAATTCAGGTCCTTATATCCTTACTTACTAAGTCCCATGATCCTGGAAGTAGTTCCCACAGCCAGCTTGCACAGGCTGCCAGTCGTTTTGCATGCATGGGTGTACTTTGTTCTGGTTTGGTTGTGAGTGCTGAGGGTTGGTGTTTCAGTTTTGAACGGGACCGTAAACCCTAAAACTTAGGAAAGGATTTCAGAACGGCTTCTAAGGTTGCACTGATCTACTACCCGCTCGTGAAGCTCAAGCCGATTCTCTCTGTCTACTTCTTTGTGGCGGCCTCGGGGGTAATTGCTACAGGGTGTCTAGGGTTTTGGGGTTTCGGCGTAGATATCGTGCTTTTTGCGGTGGCTCTCGAGGGCATGATATGTGATTGGTCAGATCAGTGCAGGGGACTTCAAGACGAGGAAGTGCATGTGTGGACTTGTCAATCTTCCCCGGCTTTGGGTTGAGGGTTTTGGGTTTAGGGCAATTTCCCCCAAAGATCCTGGGTCTTAAATCCTGGATCCTAAAACCCTAAACCCTAAACCCTATAGCATGTTTTTAGTTTCAGGTTGGGGCTTCGGACTTCCACACCCCTCACAAGAAAAGATTTCAGTTAGGACCTGGCCGGATTTCATGCGGAGGGCAGCTGGAGCAAGTATGTCACGCTTTCAATAAACCCGAATAGCACGAATAACCCTATTTGGAGGATCATGGGACTTAGTAAGTAAGGTTAGAAGTACCCTAATTGGGGTTATAAGTATAGTTACCCTGATTATAACCCTAGTTACTAAGTCCCATGATCCTTTAAGTATTATGGTAACTTATACTGTAAGGAGCCCGATTATAGAACCCTATAGTACCCTTAAAGGAACCACGAAGTCCCATGAAAAACCCGAATGACACCAGGAAGTTGAATAACGCCATTAACCCTAAGAACCCCATCGGGGGTTTGATCTGCCTGGCCCGAGCCGTTGGCGCAGCCTTCTTGCGCTGGCTACACGCCTGCTGCGTTCAAGAAGGTCGAGCTTTTCAGTGTTTAGGGTTGAGGGCCCAAAGCTTGACAGCAAAAGTGTAAAAATAATTGACCTATCGTTGACTGTGTGTTTTTGTCACCTGGGAGGCTGAATCTGGAACCCTGGTACTATAGGGCCTAAATTAGTACCAATATACTGGTTTGGGGTTTCCTTTTTGTAACTATAGTATATTGGGCCCAAAAACCCTACTCTAATTATGAGGGCCCTATGTTATAGAACCCTATTATAGATCCCTTATAGTAGCCCTTTAAAGGCACCCTACAGAAGAGCCCTATTCTAATTATCAAGGCCCCTATAGTACCCACCTGGTCTGAGGCCATCATTCTGATCGTCTCGATCTCCCTCATGAACTTAGCCACTCTGCTGCTTGAGATCAGTTCTTCATAAGGACCCTTTGAGGGTAGTGGATGGGGGGCGTATACCCATGACAAAGACGTAATAGGCCTTATTTAAGGAAGTATAGTCCCCTACCCCCCCTCCCCCTTGGCCCCCTAAGGGTCCCCATGCATGGCCTATGGGTTTACGGTCCAGGGTTTAGGGTTGAGCCTCTCAAAGCCCAAGCCCGAAGCTTAAGCACGAGAGTTCTGCTTGGAGGATCATGGGACTTAGTAAGTAAGGTTGTAAGTAGCTTAATTGGGGTTATAAGTATAGTTACCCTAATTATAACCTTAGTTACTAAGTCCCATGACCCTGTAAATAGAGTTTCCCGACGGAGCACCAGTTGCCTGGACGTTGGAATTCCGAACCTCGAGCCCGGAACTTACCGGGATCCTTGAAGAAGGGTTCTTTGCACTGTGTTGGAAGAGCAGAATCATCCCAACAGCCCTAAGGTGACAGCTGTTCTTGTTGAAGGAGCTCTGGAGAATGCTTCTCACGAAAGAGAAGCAGAGAAGCTGAACCTTCAAGAGAAGTTGAAGCAAGCTGCCTCTTGCTCGAAATGGGAGTTTCCGAAAATAGGGGTACCTTCTTTTGGGGCTCCTCAAAACCAGGATCCTCTTATTTAGGGTATTATATTAGGGTCCCCTACTTTTCGGAAACTCCCAAATCTTATAGCTGTGGTGATGACGAAGGCTGATGATGACAATCGCTGATACTGTGCGGACAGATCACGGTTGCCATTGTCAGTGTGGTCATTTTCTCGCGCACTTGTTTTTTGCACCATTGTTCGTGTTGCTAGTACTTGTAGCGATAATGGTAGTTGCTCTTATTTTACCATGCTGTTGAAACTACATTTGCCTACGTTTTCTTGGCAGGGGAATCAGAGAGCCCAATACCCCTGAAGTCAGGATTATGCCTTAAACCATAGGGGGCTTACAGTAATATTATGATTTAAAGTATATTCGCTAATCATGGGGTATTGGGCTCTCTGGTGATAGGTTCTCCGGGTTTGTTGTAAGCCCACTGCCCGAAACCATCGGAACCCGAAAAGAGGCAACCCTGAGCCTAGACCCCTTGAGCACTAAACCCTAAACCCGAAAGCCTAAACCGTAATCCTAAAACCCCATCCCTTCAATCCCTGGGTTTTGTCAGGGACGCCCCCCGGCTGGCTCATCCTAGCGGAGCAATTCTGCGCCGTTTCGAGCATAAAAGGAGCCCTAAACCCTAAACTCTTAAACCCAAAGTATAATAAACCCTAAATCCCTAAACCCTACACCCTAAAACCTACACTCTAAAACTCTAAAATCTAGACCCCAAACTCTCCCCCAAACTCTAAATCCAAGATACAAGAAACCCCTAAGCTGCAAAGGTACCGAGACTGAGGGAAGTCTTTGCGACCATGGATGCGAAACTTGGATGTTGGGTTAAAGGCTTGTTCCTTAAGAGTTCTTGCAATCTTGCACAGAGGTTTTAAGGGGGTTGCGGGGTTTTAAGCAAAGTAGGGGCTTTGGGGATTCCTTATTGTATTTATGGTATAATACCCACCCAAAACCCTACTCAAAGTATTGAGGCCCCTACATTAGGGCATGGTGGGCTTTGGGGTTTAGGGCCAAAGTTTAGAGAAGGGTATTGGGTCATCAGATCATCTGAGGCTTGACAAGATTTAGAGGGGTTGCAGGGTTTCCTCTAGGTAGGAGTATAGGTATAGCGGGTTGTGGCACGGGTTTCCATGGTCACAAGAGGCCAGGGAACCTTCTTCCAAAAAGGATCGATTCCAGGGCGGGGTGTCGGCCTCGGTGACCTTTCTGCCGGGTTAGGTTTGTTTAGGGTTTAGGGGTGTAGGGTTTAGGGGTTTAGGATTGCTCTCTCGGCATCTGAGAGCGAGTCTAAGGAATGGAGATGGCATGGTGTCGTTGGAGGACGGCTAAGTGCTCCTTAGCCTGCCAACCCTTCCTGCAAAAGCGGGTTGCGCAAGGGGCAGAGGCTGATGCTTCCGCAGGCCCTAAAACCAAGCGTCCCCCGTAGCCCTAGACAACCTTAGGCCCCAAACCCTAAGCCACTAAATCCTGATTGCACCTGCTTTGTCCGTCCTTGCCAACGTAGGTCGGTGCTTGAAGTCTGCCACTTGGAGGTTCATGGGTAGTTGCAGGTGGGTTCATAAGTCCCCTACTATGAGTTCTAATGATGGCTACCCTACGTATAAACCCACTTCTAACTACTCATGAACCTCCAAGTGGGCCCTAAACCCTATACCCCTATAGAATCCCTATAGATCCCTTTAAAGGGACCCTTAAAGGAGCCCTTATAACTACCCATGGAACCTCCAAGTAGGGTTTAGGCTTTGACTGGAGCCCTTGAAGCCTAACAGGCCAGAACAGCTCTCAACATCCAGCACTTCGAACCTACTGACGTCATCGACCCCAATCCCCTAAGCCCGTAAGCCCTAAACCCCCAAAAACCCTAACCCCTAAACCCTGAACCCCTGAGCCCCTAAACCCCCGAACCCCGCGTACGGAGAAGGGTGTGGAGGGTTTGGGATTTCGGCTCGGGGCTTGGACGTGGTTTCGTTTTCAATCCCTAGGAGTTGAGGATTGCAGGGTCTAGTGTGATTTTCGTCTTGGTAGTCCAGTGACGAGTGCTGACGGGGTTTGGCCTGTCGTCCTTGCTGTGAAGTCTTAAAGTTTGGGGCCCACGGAACAACTCAATTTAACTCCAGTTTCCAGCAAAGCCCCCACAACGCCAGGAGATAGAAGCGGTGCCCATGGACGTCATACCCAAAGAGTTCTTTGAGAAGAACTCCGTGGGCAGCATGCAGGTCTGGGGCGCTAAACTTTGCAGGTGTTGCTTGTGTTTGGGGGTCTTACGGGCCCAAACCCTAAAACGGAAACCCTAACCCCTAAACCCTAAACCGTGGCATAGGCTGCGGTTTCGGCTTCAAGGGCCTTCGGATTTCGCAGTATAGTGTTCTGAGGATGCAGCCGCAAGCTTGAAACTTCGAAGACACCCAAGGGCGGAGGGACCCCCTAACGAAGCAATATGCCTGAATTTAAAAGGGGCTTCATATTATGATTTAAGCTATATTCCTTAATTAAGGGGTATATGAGTCCCCTAAACCCTAAACCCTGTAGATCCCTTATAGATCCCTTAAAGGAATCCCTAGGTATTCCTTGCTTCAGGGGTCTTGGGCTCTCGGGGGATGTATAATCAGCCATAAGCCTCGGGAAAGAGAAGCTGTCCGGGATCCTGGGTTAAGTTCCCAGAATAGGGGTTTAGGGTTTGGGGTTTAGGGTTGAGGGTTTAGAGATCTATACGGTTGATGATATAAATCCTACATGACCCATAATACGGAGTATACCATGATTCCCGTAGTCTTGGGCCATAATAGTGATGCAGGATTTATATCGTCAACCGTAGTTTTTCATTCTCTGCGGTTGAGTCGGTAAACGACGCTCGCCTAGCAAGGTGAATTCAAACTGCATTTAATTGAAAGTGGGGTGGCGCAGAAATCTATTGACATAGTATGCGCTCACCGGACAGGGGTGGGATGTAACCAGCAAACGGAAAAGCTGTCCCAACCCCACAACAAAATCAAAGATGGCGCATGGAAGAATGCCTGAGAATGCACGGCAAACAAAGGATGCTTTGTATTCCGTAAACGGCGATCAAAGCATCAGACAACGTACGATCCACATATCGGACCCAAGACGTGCAGGATCTTCCTCATGGGTATCAGCTGAGGCCATTCCTACACGGTTACAATACCCAGGATGTCTAACACCTTCATCGAGGTGATATCGGGACATCAAACTCAACCATAGCATGAAGGCCATAGGACCTCCACACGCAAATCTAAAGCGCTCCAGCATCACTCACTTACATGATCAGGAACTGCTAAGCCAGGATAGCGGAGTCAGCGTCATTGGATCGAAGGCCTGACGAGCCTCTGTTCTGCTTGATGGCGCACTGCTGGAAAGCCGACGTCTTCATGCAGCCAGCCGCAAATTCCTGACGAGCCTCTGCTCTGCTTGATGCCTCTCAGCTGAAAAGCCGGCGTCTTCTTGATGGCAGCCATCACGGTGAAGTGTGCGAGCATTGTCCTCCAAACCATCTCCACACACATGTTCAACATGGCCACCTTGCGCAGCATGTCCTTCGAGCCCATAAACACCATCACATCGGGTGAAGTGCATGAGCTGCCAGGTTGCCGCTTGGTGGTGCAAACGCCCTCGCCTGACGAGCCTCTGCTCTGCTTGATGCCGTGCGGCCTGAAAGCCAGCGACTTCTTGAAGCCAGTCACAGACTCCTTTATGGTGAGTGGTGCGAGCGAGTCCTCCCAGCCCATGTTCAATATGGCCACTCTGCACAGCATGTCCTTCGAACCCGTATACACCATCGCAACAGGTGAAGGGCATGAGCTGCTAGGTTGCCGCTTGGTGATCCATTCTCCCTCGCATGACGAGCCTCTGTTCTGCTTGATGCCGCGCAGCTGAAAAGCCGGCCTCTTCTTGAAGCCAGTTGCAAACTCATCTGCTGTGTGGTCTGCGAGCATGTCCTCCGAACGAATGCTCAACAAAGTCACCTTACACAGTGTGTCCTTTGCGTCCATGATCGCCATCATGTCGGGTGAATGCAAAACCTGAATGCCCAGCTTGTGCATGGCACACTTGCCGCTATGCACTGCTTGCCCGTAGCCGGCAGACGCACCCATGGCGGGTGCTGGGGCCTACAATATTCCTGCCCTGCGCAGGCGATTTGGGCCCTCGTCAACCGTAGTAAATAATATTCTTGTGGTAACTTGAATCAAACAAATAAACTCGTATCAAGAACCCAGGCTGTATCCTTTTAGCCAAGATCGAGGGGGCGTCTCTGATTTGGGGTTCAAGTTTCAGGGGGCATGACACACCTTCGAAATGCTAATGTCTGGGGCTACATAATTACCAATACTATGTTGGGGGTTCCTTACTATGATTATAGCAAAATATGCACCAAAACCCTATTCCAATTGTTGAGGCCCCCTCTATATAGAACCCTATTACAGATCCCTCATAGAACCCTTGAGCCTTGGGAAGGGTCCCAAAAAGGAGCCCTATTCTAATTATTAAGGCCCCTGCATTAAACCCAGAGGTGCTCTTTGATTTGAAAGACGTCTGCGCAGGAAATCTTCGAATGTTTGGATGTTGACGGCGGGGGCGAGCTCTCTCAGGAAGAGTTTGCCGGGAGCCGAGATGCGAGAAGTTAGCTCAAAGCACCGCGGAAGGAGGTTCATGATGAAGTGACGTACTTAAAGGATAATGGGACTTAGTACCTAGGGTTATAATTAGGGTAACTATACTTATAACCCCAATTAAGGTACTTATTGCCTTACTTACTAAGTCCCATGATCCTCCAAGTATTGTAGAAGGTACACAGTCACTCTCGCTGCTTCAAGAAGTATTGCCTTCAGCAGTCTGCGGCAGGGCTCAGGCTTTCGGTTCTGGTGGCTCCCGACACCTTAAACCCTACGCCCTCAAAGGTTCTACATAGGCTTCTGTGCTTTCTCGGTTTAACCCGAAGCAACAGAATCAGAAGACCTGGTGTTTCGAATCCTGAGATTCTGCGATTACTTGGCCTTCATCTTTTCGGCCCCCACCAGGTTGCTGGCGAGCCCAGAGTCATAAGTTCGAAGCTTGACGCAGAACCTAAACCCTAAACCCTTAAACCCTTAAACCCTTAAACCCTAAGCCCTACTTTCTAAACCCTGAACCTTTGAGACTAGGGCCTGGAGTCTTCCGGCACAGCTTCGTGGTGGCCTCTGAGAATTCGGGTTTCTTCTGTAGGTGCCCATGCTCGTGCCACCTTGAAAGCCAAAGCCCCAATTCCGTGAATGTCTTCTTCGGCTTTTACCTTGGCGTGAGCCACCGTGGTCGTTCTCCGGTTTTTATTTCTCGAGTTCATGGCGTAGAGATTTTTTTTGGAGCTCTTGCTCGAGGCTATGGGTTGTTGAGCTCGACAACAGTAAAGCGGCTGGGGAAAGCTCGGGCTAGGGTACCACGGGTACCCTTGGCGAGCAAGTTATACAAGAGAAAGACTTTTTTTAAGTTGCATGGTGATTGCCGAATCACAGCTCTAAAAACGTTTGAGGGTGTTGCACACCCGAAACTCGGCAAAGCAGCATAACTCCAAGTTCCCAGCCCCCAAACCCTAGAACGTATTGCGAACCCCTGCACACCCTGAACCCTTAACTGCCTTAAACCCCCCCCAGACATGTTCAAACCTAGACCTCAACATTGGCAAGCTTGAGCCACTGTCGAACCTGTATAGAACCCCCTAAACCCTAAACCCTAAACCCCTCTAGTACCCCTGAAAGTACCCCTTAAAGCAGTCGATAGGTCGATGGGCTGCTGGACATCTTCTTCCGCGATGTGCCCCTCGAGATGCTCGGCCTATGTGGCCGTTTCGGAGTAGTTCCTTAAAGGGTTCCTTAAGAGGCTCCTTTTAAAGGGTTCTATAAGGGATCCATAGGGGTTTAGGGTTTAGGGTCTACTTGGAGGACAAGGGGACTTAGTAAGTAAAGTTATAAGTATCTTAATTGGGGGTATAAGTATAGTTACCCTAGTTATAACCCTAGTTACTAAGTCCCATGATCCTTTAAGTAGGGCTTTGGGTCTACAAGCCCTGCACTTCAAGCCCCAAGCCCCAAATTCTAAGCCCTAAACCTTAAACCCCAAGCCCGAAGCACTAAACTCCAAACCCGAAGCCTTAGACTCCAAATCCGAGAAATGGAGGCTCTTGCACTTCGAAAAGAAACCCCAAATATCCCAAAAAGCCAAGGGCCGTGAACCCCAAACCCTAAACTCCAAAACCTAAGCCCCAAACTCCAAATATCCCAAAAGCCAAGGACCGTGAACCCCCCAAACCCTAAGCCCCAAACTCCAAACATAAAGGATCATGGGACCTAGTAGCTAGGGTTGTAATTAGGGTAATTGTACTTATAACCCCAGTTAAGGTACGTATAACCTTACTTACTAAGTCCCATGATCCTCCAAGAAAGCCAAGGACCGTGCAGACTTTGAATGAAGATGCTCCTAAACCTTAAACCCCAAACCCCAAGCCCCAAACCCCAAGCCCTAAGCCTGGTTTAGGGTTTAGGGTTTAGAACTCCAACTATCCCAAAAGCCAAGGACCGTGCAGACCCTGAAGATGCTCCGCATGCTGGAGACCCGGATAGAGGGCCTGGCGGGGACCATCGATGCGGTGCAGCAGAAGCTTCCAGCGCCTTGGCCTTTTTTGGGAAAGACATGTTCAAGCGTTGTATATGTATGTATATACGTATATATATATATATATATAGAAATGTTTAAAAGGGGTTTGAGGGTCCTTTTTCGAGTTTAGGGTCTGAAGGGTTTGTTCCTGAATGAACTGTTTCGGCTTAGGATTGGGTGTCAGGGGCTTAAGGGGTTGACTTCTCGGATTTTCAGGATCATTGCTATCATGATGAACATGCTTTCTGTCAAATCTGAGTAAACTTGGGATTTTCGATTTAGGGCTTCGGGACTGGAGGTTTAGGGTTTGCGAACCTGAGGGTTCAAGCTGGTTTTCCCGCGCTATTGAGACGAGGGCTGCTCTAGACACACCGTAGACCCCAAACCTTGAACCCTAAACCCTTAAACCCTAAACCCCTAAACCCTAAACCCTAAATCCTTAAACCCTGAACCCTAAACCCCTAAACCCTAAACCTCTAAACCCTTAAACCCTAAACCCCTAAACCCTAAACCCTAGGCCTTTGAACTCCTCTGTCCGAAGGCTGAGGATGTTTACCTTACCCCCTTTGCTACTTGCCGATGTCCACTGATGCGGTTTTAGGGTTTTAAGGGTTTGGGGGTTTAGGGTTTAGAGGTTCAGGGCTTAGGGTTTTAAGGGTTTGGGGGGTTTAGGGTTTAGGGGTTCAGGGCTTAGGGTTTTAAGGGTTCAGGGTTTAGGGTGTTCTGAACGCATTCCTTCCTCACCTGCCGAGGTCGCAATCAACAAGGAGACGCTTAGACGGTTTGAAAAGACAAGCTTCGAAGCCTGAACCCTAGAGAAGCTACACTCTTCATGAACCGTACTTCAGCAGAAGAGACCCACTCTTTGTCGCTCGTAGCAAGCATCATTACACAAAAAGGTAGCTGCAATATTAAACCCGATAATAGTGGGGACCATCTGACACATAGCATCCCTCGAGGTGGGTTAGCACCCTATGAAACCCTGTAGCAACCTATCAAGCCCCATAACCCTACAAGCCCTACGTACAAGCTACGCGCCTATCAAAGCCAGGTAGTATGGGGGGGCTTACATAGTTACCTATACTACTTTGGGGGTTCCTGAGTATAACTACAGTATAATGGGCCCCAACACCCTACTCTAATTATGAAAAGCCCGTCTCTTAAAATCTGTTCCATGAGCCCATGAGCCCTTTCTGTGGATCCTTGTGAGGCTCCTGTGCCGGCGCGGGATGTCGAGGAATGGGTGTTGGGCGCGGTGAGGGGCCTTAAACCCTGAACCCTAAATCCTAAACCCTACACTCTAAACCCTAAACTCCCTAAACCCTAAACTCCCTAAACCCTAAAAGTCTAAACCCTAAACCCTTATCAAGGAAACCCGCGCCAAGCCATAATTTCAGGAAGAGCCCTGGCGTTGAGCTCAAGGTCTGCGGGCGCAGGGGTCTAGGGTTCTGGGTCACTGGTGCAGGGTTTTGGGTCAGCGGTTTGGGCTCTGGGGCTTCCGGCTTTTGTGGAAGCTCCCCAACCCTCATCTTACAGCCCTGGACCCAGAAGTATCGGTCCCCACCAAGTAAATCAAACAGGGAAGCCCTGGCGACATCGCGCAAAATTCCTTAGAGCTATACACCCTAAACCTTAAACCCTAAACCCTAAACCCTAAACCCGAATTGAGCGTTCAGAAGGCTCATGCCAAGCTCGAGTCAAGCTCGAACAGACCCTGAGTTCCAGCATGTTAAGCCCGATGCTGAATCCCCAAAACCACAGATTCCCATCTGTTAGGGTTGGTTAGGGCTCAGGGACTTGGGATTCAAGGTTTTCGGGTATGAGGGTGTTGGGTCTAGTTTGGGGTGTGGGGTAGGTCGGACGCAGGAACGAGACAAAGCCATGTGTCCCTTTGCAACATCTTGGCGATACTACTACCTCAAAGCCATAGCAAAATACCAACAGCAACCACAGGCCGCAACTATGAAGAAAGCTTTCGATTTATGCAGGAGAAGGCAGGCGCTCATGGGGATGCCTTCCGCAAGCTGCTCACATAGCTGGCAGGCGCATGCGCCTTAGCTTGTGATCAGTTACCGTTTAGGGTTTGGCATTGGTGCAGTCAGCAAATCCTCTCCGAATATGGAGGTCAACAAAAAATCCGTCAAACCCCTAAACCCTAAACCGTTGTGGGTTTGGGTGGGCTTGTGCTACAAGTCTCTTCCGGAACCCGAAGGAGGAAGCTTACCGAGCAGTCCAGCCTTAAAGCCCCAAAAGATGCTAATTAAGGAACCCTTAAGGGTTTCCTTGGTTACTTTAAGGGTTCCCTCTTCGGGTTCTTTTCAATTGAAGGAACCCTGAAGTCTAGTTCTTCAGCCATCCTTGAGCCTCCTGTGAACGGGTCTGGACTATGGCTTCTTCGGTCCCACAGCTGCTTTCCTGAGCCTGAACACATAGAATTGGAACAGGTGGTTTTATTATAGGGCTGTTTGTTAAAAGCTTACTATAAGGCTATAAGGGTTACTATGAGGGTCTAGAGTTTGAATACTCCACGGATTGCTTGCAGCAGCTGAAGAAGCTTTTGGCGGAGCCGCCAGACGGACTGTGCATTTACCATGACAAAATTGTTTGTGAGCCGAACGAGGTACGCATCCCGTTCTCTGTGTCAGGCACGCATGAGGTTTTCTAAGGTTGTGGACTCTCGGCCTTCCTGTTGGATTTCACATATAAGACAAACCGAGACGGCCTGGCTCAAGCTCGGTCCCTGCCGAGTGTGCGAAGGATACCAGGATTCTCTGTTCTCGCGACCTCTGAAGATGAAGCAACTCACATCGTGCTCCTGGACCGTTTCTTCGTTCATGCCAAGACATGAAATATGAAGCTGAGGGACGGTTTTTTGGATTGCAAGTGCCTGAATGCTATCCTGAGATGGTGCCGACAGATCAGAAGTTGTTCCTGCACCGGTGCCTCCAGCACGTGAAGAGAAACATCAGAGACGAGTCTGCGAAGCGTGAGTGTGGCCGGGCATGCTCGTGCGGAATGCGGAGCTTCTTCCGGTCATGCTGGGTTTTGTTCAGTTCTCCATAACCTTGCCCGGCCATCTTCAATTCCGCACATTCTGGTCTAGCATCTTGACAAGGATGGCATCCGCGGAGACAGCCGCAGACTTCAATGGAACCTATCACGGCGGCGTACTTGCGAGAGCATATCTTCGACGGCAAAGGTATGCTGGATTGCGACAGCAAGCTTTCCTTGCTGTTTCCCTAATGCTGTTTTGTCCGTGTATTGCCAGGGCCACATGGCAAGTCAGTTGGGCTAGCGGATTGGGCGCAGTAGAATCGGGCTACACGACGTACTCCACCAACGCTGTCGAGTCATCGCACTTTGGTATCAAGCATGTGATGGACAATTCCCCGAAGCAAGATGTGGCAGAAGCCATGGTCCAGGCTGCCAGTGCTGTGCAGTCGCGGGTGAACCACGGATTCTACAGCAGCATCAAGAGCCACATCGAGGACTTGAGCAGGGTGCAGCAGATATAACTGGCATAAGATGACTTGCTCCATTATTTCGCTGTCTTGCAGCATAAAGATGACTTTTCGATCATCTCGTGTAACATCACGAGATTGTAGTCCTTGTGGTCCCTGTACGTTGCAGAGGGACGCCTAGAATGATTGAGTAATATTGAACAGGCAGTCGCGGTAACACCAATATGTTCAGGAGTCGGCGAGTCAGCCACAACCGCTTGGACAAGTTGCAGCTTGATCGTGTGGAAGCAGCTGCAGACGGATCCTGCCAATTCGTGGCCTTGACGCTGTCTGCAGACATTGCGCTGGACGCTCTTGCGTTTCGAACACAGGTGGTAGGATACCTGCGAAGCATTGCCACCTTATTCAAAAACGACATCGACATATCATTCCCTTCCTTCGAATCCTATCTGGATTCCATGAGCCTGCCGGACACGTGGGGAGACGACCTGACGCTTGCTGCCGCATCCCACCTGCTTCTGCGCAGGATCCACGTCGCCAGCGACCACGACTTAGAAAAGGAACGTTTTTCAGCGCCCCAGCCATTATCTCTGAAGAGATCTGGGGAAGCGACATAGTCGTATGTCACTTCATGCAGAATCACTACGAAACAGCTCGCCCGAAGGGAAGGGGCGCGAAGAGGGAGCCGTGACACCCGTGCGCAAACACAGATTGCAGTTGGATCTAAGCCATTCCAGGGTGCTCCCGCAAAGACCAGCTTGAATCTTCCTCTAAGACAATTGCCCTCGACCCGGACCGCCAGCTTGCATCCGGCTTCAAGTCTTTCTTGATTTTGCATATACCAGCTAGACCCTGGAATAAAGTTTTGGGGTACAGTCTCGTATAAGAATGATGGGGAGCCCTAAGAATAAGAAATGTAATCGGGACCTGTTGAGTTCTCATTCTAGGGTTTTAGGGTTATATGGATTTTAGGACTCGGCGGCGTTCCGCTGGTGTAAAACCGGGGTTCATGGCTTTTTCTTAAAGTCAAAGGTCCTAGGGGTTCTTACTTCGACGATTCTAGGGCCGATTCTAGGGACCTTCGTTTCTTTGAGGCCCATCATTCTGGAGGTTCATGGGTAGTTATAAGAGGGTTTATGCGTCCTTTTACTAATGGGGTATAATTATGTCTACCCTACTTATAAACTCATCTATAACCGCCCATGAACCTCCAAGCAGGGCTCCCGAATCTACTTGGCGTTTCAGTCGGTTCAGAGCCCTGCCATTAGCCAAATGGAAATGCGAGAAAGACTGCCCTGAATCTTGAGCCCAAATCTCTGAGTCAACCCTAAACCCTAAACCCCCCTAAACCTTGAACCCCCCAAACTCTGAGTCACCTTTTCAAGCGAGGGATGCTTCATCCCACATATGTTCGCCTCACCATTTGCCTCCTTATCAAGCGCTTGAACATTGAAGCTTTCAGACCTATCAGTAGTAGTTATAGCAGCAATAATATAACAGCAATAGTAGTAATGGTGATAATTGTAATTGAAACGCTGCGCGTCGTCCGCCTCGGCCCGGCTGTACGCGCATGCGGTGAGTGGTTATTATCTGCAGCAAGCTCTTGTAGGAGAAAAGTAACAGTTGGAATCGCACTTGTAGTAAAAGTAATGTTCGTAGCAACACGAAGCAGGATGATTGTGAGTAGTATTAGTAGTGGTAGTATCAGTACGAATTTTGGTGTCGTCATTCCGAAACACTGGATACCAAGACTCTCGCAAGCGGCGGGATGCATTACAGTCCGGTGTCGTCGGAAATTCCCAGAAAGCTCGCACGGGCGGGAGGGTGGGGGAGGAGGGGAGGCGGGGGGGCAGGGCGGGGGAGGGGGGCGTCGTGCTTTCGGGTGCAGGTGTTGTCCGGGCTTTGAAAGTTTTTCAGGCTGGGGTTAGGGTGTAGGGGGTTTGAAACTCCCTTGGTACTGCAGCCTTACAGGCGAGCCCCAATTTTTCAGGCTGGGGTTAGGGTGTAGGGTTAGGAATTCAGGTTTGAAACTCGCTTGGTACTGCAGCCTTAAAGGCGAGCCCCATAAAGATGCTACATTGCAGTCCCGTGTCGTCGAAAATTCCAGGGCGGGAGGGAGGGGGGGAGGGGGGGAGGGGGTCAGGGGGGGAGGGGGGGAGGAGCTCAGTGACACGTTTCCATTTTTAAGGGCGGGGGGGGCGGTGGCCCCGATTTTTGGTCTGGGGTCACTGGGGAGGGGATTAAGAGGTGGGGAATAGAGGGAATCCGAATAGGAACCTCTGACCGCTTCGGCCGGGGCCGAGGCGAATAAGAAGCAGTGCTACTGGTAATCATAGCAATGGTAAGATTTCAACCCCTTGGAGCAAGGCATGCTGGCTCGTGCTGTGAATTGCGCGCAGCGCGTGCGATAATGCCTGGGCAGGCCTTGGGTGGGTCCCGTGGCCTTCTTGAGCTCAATTTCGCTAGCGCTATGGACAAGACCATCAGTAGTGGTAAACCCCAAAGCTCAATTCTGGTCTCGCCCCTCACCCCACACCATGTTCTGTGCATCAAGCCCGGAAACAAAAAGACAAACAAACCTTGCAACACTTTGCATGCAAACTTACAGCGATGTTGAGAATCCCGAACTGGAGAAACCCAGTGCCAAAGCAATGACCAAGCCCTTAAAAAAGAGGCCTTAACACTGACCTAGACTATCGTGCGGTTCCTTATTGTTTCGATGATCGGTTAACATACTCCAAACCATATTCTAGTTATCAAGGCACCTATATCATACCAACCGAAACCCTGAGGTCTCAACGCAGACTTCACAGCTTTTCCAGTAATTGATTCAGAAAACCCAAACCATAAAGAAGTCTCAATCCTTGAATCCGTAAATCATCAGCCCGAAGTTCCCTAAGTTTTAAACTCCAGACCGTACACCTTGCATTCGCAAGCCCTAAATATTCAAAGCTTAACCCACCCGATGTCGGCTTCAGATGAAAGCCAGCTCGATCTTTGCGCCGCTTTTGCCCGATAGGGGACCGGGAGTGGTAACATCTCCCCGTGTTTCAGGGCCGTCAGGGTTTATAGGGCTGTTTTAGGTTTCGGTTTAGGGTCTTCAGGCGTCGCGTCGGGCAAGGGTTCAAGTTTCGCAGCTGTTGAGACCACCTCCGGCAGGGAACGTTTTCAATAGGGGCCAAGATCTAGAATTTAAAACCTCTAGACTGTGATTCCAATCCTTCTGTTTTTCTCGCTGAGCCAACAACTCGAAACTCCCCCCTTCCCAGGCACTCCAAGTAGGCCGGATAGGGTAGCTATACGGTATAGCTACTTAAAGCCCAACTAAGGTCCTGAAAGCCTGCAGCTCTGCTTACCAAGTCCCGTGAGCCTTTATGTATCGAGGGAGGGGGGTTTAAGAGCCCTGTGCTGAAGCATTCGCTTAAACCCAGCCTCCGAACCGGGACTTCTGACTCCAGCAAATATACCCTTTCTCCCACCCTAACCCCAGATTGCAGGGTCCCTGCCGAGCACGTAGAGGAACTTGTGCACTCCTGCAGTCCGGGTCACACCTCTGCACCCGAGATCGTGTGATTGAAACTCCTCCGCTTAAGTGTGAAATACTGTCCGGTACTACTATAGGGTACTGCTAATTACATGGTGCCACCTATGTTATTCTTGTAAGATACTGCTAAGCTATCTAGAGCTAAAGGCATGATCCTGAGAACCTAACTCCCGAAGTCTTGCCCTAAACCCTAACTCTAAACCCTAAACCGAACCCTAAACCCTGACTCTAAACCTTAAGCTAGACCCTAACTTTCTACACGATCCTCCGACTTCTCACCCTCGGTCTGCAGCCCCGAGACCCCATTCAACCCAGAGTCCCCTTTTCCGTAATCCCTTTAAGACCTTAAATGCTAGGCGGAAAAAGGCCTTCAAAAAAACAGAGCCCGAAGGCCTACTAAGCCCGAAGCTCTAGGAATTATGTGCTCGTAGAGCCCTGGCAGGCAGTGTAAAACCTCGAAACCCTAAGCCCTGAACCCTCAACTGTGCAGAAAAAGGCCATCAAAAAGAGACCCTCAACTGCAATGAAACCCCACCGTTGCTTGGATGTGCACCGGACAGACATGGAGTAGCCATGCACGGCGAGGGTTTGAGACGGCTTTGCAGCCTTCATGCTAAGGATCGAATGCAAGGTTGATAAGGGGTTGGTGAGGTTGTTAGAAAGGTTTCAGACGGTTTACAGCCGTTTTGATCCACCAATGTCTGCATTTGTATCTATGTCGTATCTGTAACTTTGCCTGTCGATGTGCTGTCCGTCTGCCCGTCCGTCTGCCCGTCCGTTCGTCCGCCTGTCCGCTGTGCGTCCGTCCTTCTGTCTGCCGCATGTGTGGCGGCATTCGTTTCTGTCGGCCCTTTCTCTACGCATCATACACATGTGGCTACGCACTTGCACGTGTAACGTGGTATCTAGGCACATAGATGCAGATCAATCAATCAAACACTCATTCCATCCAGCTACCTATCTATATGCTTGTCTATCTACCTACCTGTTCATCTAAACATACATTACATACATACATGCATACATACGTACAAAGAGAGACAGACGGACGGACGGACAGACAGACATACAGACATGCATAAGTCTAGAAGTATATATATATATATATATACACATGTACACACCCTGTGTGTATGTGTATATATATATATATATATATATAGATAGATACATAGATAGATAGTGCCCGCTTCTATGTGTGCGTGTCTGCTCTTGCATATGTGGTACTTCTCTGACAAGCCGGATCCTTGTGTGCGTCTCCACGAACGCCAAGATAAGCATGAGCCATGCACCTAAACTCCGAGCCCTAAACGGCTCGTCACAGAGCTGCCGAAGCCTGAGAACTCTCGCATTGCACGCCCGGGGGATAGATCCGAAGGATTCCAGCCCTTACGACCGTAGAAGACAGACTGGTGTCGAAGCGAAGCAAAGTGTGTACGGTCTCTTTGGTGTGTGGGCTTTGAGTGGCTTCGGGCTTCGAACTCGCCCAGAACCGCCAGTAGGCCGTAAGCATAAACTCAGGCCGGAAGGGTTTTGTGCATTAGCTTGAGCAGTGCTTGGAACGAGCGAGCGTGGGTGTTCTCTATAACCCTCGAGTGCAGGTCACTCGGTTTCAGCGTTTCTCTACGTGGAGGTTCATGGGTAGTTATAAGTGGGGTAAAACGTCGAGTAACTGTAATTACAACCCAGACAAGAGGACTTATAACCCTACTTATAACTACCCTAAAACCCTATAGAGCCAACCTTCTAGAGCCCTTACAGGAACCTTGGAAACCCACTTATAACAACCCATGAACCTTCAAGTGCGTTCCACTCACTTCAAGGCTTGCTCGATTCTAGGGCTGAGGGCTTTCAGACTTTAGGGCTTGTAGGCATCAGGGCTTCAGGATTTAGTTTTGGGGGTTTAGGGGTTTTGGGCTTTAGGGCTTTAGGGTTTAGTTTGGGGGTTTGGGGGTTTTGGGGCTGGGTTTAGGGTTTAGGGGGTTTACAGCGCCCTCAAAGCACAATCTCAACCGCTAAACTAAGCGATTGAAACTTTGAGAACCTCACCCCCCGCAAACAAACAATAAGCTTGGCCCTAAGACCCTTTACCCTGAAACCTCTGAAATGATTTAAACATCTACTATCGGGGCCTAAATCATTGCCTATACTATTTAGTATACTATACCCCCAAGGCCCTATTCTAATCATTCAGGCCCCTACACAAAATCCTTAATGGCCCTTATAGTAGCCCTTATAGACCCTGTTCTAATTATCAAGGCCCCTATACAAAATCCTTGACATAGCCCTTATAACTATAGTAGCCCTTATAGACCCCTTTAGAGGAACCCTATTCTAATTATTGAGGTCCCTAGATCAGACTCAAACGATGACGCACGCAACTTGGACCTTCTGAGCTTTTCGCGGTCTTGGTCGGGCGGCTTGCTCCAGCTCCGGTGATGACGCATTAGTCAATATGATTATTACTGGTTAGAGTAGGGTATATTATGGTACAGCACAAAAACACATGAAAATTTCGCATGATTCTCATGAAGCAGCTGCTCGCGTGAAATTTTGTTCACGTCCTACGCTCGATTTCAGCCATGGCTTCTGTTGTGGCTCCGCTCCTTGGCAGCGGTGCTTCTGCGATCGACCAGGCGAGGGCCTCGCCCCAGGCCGTCGGCGCGCGGCGCGCGTCTCTCCGGCCTCTCCAGGAAGCTTCTGGCGGCTGCGGTTCTGCTTGCAGGGCCTCCGCTGTGCTCACCGCAGCCGGCGCATTCCTCAGCCTTCGGAGGTCCGAGCGCTGTCGGCGCCAAGCCGCCTCGGCCTCTTCCTCTGCCTCTCCGCGTGTGGCGGTGATTGGCGCTGGCCCGGCCGGCTTGGCGACGGCCCTGGCCCTCCGAAAGGAAGCGAAGCTCCAAGACGTCACGGTCCTGGAGCGCTCGCCTGAGCTCAGGCGCGGGACTGGACGGGCAACAGTCCATCGCACTTCCCCTTAGTTGTCTAGCCGTGAGGAGAGCTCTGCGCAGCTTGTGAAGTTGTGCTGTGGGGCCTCCGCTCATGAGCGGTGACCTCCGTCCCGTTGTGGACGTACCCCATAACCCCGACCCAGCCTCCGAAGCCTTAGCTTGGTTGAAGAACTGAACCCGTAGAGCTCTAATCTCCTGCAACACAAGCCTTGAACCCACTTTTAATCTGTAACCCCTGCATCAAATAAGCCCTTAGTCCACCACGAGCCTTCCGCAGGCCAGGGGTGGGCGGCGGAGTGCAGCTGCACTCCGGCGCCTCCTTGCTGGACACCCGGGTTTCACTCAGCACTTTTGCTCTCGTGTTCTCTTGTAGGCTTTGTTGGCTTAGATACCTTCTATAAGTATATGCCATACCTAAACCCTAAACCCCTAAACCCCCAAACCCTAAACCCTAAAGCGCCTGCAAGCCAAACTGGCGAAGGAGCTCTAGAGCTTGCAGGTTTCCCACAATTTTTCGTTTCAGAAGCGACTCCGAATCCTTGCCCCAGAGCCCAAACTGCCAAATTCGAAGCTCTTTGGCTGCCGCTTGGAGCTTGAAGCTCTTGAAATTCCAAGAACCCTAAACCTTGCATAGCGGACATGTTCAAGAGCTTCCTTGAGACGGGCGAAGGTATGTCCAAGAAGCAGCCTAGCTGATGCTGATGATGCTCGCTTGTTTAGTGCTGATGATGCTGCCTTGATTTGGTAGCCCAGCTCATGCTGATGATGTTCGCTTTGTTGGGGCAGCTGTCTGATGTGGTGCGCCTGTGCGAGAAGCAGCTCAGTTGATGCTGATGATGCTCGCTTGTTCGGGGCACCTGCCAAGCCAGAGTCCACCTGATGCTGATGATGCTGGCTGATTTGGTAGCCCGGCTGATGCTGATGATGTTCGCTTGGTTGCGGCACCTTCCAAGCGAAAGTCGTCGTGATGCTGATGACGCTCGCTTGTTTGGGCCAGGTGTGCAAGAAGCAGCCCAGCTGATGCTCATGATTCGCGCTCGTGTGTTGCACTCGCCTGACGCTGATGATGCTGGCTAATTTGGTTCCCTTGTGCAAGAAGCCGCTCAGCTGATGCTGATGATGCTCGCTTGTTTAGGCTCGTTTGGTGCACCTGCCAAGCGAGAGTCCAGCTGACGCTGATGATGTTGGCTGCCTTGGTGTACCGATGCAAGCAACAGAAAAGCTGATGCTGATGATGCTCCCTTGTTTGGGGCACCTGTCAAGCCCGAATCCGCGTGATGCCGATGATGCTGGCTGATTTCGCGCCACTGTGGATAAAGCAACCCGGCTGATGCTGATGATGCTCGCTTGTTCGGGGCACCTGCAAAAGCCAGAGTCCACCTGATGCTGATGATGCTGGCTAATTTAGTGCTCCAGCGAAAGAAGCAACCGTCTGTTGATGCTGGCTGATTTGGTGCTCCTGTGGAAGAGGCAACCCAGCTGATGCTGATGATGCTCCCTTGTTTGGGGCACCTGCCAAGCCAGAGTTCACCTGATGCTGATGATGCTGGCTGATTTGGTGCCCCTGTGGTAAATGCAGCGCAGCTGATGCTGATGGTGCTTGCTTGTTTGGGGCACCTGCCAAGCCAAGTCCACCTGATGCTCATGATGCTGGCCGATTGGGTGCTCCTGTGGAAGAGGCAACCCAGCTGATACTGATGATGCTCCCGTGTGTTTGGGGCACCTGCCAAGCCAGGGTCCACCCGATGCTGATGATGCTGGCTGATTTGGTGCCCCTGTGGAAGGAGCAACCCAGCTGATGCTGATGATGCTCCCTTGTTTGGGGCACCTGCCAAGCCAAGTCCACCTGATGCTGATGATGCTGGCCGATTTGGTGCCCGTGTGGAAGAAGCAGCCCAGCTGATAATGATGATGCTCCCTGGTTTGGGGCACGCGCCAAGCCAGAGTCCACCTGATGCTGACTGATTTGGTGCCGTTGTGGAATGAGCAACCCAGCTGATGCTGATGATGTTGCCTTTTTTGGGGCACCTGCCAAGCCAAGTCCAGTTGATGCTGATGATGCTGGCTGACTTGGTGCCCCTTGTGACAGAAGAAGCAACCCAGCTGATGCTGATGATGCTCCCTTGTTTGGGACACCTGCCAAGCCAGAGTCCACCTGATGCTGATGATGCTGGCTGACTTGGTGCCCCTGTGGAAGGAGCAACCCAGCTGATGCTGATGATGCCGCCTTTTTTTGGGGCACCTGCCAAGCCAAGTCCACCTGGTGCTGATGATGCTGGCTGATTTGGTGCCCCTGTGGAAGGAGCAGCCCAGCTGATGCTGATGATGCTCCCTTGTTTGGGGCACCTGCCAAGCCAAGTCCACCTGATGCTGATGATGCTGGCTGATTGGGTGCTCCTGTGGAAGAAACAACCCAGCTGACGCTGATGATGCTCCCTTGTTTGGGCACCTGCCAAGCCAAGTCCACCTGATGCTGATGATGCTGGCTGATTTTGTGCCTCTGTGGAAGAAGCAACCCAGCTGATGCTGATGATGCTCCATTGTTTGGGGCACCTGCCAAGCCAAGTCCACCTGATGCTGATGATGCTGGCTGATTTGGTGCCCCTGTGGAAGGAGCAACCCAGCTGTTGCTGAAGCCAAGTCCACCTGATGCTGATGATGCTGGCTGATTTGGTGCCCCTGTGGAAGGAGCAACCCACTGCCAAGCCAACTCCACCTGACGCTGATGATGCTCCCTTGTTTGGGGCACCTGCCAAGCCAAGTCCACCTGGTGCTGATGATGCTGGCTGATTTGGTGCCCCTGTGGAAGGAGCAACCGAGCTGATGCTGATGATGCTCCCTTGTTTGGGGCACCTGCCAAGCCAAGTCCACCTGGTGCTGATGATGCTGGCTGATTGGGTGCTCCTGTGGAAGAAACGACCCAGCTGACGCTGATGATGCTCCCTTGTTTGGTCCACCCTGATGCTGATGATGCTGGCTGATTTGGTGCCCCTGTGGAAGAAACAGCCCAGCTGATGCTGATGATGCTCCATTGTTTGGGGCACGTGCCAAGCCAGGGTCCACCTGATGCTGATGATGCTGGCTGACTTGGTGCCCCTGTGGAAGAAACAGCCCAGCTGATGCTGATGATGCTCCATTGTTTGGGGCACGTGCCAAGCCAGGGTCCACCTGATGCTGATGATGCTGGCTGACTTGGTGCCCCTGTGGAAGAAACAGCCCAGCTGATGCTGATGATGCTCCATTGTTTGGGGCACCTGCCAAGCCAAGTCCACCTGATGCTGATGATGCTCGCTGATTTGGTGTCCGTGTGGAAGGAGCAACCCAGCTGATGCTGATGATGCTCCCTTGTTTGGTCCACGCCAAGTCCACCTGATGCTGATGATGCTGGCTGATTTGGTGCCCCTGTGGAAGAAACAGCCCAGCTGATGCTGATGATGCTCCATTGTTTGGGGCACGTGCCAAGCCAGGGTCCACCTGATGCTGATGATGCTGGCTGATTTGGTGCCCCTGTGGAAGAAACAGCCCAGCTGATGCTGATGATGCTCCATTGTTTGGGGCACGTGCCAAGCCAGGGTCCACCTGATGCTGATGATGCTGGCTGACTTGGTGCTCCTGTGGAAGAAACAGCCCAGCTGATGCTGATGATGCTCCATTGTTTGGGGCACGTGCCAAGCCAGGGTCCACCTGATGCTGATGATGCTGGCTGACTTGGTGCCCCTGTGGAAGAAACAGCCCAGCTGATGCTGATGATGCTCCATTGTTTGGGGCACGTGCCAAGCCAGGGTCCACCTGATGCTGATGATGCTGGCTGACTTGGTGCCCCTGTGGAAGAAACAGCCCAGCTGATGCTGATGATGCTCCATTGTTTGGGGCACGTGCCAAGCCAGGGTCCACCTGATGCTGATGATGCTGGCTGATTTGGTGCCCCTGTGGAAGAAACAGCCCAGCTGATGCTGATGATGCTCCATTGTTTGGGGCACGTGCCAAGCCAGGGTCCACCTGATGCTGATGATGCTGGCTGACTTGGTGCCCCTGTGGAAGAAACAGCCCAGCTGATGCTGATGATGCTCCATTGTTTGGGGCACGTGCCAAGCCAGGGTCCACCTGATGCTGATGATGCTGGCTGACTTGGTGCCCCTGTGGAAGAAACAGCCCAGCTGATGCTGATGATGCTCCATTGTTTGGGGCACGTGCCAAGCCAGGGTCCACCTGATGCTGATGATGCTGGCTGACTTGGTGCCCCTGTGGAAGAAACAGCCCAGCTGATGCTGATGATGCTCCCTTGTTTGGGGCACCTGCCAAGCCAAGTCCACCTGATGCTGATGATGCTCGCTGACTTGGTGCCCGTGTGGAAGGAGCAACCCAGCTGATGCTGATGATGCTCCCTTGTTTGGGGCACTTGAAACCTTAAACCGTAAACCTTACATCCTAAACGCTGGAAGCAAGGGAACCTTAAACTCCTAAATCCGAAATCTTCACCCCTCAGTGATGGTGAGGAAGAACTGGGTGTGGATCTCAGCTTCGCACAGCCACTTCGGCGGATTCGGTGCCCCGACTGCGCCCAGGATTACTTGCAGGTTCATGGGTAGTTAAAAGTGGGGTTATAAGTCCCCTAATATGGCTTATAATTATGGTTACCCCACTTGTAACCCCACTTATAACTTCCCACGAACCTCCAAGTAGGGCTCAGGGAGTGCCGGGTCTGTGGTTTTAGGTTGGGGTTTGGAGGAGTGTAGGGATTAGGGTTTGTGGGATAATTCTGTGCATCTTCGTGATGGGGTTCGAGAACTCCAAAGCCAGAAAGCCTTCGGGATCCTTGCGGCATCCTTTTCGTGAAGGGGCAAACTGTTGAAACACCTGCTCTTGGGTGTGTACATGACATACTTCGTATGCCTTCAGGGGTTTGAAACTCACAGGCTTTGTGTGGAGGCCTCACCTCGAGAAACGTTCGAAGTGACATTGGAAGTAGGGTGGCTTTCGCTACTGGTAAAGCAGCGAACTCAGAATCTTTATGGCCTGAGCTGTGAAAGCTGGGCAACTAGGACCCAGAGTAAACCCTTATTCCCTTTTTTTAGGGTTTAGGTTCCCTTACAACACCCTTTAAACCCAAAAAAGGGCACCCTTTTTATTCCTAGGTTACTCTTAGGTCTGGGCAAGAACTTCGAAATTCCAGCAGGAAAGCCGAAGCCAAGTCGTGGTCGTCTTCTGCTCTCCGCCTTGCTCCTGTAGATTTTGGCGCGCCCTTCTGAGGGCGCAGTTGTATCGGAGCCCAACTTCCTAGATGCTGCTAGGTCCAAAGCCTAAGCCATCCTGGTCCTGATATCCCGAAACCCTAAACCCCCCAACCCTCATCTCCTGAATCTGTCACATCCGCGCCGGCAAAAAGAGAATCACAGCGCATAGAAAGGCCTCGTGGCACCAGGCCAAGATTCGGGCCGTCACCTATCGATTCTTTCCTCTTGCTTATATGGGCATCAACAATTGGAGCAGGGTTTTTGGGGTCATATCGCGTAAAGAAACAAACACTATTGGCAATTATTCAAGTCCTTGACTTCTTGAGTTTCATGTTACCCCGTAATTCTGCAAGCTGGAAATGCAGATTGAAAGACCTGCCATGCCCTGGATGCCAAAATCGCGAAGCTTAAGTACTCAAGTCCTTAGCCGCATGGGAGCTTTCGAACGGTAGCCGGCGGAAAAAAGCCTTGCGCAAGAAACCCATGGTATAATTGTATAATATCACCCAAAACTCTGTTCTAAATATGAAGGCCCCTATATCAAACCCTAAACCTTAAACCTTCAACTGTAGAAGAGGAGTCGTTCTGCAAGTGGCGAAGACCTTCTGAAACTGGACCTCCCGAGCTTGATCGAACCTCGGACTATTTGCCAGAGGGTTCAGGGTGGGTTCAGGGTATACCTGCTGAAAATGATAGTAAGGAACCGAACAAACTGCATACGCACCTGCCTACATGCTTACATCCACAGTTTTCATTGTTTTCTAGATTATGCACATCAGGACTACCACACACACACACGTGTATATAGAGGTAGGTAGCTAGACAGATAGATGGATAGGTGCATGGGCAGACAGATCGATAGATCGAACTACAGGTAAAGCCAAGAGAGCAGAAACAATGAGAGAACGAAACATGTCAATTTAGTTCGGTCGATAGAAAATTAGAGTTTATGTAGACCTAGATAAAGATAGGGTAGATATTTCATCATTCATGGGTTTAGGGGTTTAGGGTTTAGGGTTTACCCGAAGTGCGAGGACAACTTCGAGGCCTTCTCCGGCTCCGTGCGCCGCTCTGATGGAGAGCCAGCGAGCTGCACCGCCTCCGTTGTTGCACTGGGAAGATTTGCAGAGTTTTAATGGGTTAAGGGTTCCTTTAAAGGGGTTCCTTCTCAAGAGGATTGCTGTAAGGATTGCTATAAGGGTTGCTATAAGGGTTTAGGGTTTGGATTAACAGTTGAGGGGTTAAGGGTTTAGGGTTTTAGGGTTTAGGATTCAGCGGGTTTAGGGTTCCTTTAACGGGTGCTATAAGGGCTCCTCTAAGGGATCTATAGGGTTTAGGGTTTAGGGAGCTGAAATAATGACCAATCTATTGTGGGGGTGTCTTATTGTAATGATAGTATAGGGTGCCCCAAAACCCTATGCTAATTATTAAGGCGCCTATAGTAGTTATAATGGGTTAGGACGCAGTGTAATCGAGTACAAGACACTTCGCATAAGGGTTCTGTGAGCCTTGGAACGTTGAGAAGGTTTTAATAGGGATTCTGTACGGCTTCTGTAAGGGAGCTATACTTTTGTTTAAAGGGTTCTTGTAGGCCTCTTTAAGGCTCTAAAATGGGTTCTGCAACGCTGTTGCAGCGGTTTTGTACGGTTTGTGTAAGTATCCTTTTCGGTTTGGGATTTAGGATCTGGCGGGTTGGGTTTAAAGGGGGGGGTTTAGGATGTCAATGTGCGAAGAGTACTCTGGAACCTCGACCCGTCAGGAAACTCTAGACCCGAAGTCTTGGAGGCAAGTCCCGAAAACCCCAACTCTAAACACCAAGGAATAATCGTAGTCCCTTAGATTACCCCTCCTGGTAGAGCTTTTTGGAGCTCTTGTAGTCTCCCTTAAAGCATCCCCTGAACCCGACGACCCCAGAGGTCATGCGAGATGCACTGCTGGAAGCCATGGCGCGCGAACTTCCGCCGGGAAGCATTCGCTTAGGCACGAAGCTTCTGGACGTGGAGACGAACCTTGGCACTTCCAAGCAAAAAAGAGGTTTGAATACTCAGTAATTGTTAGTACTACCACCCTTTAGAGTCCCTATGATTATGATAAACTGCCCTAAACCCTACACCCCGAGCCCTGAACCCTAAACCTTAAATATGATAAACTACGGAGTCACAAAGCCCGGAAGATCCTTCTCTGTTGATTCAGCACCTTAAGCTCGGCCCGAAACTCGAAGCACGGGGGCCCTTAACCTTAAACCCTCAGCCTTCAACCCTAAATTCCCCCAAACCCCTAAGTTCCCCAAACCCCTAAGTTCCCAAAACCCCTAAGTTCCCAAAACCCCTACTGTAAGTCTTCAAAACCCCTAAATCCCCAAAATCACACCCAAACGCCCCCCCAAAACCGACAAACCTCCAACCCGCACAACCCAAAACCCCTCAATAAACACTTCAACCCCCCAAAACCTCCAACCCGTTTAGGCCCCTTAAAAGAACCCTGAAAGTACCTGTAAAGGTACCTCCAACTTTCTAAACCTATTTTGGGGTTCCCTTAAGGATTGCCATAGCTGGCCCGATGTAAGGGCTGTTACAAGGAGTTTCAGTGCTGAAAGCCATGGAGTCTAGCTCTTTCACTTGGTCCGACACCAAAAGCCTTAAACTGCCAAAACCTGCACACATGAACCTTAAAGCTTCAAACTTCAGTTTGAAAAACCTTCAAACCTACACCAGATGCTTATAGAACCTTTACAACAACCCTTGTTGGAGCCTTTAGAAGAACACGAAAAGAAAGCGACACCGGTGAACGAATCATTCGAGGAACCCTTGTTGCAGGTATATCTACACACATATATATATATATATATATATATAAATACATATATGTCAGAAAATAGATAAATAAATAAATAAATAAATATAAATATATATATATATATATATGCATGTATACACCCTGACGCCCAAGAAAGCTGCCGAGGAACTCGGATGGGCAAGCGGCGTGCTTCGGATCGAACGAGTTGGGGTTTAGGGGGTCTTTTGATCAAGGGTTTATGGCTTAGGTTTTCGGGTCAAATTAAAGGATTTGTGTTGGTTAGGGTTTCAAGGTTCTGGGGGTTCGTTTAAGGCTTCCCTCAAGACGTTCAGGAGTAAGGGCCTTGTAAGGGGTTTCGGGTTGGGAAGGTTTAGGGTTTTCGGGTTGACGGTTTAAAAGCTTGAAGAAACAATCCTTGGTCAAGGAAAGAACCTGCAGAAAAAGGCTTGCATTAGTAGTAGTAGTAGTAGCAGCAGGAGTAGTAGCAGGAGTAGTAGTAGTAGTAGTAGTAGTAGTAGTAGTAGTAGTAGTAGTAGTAGTAGTAGTAGTAGTAGTAGTAGTGATAGTAGTCGTGGTGGCGCAGACTTTGTCGGGCCGAGCGCTTGAGCCTGCACAGCCCATTTGGGCTCTGGAGTGTTGCGTCGTCTGGGCCCTGTTGTGCCGGGCGTGCCGGCTTCGAAGTTTGAAATGTCCTTTTTAGTGTTAATTGGGGTTTTGGGGTATATGATGGTTTGACTGTATTAGACAGTACGAGTGGCCATGCTTGACACAAAAGAGGCCAAGGAGAAGATGCTACAGCCCGGTGTTTGGCATGCTCTGACGCAGAGGAGTGCCAAAACATCGCCAGATTTAGGGTCTAGGGGTTTAGGTCTAGCGTTGTAGCCAACCCCACACGGGACGGACGCAGATATTTCGTCCTATTGTCAGTACGTGAGTCTGGAGGCAAATCTGCCAGCTCTTTATCGTGCTTAGACTTTTGGTCCCAATTCTCCAAAGCCGGTCAACATTCTTTTGTCCGTAATGAAGCTTGATAAAACCCTTCAAAAGTTTCAGCTTTCAATGAGGCTTCGTGGCCGAAAGGGAGCTCAGGAACCCTTTCAGAGGCAGGACCCTAAAACCCCAGGCCTTGCACTCAGCCTTTAAACTCTAAACCCTAAATCCCTGAGTATGTCGTGGTTTTGAGGCGGAGACTCGTATGTGCATACACAGCCGCCCTCGCATGCTGAGGACGTGCCGCTTCGAATCCGGGGAAGAGGCGCGACCGATTTCTAATTAAACTCGAAGCCTCCGAGTGTAGGGAGGGGTGAAGATTTAGGGGACTTCAGGGGTAAAGTTTTCTGGTTGAGTTCTGTGGTTTAGGGAATATACTTTCGGATTCAGGTTTAGCGTGGAGGGTGTGAAAGTAGTGTTCAGGCAATCTCAAGCCGCAAACCGGCGATCGAAACCCAAAGCCCAGGTGAAGGATCTAGCGCCGAACCTTTTGGTGCTAGGATGTCCGCAGCAAACCAGCTCTGTGCGTAGACATGAAATCAGAGGTTTCATGCCCAACCGGAGAACCAGATCAGTTCTGCAAACAAAGCTTTGCTGCACTGTCGAAGCTGATCTTATCATCCCCAGTGTCGCGACAAGCAAAGTCAGAATCGCATTCGAACAAAAACACCGCTGAGGATGTGCCGCAGGGACAATTGCAAGTATCGCCACGAGTCTTCGGTGTAGGGTAATCCGCTAACTTGCCCCGTAGCCGACCCCCATCTAGGACCCGAAACCTGCGCATGTTGCCCTAGACCCGAAGCCACCCTAAACCGAAGATAAACATTGTGAGGTCCAACCCTCGCCCGAAAGACGTCATCGTGCGCCCTGAACCCTCAGCCATATGCGCAAAGCCCAACAGCCTAAAGCCTCAAACCCTAAGCACCCCTAAGCCCTTGAACTCTTCAACCTTAAACCCTTCAACCTTCAACCCTACTTGGAGGTTCATGGGTAGCTATAAGTGGGGTTATAAGTAGGGTAATCATTGTTATAACCCTTATTAGCGGACTTATAGCCCCACTTGTAACTACCCATGAACCTGCAAGTAGACCCTTCAACCCTCAACCCTTCAACCCTGTAAGCCCCAGACCTGCGTGGCCAGGAGTTCGACCTCGTCGTCGCCGCGGACGGCATCGGCAGCAGGGCGAGAAGCTGCGTGCTCGGGGAGGAGGACGAAGAGGCGCCTCGATACACAGGCCATGGGGGGGTTTAGGGTTTAGGGGGTTCAGGGTAGATTGGGGAGGGGGAGGGGGGCGGGGGGGAGGGGGGGGGTGGGTGGTTGGGGTTTTAGAGGCTCAACTAACCATGTTCCTTCGTAAAATTTCCATGTTTTTGCTTTGTTAAGTCAGGCCGTGGGCGGTGGCTTGAGGTCTAAGGCCTAAGCTTCCAGGTTTCAGGGTTTGACGCTATCTGAGGGCTCTGATGATACTGCTGATGGACAAAATCCTGCATTACCCACTATAAGCAATATACCATAGTTCCCATAGTTCAGAGTCCTTAAGGTCATGCAGGATTTTGTCCATCAGCAGTATTGCAGGCTGGGGGCTGATGGGGTTCGAGCCGCACATCACCTCTCGGAGTGCTTCACCCAGCGAGCCCAACACCAAAGTCCATTTTTCAGAATAGACCCCCCTCAACTCTACATGCGCGCGCACACACACCCACCCACATATATCTATATATATATATATACACACACACACATACATGTATATACCTATATGTGTAGAGGCATATGTATACATACATACATATATATATATATATATGTCTGGAGTTGTATGTATATATATATATATATATACATATACATATGTATAGAGTTGTATATTATATATATAACGACACAGAATACAATATATTATCAGGTAATATATACATATACATAACATATATGTATACATGTATGATTATAGGTGGATAGACAGATAGATGTAAGTCTACAGAGGGCAGCCCTTTTGTTGAATTCCACGGCTAACCGGCGTCAAACCTCCGCCGTCAGCCGTAAATCTTAAACTCCAAACCCAAAACCCGATTTCCTCAACCCTAAATCCTAAACCCTAACCCCAAAACCCTCAAAACCCTAAAAGCCTAAACCCCAAACCTTGAACCCTGCATCCTCACCGTCCCAACCACATTTTCATGCACGGGAGAGTTAGATAGAGGCCCGATCAACCATGTAAAGCTCGGGTTTAGGATTCAAGGTTTAGCGTTTAGGGTTTAGGGTTCAGGGGTTCGGGTTTAGGGTTTAGGGTTTAGGGCCAATCGAAACCCACAAAAAGGCCTTGAAAAAGCAGGCCTTCGCATCCAGTATGGCGTCAGAGAGGCTGGTGGACGGCCGGCCGGCTGCGAGGAAGAAGTCCATCAGTGGTTTGGTCAAGGCCACGTGCTTTAGAATCTAATATGTGGCTCGGAATAGTTGGTAGTAGTATCCCCGTACTTATCCTAAGCATGGTAGAGTTTGCCCCCCAAAACCCTATTCTAATTACCAAGGCCCCTAGACTAGGCCCTAGGCGTATAGGCAGTTTGAGGGTGGGATCTGGGGATGACCTACTTAAAGGATCATGGGGCTAAGGGATCTATAAGGGTTCCTTAAAGGGATCTATAGGGTTTAGGGTTTAGGGTCTACTTAAAGGATCATGGGGCTAAGGGATCTATAAGGGTTCCTTAAAGGGATCTATAGGGTTTAGGGTTTAGGGTCTACTTAAAGGATCATGGGGCTAAGGGATCTATAAGGGTTCCTTAAAGGGATCTATAGGGTTTAGGGTTTAGGGTCTACTTAAAGGATCATGGGGCTAAGGGATCTATAAGGGTTCCTTAAAGGGATCTATAGGGTTTAGGGTTTAGGGTCTACTTAAAGGATCATGGGGCTAAGTAACTAGGGTTATAATTAGGGGAACTATACTTATAACCCCAATTAGGGTACTTATAATCTTACTTGCTAAGTCCCATGATCCTCCAAGTAGGGTTCAGGGATAGTTGGCTTTAAATGGTTCAGGGCCTTCTACGGTTTCGGGTCTGGGATTTTTGTTTTGCAATGTCTCGGGCTTTAAACCCCGAATCCTACGGAAGCCGTTCAAGAGTTCCAAGGTTTTGCGCCTGGGCGTCAATTGTTTGGGCTTGAACCTGAATCACTTAGTAAGTAAGGTTATAAGTACTTTAATTGGGGTTATAAGTATAGTCACCCTAATCAATAAGTATAGTCACCCTAATCATAACGCTAGTCCGAAGCCCGAAGCCATGAGCCTTGAACCCTAAAACCGCAAACCCCAAGCCCCAAGTCCCAAGGCCCGCACCCCTGCGCATCCGAGCCCCCGCGCCCGATGCACGCAACTTCACCACATCCCGAACATCTGTGCATCCGGACCGAAGTATTTTTGCTGCGACTGCAACCTTCGAATCTCGATCCCTACATATCCCCATATCTTGCAGACCTCTAAACCCTAGGCTTCTTAAACCCGTAAACCCAAAAGGGCAACTTCGCGTGTTCCCGGCTCCGAACACTGAACCCTTCTGGCTTGACGTCCAAATCCAAACTTGCCTCCTGAGCCATTTGTTTCCCGTTGATAAACCGTACAAGACCTTCGTTGAACACCTAAACGAGTCTGGAAGATCCTTGATCAATCCAAAGAAGCCCGATAAGACCCTAAGTGGATTTTTCAATATCTCACCGGTGTAGCCCTGCAGTAGTGCCAGTCCCAGCGCAGGTGTCTACGCGCTGACCGCCACCTACGGCGGCATCGGCGGCAAGCGATTTGAGATGATGGCCGTCGTCTTCAGGGAAGAGGCCTGGACCCGCCAAGCCTTTTCGCTATTAATGCTACGACGGCTTTTATGACGACGACTACGAACACCACCACGACCTCCTAGCTCTACCATGAAGCAAGAAAACAACATCAAAGCGCTCCCGTTCTTGCGCTTCTCTGCTTCTTTGGCTTCGGAGTTGAAGGAGCGCAAACCAATCCCTAACCTGCCTGGAGGGCAGCCTTTCGCCTTACGACTTCATCAGGGCCGAAAACCTAAACCCCCTTTAAACCCGAATCTTTCCCGTATGAAAAGAGGCAACCACAGCAAATCTAGAGCCTTCTTAAGCCCTAGACCTAAAACCCGAAGTCCCCAAGCCCATTGATATCACCCCTTTCTGAGGGTCCCAAACCCCAAACCCTAAACTCTAAGAAGCCCTTTCAACACCTTTGTGAGGGTCCAAAACCCGATCCTGTAGACCTCGGGGTTTCAGGCTCCAGCCGCAGAGAATGCTGACTGGGATCCTGCAGAGATCAAGGACCCATACAGTTGTTTTATGTTTCCAAAGTACCCTAAACCCTAAACCCTAAACCCTAAACCCTAAACCCTAAACCCTAAACCCTAAACCCTAAACCCTTCATGTTTGAATACTTTTTGTTGTTTATGTTCTGGGGTTTTTTGGTTCTAGGGCCTGAGAGGGTCTTATTGTTTTATAGGGTTTTGTGGGGGCTTCCCCTTCACATGTATATACAGATACACACATATATTTATATACATATTATATATATATATATATATATATATATATATAGAGAGAGAGAGAGAGAGAGAGAGAGAGACATACATACATAGAGAAATGAATGGAACTATACAGCAGTTCTTATAGACGCAGAGGGATAGAGACGTATAAGTATACACACGCCAGAATCAAAACCCAAACCCCTGTTTATATTTCTATTCATATCTTTGTCTACATCTATATCCGCATCTGTATTTCTATCTATGTCTATATCTGTATCTATATCGATATCTATACCGCTATATCTCCTTATACGTATTCTGAAAAGAGCACCAAGTCAAGGACCGGGCTTTCCTAAGTTTTAGGTTAGGGACCCCAAAAAGCACACAAGCATAAGCATTTAAAGGGATATCCTTACCTTATTGGGCTTCATTATAAGGGGGGGGGGTATGTGGGATATCCCTATCCTAAGTTTTGCTTACATGCTTTTTGGGACCTTCTTAGGCTTCCTCAAATGTGTTGGGATTTTGAGTGTTGCTCGCCTGTGTTTTACCGAAGCTACGGGGGCTGGGGGGAGAAGGCGTTTCAGGGTTCCATGAGGATTTCAGGTGCCAGGTACGGCCATAAGAACTTTAAGACATATTGCTGCGCATGTCAAGTTGCAACGTGGTCGGCTACTTAGTACAGATTGTATCATAGTATACCTCTCAACCCGAGTCTAATTATTAAGGCCTCTATATTACTTTAGTTAGCTCCGTGCAGAAAATATCCTCCTTTTCAAATCCTGTCAGCTAAGCAAGCTCCTCCGTCGATCTCGGACTCCTCATTCGCCAAACTCCTTGGTGGCATCAGGGAGACTCCTTAAAGGGGGACCTTTCTTCACCCTACTTCTGGCTCTCTTAAAAGGGACCCCACTGAAAGGGTCTATATCCCCAAGAGTGCCCCCTAGCCCCTAAACTCTTAAGCCCTAAACCCTAAACCCCCTAAACCCTAGACCTTAATCCCAACTCTTACAAGAGCCAGGACAGCTGTTTGCAGAGGTTGCAGCAAGCAGGGCATGCCGGGGAGGTTCTGGAGGCCAGGCAGGGTTCAGCAGGGCCTTGCAGGGGTGTGCGGTTCTGGTTCAGTGTACTGAGGGAGCCCAATACCCCTTAGCTACGGAATATTATCGTAAAGAGCCTTATATTCCTTAGTTCAGGAATATATCTTACATCGTAGGGGGCTTATTCCTATGACTTAAGGTATTTTGGTGTCTTTTGGGTACAGGACTGCTGCCAAGTTCAATGGTCTTGAGGGCCTGCCCGGAAATCCCGCGCTCTGCTTCGAGGTTTCAGGTCCCATAACAAACCAACTCGAACTCAACAAAGCCAGGCGCAAGCCCTAAACCCTAAACCTGAAATCTTCGTAAACATGAAAAACTCTAAGCCCTTTCAAACCCTAAATCCTTTTAACCCTCCCGCTCTCGAGGTCGCCAAGGGTTGTGAGCGCTTCTTCGAGCTGGGTGTCTTCGAGAGGCAGGGCTTCCTTTAAAGGGATCTATAAGGGTTCCTATAAGGGACCTACAAGGGTTCTATGAAGGGTTTTTAGGGTTTTGGGGTTTAGGTTTTAGGTTTGTTTTTTTGTTTTGGTCGAGGCTTGTCAGGTGAAAGTTTCCAAAGCTGGTTGAGGGTCTGTTGGGTTTGTAGTCTCTTTTGATCCGGTACGCTGAAGCCAAAAAGCCCGAAAGCCCTCTTGAGGCCCTTATCCCTGAACCCAAAGTCCCAAACTCTACAACGCCACGGCTGGCCCCGAAAGAGGCCCTAGACCGTAAAGCCTTAAACTCTAAGCTTTCATGTCTTCACATGGCAGTTTACAGGTTTCATCTCACCAGCTTTTCGAGCTTGCTGGACCGCCTGGGCTGTCCTTTGGGGTTTGGGGCCTTTAGGGTCTAGAGCCTACTGGGTTTAGGGCCGGGGCCTCCCATTCTTCATGCCTCGAGGTTGGGTCTGGACTTGAGCTTCAGTGGGCTTGCTCCTTAGGGTTTCAGGAATGTGTTTGGCTTTAAGAGGCAGGAATCGATGTGGTTGGAGTGAGGGTGCTTTTTCGCTTCGCGGAATCGGCACCGTCCAGCAGGAACGCAAACACCTGTAAGCCAATTGCTTTCCCAATGATGTGCGATCCAAGCGGTGGGTGGGTAAGTATTAGAGGCAAGGCAAGCTTGACAAGCGATTGCTTCAACTTGCCTGATCCCTAAACGGCACAAAACTCTAAACCCAACATCCTAAACCTAAAACCGCTAGACCCCTAAAGCCCTCAACCCTCAAACCCTTAGCCCCAAAACGGTCTAAAGCCCGAAACCCAATGCCCCAAGCCCGGCCCGAAGAGGACCCCAAACCCTGGACCCTAAACCCTAAACCCTAAACCCTCATCCCTATACCTTAAACCCCAAACTAGACCCTGAACCCTAAACCCTAAACCCTGAACCCTACACCCTAAACCCTAGTCCCTAGACCCTAAACCCTAATCCCTAAACCCCAAACCCCGAAATGAACCCTAAACCCAAAAGAGGCCCGTGGGATTGAACCGCTGGCACCGTGGCCGGGTGGTTCTCCTTGGCGACTCGGCGCACGCTATGCCACCCTTCCTGGGCCAGGGCGCGAACCAGGTGGGGGCCTTTTTCGACTACTTGAAGGTTCATGGGGGTTACAAGTATGTAAGTTACAAGTATGTAAGGTAACCGTAATTATAACCCGGATTAGGGGGCTTATAACCCCACTTATAACTACCCATGAACCTTCAAGTCGGGTTCAGAGTTTGGGGTTTTGGGGTTTAGGGGTTGGAGTTGAGACTTGCTTTCAAGTTACAGCAGAAAGGTTTCTGTTTAGCATAGCAAAAAATGTCACGATGAGAAGGTAACCATCAAGGGTGGTCGTAAAGCTATTGTTGCAAGGTCGTACCTGGAAGGTACGTCGCACCCGCGCAACTTCTGTGTGATGGTCCGAACGCAAGAGCGCCAGTCGACAGGTCGTCGGACGAGGTGATACCCAAATTCAGGATTTCCTGTCAGCCACCTGTGGCCACAGAAGTTCGCACCTTGCCGTCAAGATCAAACGGAAAACTCGAGAGGGGATAAACGTTTTGGCTTGGCCACAAAATGGGAGTTTCCGAAAATTAGGGGTACCTTACATGTTGGGATCTTTAGAATAAGCATCCTGCTATTCAGGGTACTATATTCGGGCCCCCTATTCCCGGAGACTCCCGAATCCAGAACTTAAGGCCGACCCCAAACCCCACGCCCCAACATCCGCGCGACCTGGAACCACAAGGCCAACGTCCCCAAACTCAGCACCCCGAACCCACAGGCCCAGACGCCAAGATTTAATTACATACATATAGTAGACAGTAGATAAATGGAAAAACAGATACAAAGATAAACAAACGGGCAGGTGAATACATGGATGAGTACAAACATGCATAAACAAGAAACAAATGAATAAATGCATGAACACAAGAATAAACAAGTTAAAGCATCAAAGGCATCCCTAAACCCTACACCCCAAACCCTAGACCCTATACCCCAAACCCTAGACCCGGTAGCCTAAACCCCCTGTTGACTTCTTGGGTCCGTCCTGAAGCGCGGGAGCAGGCCATCCAGGATGCCGTGTGCCTCGCGCGTGGCCTGGGCTGCAGCGGAAGGAACGCAGAATTTGAGGGGGGTTTAGGGTTTGGAATTTAGGGTTCAGCAGCTCCGGATCCAGCAGTATTATGGGAATGCCACAGCAACGGTTTTGATATAGCACCCACCCACCCAGAGTATCTCATAACATTAATAAGAAAATACACTTCAACCATATAGGTCGGTTCAACAGTTTCTATTCAACAATGACCTGTCTACTTTGGTTCGCATTACTATTTTCGAGTCACGCTTTTATTTTAGGGTTCGAACTGTTACTGTCGTTTTGTGGTTCGGACTAAACGAAACTCTAAACGGGAAGAGCCTAAGCGGAGACTTAAAAGGAACCCTAAACGGAACCCTAACCGGACGGAGTCCTAAACACTTAAACGGAACCCTAAAGGAACCTTAAACGGAAAGCATCCTAAGCGGAGACCGAAAAGTAACCCTAACCGGACGGAATCCCAAACGGGACCCTAAAAGAAACCCTAACGGAGACCTAAACGGAATCCCAGACGGATTGGCCTGAAACCAAGAACGACTTGAACCACGAATGATTGACTTTGCCTTCAACCACGAATTATTGGAATTGAACCATGAATTATTGGCCTTTAACCACGAATATCTGGCTTTGCACCACGAAGTCTTTAAAGTTTCAATTATCATATGAAAGAGAGGTTTAGGGTTCAGGGGTTTTGGGTTTAGGGGTTTAGGGGTTTGGGGGTTGAGGGGTTTAGGGGTTTAGGGTTTAGGGCTTGCGTGGCTTCGGGTTTGGGTGATAAGCCATGAACCCTAAACCCTAAACTTACAGGGGTTTTCAGGCTTTGAAGATCAACATCCTGTGGGCTCTAGCGTCTACAGGGTGGGGGTGAAACTCACGGGGCTCTCCTCGTCCGGGTTTCGGGATTTTGGCTTAGGGCTCGAGGGTTAAGGGATTTAGGGGTTTTAGGGCTTTAGGGGTTAGCTACGTGGAGGATCATGGGACTTAGGAAGTAAGGGTATAAGCACCTCAATTGGGGTTATAAGTATAGTTACCCTTCTTATAACCCTAGTTCCTAAGTCCCATGATCCTTTAAGTAGCCTTTCGGGGATCTTGGGGCGAGGGCAGTTCGTGACCGAGGATTTAGGATTATTTTTTTTTTGGGGGGGTGATGAAGAGTTGATGCCTTCTTCCAGTCTGTCTTTAAGGGTTCATGCAAGGGTACCATAAGGGTTCTCTATGGGTTTAGGCTTTAGGGCTTAAGGGTCCATGTAATAACCCAGCATAGAAAAATACAACCCAAAAATCTTTTTCTGATTTTGGATGAATGTCCCTATGGTATGGCTTGGGTTGGGGCATCAGGGCTTCAAGAGAGCTGCTTCGGTTTAAGATTCTTTGGTGGCTAAGAGTCTAGTGTTGTTGTTCTAGTTTGCAGCGGTCTGTTTTTTTTGGATCAGCCATCAAGCCTAAACCTTCAACCCAAAGCCTCAAACCTGAAACTCCAAACCGTCAACCTTGAACCCTAAACCTAAGCCCGAAGCCCCAAAGCCCGAAGAGAAAGCATGGCTGATTTTGAAGCTCCTCAGCCCCGAAGCGTGGGTTTGTTTAGGGCTATCATGAGGCATTCAGTTTTTGGGCTTTTACGGTTCAGGCGAGGTTTAGGTTCCTCCGTAAGAAAGGACCCAGCAAACTTTGGCGCAACAGTCGTCGATATCGGCTCTGGTTTTCTTTCTAGGACAGGAGCCCTTGCAGGAAGCTTTAGTGCAATGTTTCAGGTGCAAGGTACTTCGATTGATTCATCCATCACTGGTGAACAAACCCTACAACCCAAATCTCTAACTTCACCCCCTGGCAAACCTTATAGAACACTTATAGAGACGCTGCAAAACGCTGGTACCACCTTTCTAGAACCCTGACGGAACCCATTTTTTCATGTATCGGACCTAGGACCCCTTCTGGGACTCTAGGAGCCCTGATACAGCCGTTGCAAAACCCCGATACAACGTTTCTAAAACTTCAGAGCGAACCGTTGTAGGAACCGCAAAAGGAACCCTCACAGGAAATCGTTGTAGGAATCCTTACAGTAACCCTTCGAAGAACGTTGTAGGAACCCCATGGAGGAATCAAAACCTACACACTAAACCCTAAACCCCAAAACCACTGAACCCTTGACCCCTAGACCCCTAAACCCTCATTTCAGGTTGGCTGCGCCGGGTCGGCTTCGCCGATGGTCCAGGATCCTTGGAAGCTGGCTTGCTGCACGGCTGAAGGGAACCCTTTAAAAGTACCATAGGGGCCTTATCCCTAAACTCCTAAACCCTTGTAGACCCCAATTCAAGGCAGCCTTATGGTACCTTGAAGCGATTACTGTAGGGGCTTAACTAATTACCTCGAATATTTTGGGGGTTCCTTGGTATGACTATAGTATCATGGCTGCAGGTATCCGATTCAAAGGTACTACGAATGGGTCTATAAGGTTGCAGGACTTTGGGGATTTGGGGTTTGGGGGTTTAGTTTTATCTACGCTATTTCGGGGGCTCCATATTATAATCATAGTATAGTATATACCCAAAACCCTATGAGGAAGGTACCATAAGGGCTTCTGTTGGGTTCAGGGACTTAGGGCTTTGGATTTTATGGGTTTAGGGTTTAGGCTCTTAGTGTTAGGATTTTGGGGATGAGGGTCTAGGGTTTAGTGTTGTGGCATGGGTCAGGTCACAGCTTTCTGCGGCCCCAGAGAGCCCAATACCCCTTAATTAAGCAATATACCTTAAGTTATATGGGGCTTCATATTATGATGTAAGCTATATTCCTTAATTAAGGGGTATTGGGCTCTCTGGGGCTGTGAGGCTTTCGGAATCAGGGGCTGTGGGCTTCAGGGTCTCCAGGGTTCTTGCAGCTGTGTGATCTGCGGGTTGTCGGGCGTTCTGTGCGACTACTTGGAGGATCATGGGACTTAGTAAGTAAGGTTATAAGTACCCTAATTCGGGTTATCAGTATAGTTACCCTAATTATAACCCCAGTTCCTAAGTCCCAGGATCCTTGAAGTAGTGTCTGTTTCACCGGTTGCTCATCCTGCGATTTTGCTTTGTCTCCTCGGGTGTCGTACGAAGCATTCAGGGATCCGAGCTTGGGATGTTTCAGAAATGGTTTAGGGTTTAGGGTTTAGGGTTTAGGGTTTAGGGTTTAGGGTTTAGGGTTTAGGGTTCAGGGTTTAGGGTTTAGGGCTTCAGGGAAGGGAGGGAAAGAGTTGAAGAACCTTCGTACCTCCAACGCAACAGTCCATTGGTGAGGGCGTGTGGCCAAACACGTTTCAAGTGTGTAGGGTTGGAGGAGTTCAGGGTGTGCGCTTTTTTTTCTGGTTGCGGAGTTGAGAAGCTTGGGCCATGGTTCTATGATTCAAAGCCGGGAAGCCCGAAGCGATGGCGCCAAAACAGATAGAGGGAACTCCAGAAAGTTGGAATATGGTTTCAGGGTAGGATACCTTATAATTTACCATACAGGGTTTAGGATAGTCATATTCCAACTTTCTGGCTTTTACTATACTGGTAGGCAGGTCGCAATGAGACCGGACCCCCCCTGGAAGCTTGCAGGAGCGGAGTTTACGAAAATAGGGGACCCTAAGAAAAGTACCCTAATTACTAGGATCCCTATTATAAGACCCCAAAAGCAGGTACCCCCTAATTTTCGGAAACTCCCATATCTACGTACGATTACTTGCAACATGTACTGCTTGCAACGCTAGTTATTCCTACCCATGATCCCCAAAAGCCTTTTTTGAACTCACAAGCTGCACGGTCTTGTGCAGACCGGCGGGAGCCGTGAAGGAACTGCTGAGTGTAAGGTTATGAGGCTAATACACTTCTTTGGACTTCGGAAGGCAAGCTCCCAGACAACACCTGAAGCCTGAGACGCCCCTGTGAAGTCGAGTATCGGAAGGTCTGGACCCTTAAGTCAGCAACTTGGGGTGCACGGCTCTGGGTTTAGGCTACAAAGCTCAGAACCCAAATTTTGAGTCCAAAACTCATCCTCAGACTTGAACAAAATCGCTCAGAGTTTCGCTGCAGGCTCGGCTACACGGCGCAGCGCTTGCCCCCGGTGGCTCTTTGGCTGCGCATCTACTACAGAAGACCAACTAATTACCAACACCATTCCTTAGGGCTCCGCATTATAACGATCCTATAATGTACACCAAAACCCTCTAGTTATCCTATAATGTACAACAAAACCCTCTAATGGTGAAGGCTCCTACATAAAACCCCTTTTAGTGGCCATTACAGTGATACTTGTTATAGACCCCTTTAAACGGAACCCCTAATGTTTAAGGACAATACACAAGACCCTTAAACCCTAAACCCTAAACTCTAAACCCTAAACTGTAAACACTAGATGTTACTTTATCATGTCGTGTCCACACAGTGGTCACATCCTTTTCAACGTTAAGAACAAGACTGAGCAATTTGGCAGCTGCCAAATCGGACACAACACCAGGTTCTATAGGCATGTTGCTCACAAAGCGTGGAGCGGGGAGCTGCAGGTGGGATGGGAGAGTTGTTTTCGTGCCAAGTTTCATTGAGGGAACAACAGCAGGAGCCGAGTCACAGCCTCAGCATGCAAAGGGGACATCGAACCCATGTTTGTCAAATCCCACTAGACGTTCTAGAGTGCGTAAACAATCAGCCGGATAGGATTAGCCGATTATCCACTGCTTGGTGTTCTCGACCGAATGGTCAACCCCAGCTTCTAGACTCTAGACTTTCTTGAGCTTTGTCAGTTGTTTCCACCTGTACAACAGACACCGTCCGGAAAATAGGATATGCATTTTGCAGGCCTCCTTGGAACTCATCACTGAAAGCTCCATGCGACCTAATTCGGCAGAGGGCCCTGAAAGTTGCCTGCGAGTGGTTGGAAGCTACTCCCAGCAGCAGCTGTTGCTATGCCATTGGCGGAACGGCCCCTTGTAGCTCCGCAGCTCCTTGCAACTGCAAATGCTCCATCTCCCGGACATCCTCGGCATAAAGACACGGAGGTGTACTGTCCAGCATGATGCGAGGAAGAAGCTTGAGGTCCTTTCATTGCGAGTGAGGTCGTCAGGTTGCTGGAACACGAGGTTGCTCCAGCCAGACTCGTGATCGAGGTGCTGGGCAAGGTGTCCGTGCCAGTTCCTCGCGGGGCGGGGTTGCGCATGGTGCAGCAGCTTGTAGCCGCCGTCCGCTGCGTGCACGGGATGGATGTTTGCCACCGGGATTTGAAGGCACGTGTTGCGGCTTGTTCTCCGACTCATGTTCTGTTGGCCTTGTTCTGCCCATGCGAGCCTACAGTGCGGGAGTGCCTGCTATGTCCGTAGGTCAACAACATCATGCAGACAACACGTGGCACCCTGAAGATCATCGATTTCGGCTTGGCTTCTCCAGCGGGGCAGTTCAATGAGCGTGTAGGGACGCTGTAGGGGCCTCGGCCGTGAGCATGACCGAATTCCCAAGCACCACAGCCGGCACAGCGAGGCTTTCGTTTCTATTTGCTTTCGCAGTCGGGGGCCATGCGGACCAGACTCCACAGGAATTGACATATCGGTCATACCCTCTCCCAACCCCCCCCTGAGATGTTGCCTGCGAGAACCTGTACATCGACGCCGAAAGGAGGCTCACCATTAACACTGACCATGCCTATCTTCATGCTGAAATCTTCGTGAGAAGGAAAGCCACTCAATTCGTTTGGGGAAATGATTCCAGAGCCCGGTGGGTCCATTGTGATCTGCCTGAGACGGTCATCGTTGACGAGAAAGATATAGTGAAGCTTGGAAAGAAATGTGTTCGCCCCCGCAGATCTACTGCTTACAGAGACAATGATGGGGTGAAGAATGCCATTGACTGTGCCAAGAACTCTGGGGCGAAGAATGATTGGAAGAAGGTACATCGCCTTCGCCGTGAAGCTCGTAAGACATGGGAAGAGGCCAGACTTTCGCGAATACTCGTTGGAGGATGGGAGGAGTTCAGGGCCTTGCAGAATAAGAGAGGCTGGTGGGGAGAGTTACTCAAGGACAAGTCCGCGAAGGAGCTCACTGCAGAGGTAACTCGTCACCTCGAGAGTAAGATGGTCACTCCTGGTATGCAAGGTTGGGATGATGAGCTCGACGGGATGATTGCCAGTCTGCCACCGGCACGCAATTTTGAGGAGTTCTGTATCCAGGATGTCAGAACTGAACTTCAAGGGATGAAATGCAGGAGTGCTGTTGGCCCTGATGGCATTAGAGTGCACCTTCTTCGTGAAATTGCTAGCCACGGTGAGTTTGCGCAACAACTGGTTGATCTCATTGACCACATCATTGTCAATCAGCAGACGCCACACAGATCGAGTGTCAGCTTCCTGTCTCTGCTGGCTAAATGTCCTGTCCCTCAAAAACCTGGTGACCTTCGCCCGCTCGCCGTCAGTTCAGCCTTCAATAAGCTGGTGAACCGCCTTGTATGCACTCGCATCCTTCCCGTTTTTCGGAGAGGTTCCCGAATCTCCGCATGCGGAAGGGGGCGACAAGCTGCAGACCTTATTGGGGCGACCTCCAGAATCCGTGACGTTGTTCATGAATGGCGCATGCCCTGTCTCGTTTGCAAGCTTGATGTATCGGGCGCCTTTGATAGAGTCGACAGACGCAAAGTCGCCCAACTCCTCCGAGACCGGTTGAATGGGGAGGAACTGACTGCTGAACTGCGCTATATCCTTGGCCACTCCACACTCATGTGCTGCAAGGACAAGTTCCGGGAGGACATTCTCTCATCGTTTCTCCTAATAACGGGATTAAACAGGGTGCTCCCGAGAGCGCTCGTGCCGATCGTAGTCGAAGTCGAGACAGCTGACACTTTGTGCGAAATGATGGTGGGCGAGTGAGCTCTCTGGGGTGTAGGCCTGTTGTGGCGGGCTCAAGACCTGCTCTCTGCGGAGTGGAGAAAGAGCTATTGCACCTTAAAAAAGATGTTACTCTAAACCTTAAAGACCCTTCTTGTAGCCCTTGAAAGTATCCTCCAGGGTTCGTTTAAGGGATCCTTAAAAGTTCCTTTGAGGATCCTTAAGGGTTCCTTTACGGCGTCGTTCAGGGTTCCTTTAAGGGGAATCGAGGCCGTCCTGGGCATTGAGAGCGGATTCCTGGGACAAGTCGAGCTGCCCGGCTGCAACGAATTAGGGTTTAGAGTTTAGGGCTTGGGGTTTCGTTTAGAGTTTAGAGTTTTGGGTTTTGGGCTTTCGGTTTCGTATAGGGTTTGGGTTTTGGGTTTAGAGTTTAGGATTCCTTTAAAGGGTACTATAAGGGTTCCTTTAACAGATCTATAGGTTTTGGGCTTAGAGTTTAGGGTTTTGGGTTTTGGGCTTTGGGTTTCGTATAGGGTTAAGGGTTTTGGGTTTAGAGTTTAGGATTGCTCTAAAGGGTACTATAAGGGTTCCTTTAACAGATCTATAGGTTTTGGGCTTAGAGTTTAGGGTTTTGGGTTTTGGGCTTTGGGTTTCGTATAGGGTTAAAGGTTTTGGGTTTAGAGTTTAGGATTCCTTTGAAGGGTACTATAAGGGTTCCTTTAACAGATCTATAGGGTTTGGGGTTTAGAGTTTAGAGTTTAGGGTTTAGGGTTTTGGGTTTGGGGCTTTGGGTTTCGTATGGGGCTTAGGGTTTTGGGTTTAGAGTTTAGGGGCTAAGGGTTTAGGGCTTCGGGAACGCTAAAGGCCCCCCAGCCCAGGAAGCAAGTTTACACATGTGCTTATCTGATCGTGGCTTGACTGCTTGAATGATGTTCGGGAGACGTAGTATATGAAAACCACGTATTTGCATCTGATCTCCAGGCAATTTCAGCCGCAGGCCGAACGTGGCAAGCAGCTTTTGCATAAACATCCCTAGTCTTTATACCGGAACCCGAACGGCAGGAACGCGCTCGCATTCGTGATTTTACATGCAGTCGAAAAGCCTCCCTGAATAATTTGACAACAAGGCTTGCTTCTGTGTCTTGTTCGCGGCTACATGCTTTGGCACATAGGTTCACTGCAACAAGCTCAACCTTAACTTGTCTAAACCCTACACCCCCGGAGGCTAAAACCCAAACCTAGACCCGCAAACTGAAGCCTTCAAACAACAACAAATCGGAGCCTTAGGGTTTAGGGTTTAGAAGTTTAGGGTTTCGGGTTTAGGGCTTTGGGTTTAGGGTTTTTAAAACCAAGCACTGAAGCACCCAGGACATTGCCCGGAGATCTCGGCGCGATGGTTCGGGAGAACTTCTTCCGGCTCACCGCGGGCACGGGCGTGGCAGGATGCGGCAAATGCAGGGTCTGAGGAGCACTAATAGGAACCCTCAACCTAAGCCGGACCTAAGCACTAAACCCCACTTGGAGGATCATGGGACTTAGTAAGTAAGGTTATAAGTACCTTAATTGGGGTTATAAGTATAGTTACCCTAATGATAACCCTAGTTACTAAGTCCCATGATCCTTTAAGCAAACCCCTATCGGCCCTAGCCCTACCGCAATTAGGGGCCTCGATGCTGAGCATTGGTGGCGTGTCTATCATAGTTATAAGAGATAATGGGGACCATCAGGGACAACCCAAACCCCAAACCCTAGCACCTCAACCCCTAAACCCGTAATCCCTAAGCCCTAAGCCCTGAAAACGCTAAACCCTCAGCCTTAAACCCTCGGATTTAGACGGGGTCCGATCCCTTACGCGGATCTACAATGGTTCCTCAAAGGATTTATCAGGGCTTCTATAAGGGTTCAATACATCCTTCTCATAAGGGTGCCGTGCTATATTGGGGGACCCAAAAAGTGACTTGTGATTTAGACAACTACCAGAGTCCTTGCAGACGGATTTGCGTGTGTAGATATGTCGGAAGGTCGGTGTTCAATTTCATAAGCAGTGGCTGCAGGAGTTTTGTTGTCAGGAGGGATGAGCTTTTCGGGGACTTGCGAATCGACCATGGTTGGAATGCGTGCATCAAAACTTAAGCACCCTTTTTCTCGGAGACCGGTGCTGACTGTACTAATCCTGTGGCTGGGGATCGATAGGGCTTTCTCTGAGAGGAACAAGTGAAGCATTCGTTCTTGTGTCTTAGGGTTTACGGGTTGCAGGGATTCTCGTGCCGAGCTTTGCAGGACTGGTGTTCCTCAACGGCGCGATTGCCAGAGTTTGATGCTGGCGCTCCTTTCACCTGTAGCCCCAGTCCGGCATAGCCAGCACGAAGCTTTCGAAAACTTGACACAGCCACTTTCGTACACACTATGCCTCAAGCCTCGGTTTGATCGAGTCAGAACAAAAGCAACCTCAAACCAATTCACAGAGCAGAGCCGCCGAACAGTTTTTTTTTAGGCTTATTGGTGTGAGCCCCAAACTCAAAGCCCCAAGCTGCATCAGAGTGGGTTTAGGGTTTAGGTTCGCCGTATCATGCAGGGTTTGGAATCGGCGTTGGCTGCTGAGTGTGGAGATGGACCATCCAGGTTTCACCCAGCCCTACCCCTAAACCCCTAAGTTTTCAAAACCACCTAAACCCGAACGTCTAATCGGGTTTTCGGGTTTTTGAGTATACTGCTTTGGGTTTCTTATGGATTTGGGGTCAAGGGCTTTAGGAATTTTGGGGTGTCGGGCTTAGAGCATAGAGGGCTGCATGGTCCGAGGTTGGAGGCTGTGGTAGTTTTGAGCCTGAATAGCTTACCTTCTTAAACCCTGAAGCCCCTGACCCCAAACCCTAAACCCCCTAAGCCTTAAACCCTCAACCCTAAGCCGTAAACCCTAAGCCCTAAGCCAAGCCGCAAACCCCAAACCCGAAAACCAAAACCCTATAGATCCGTTAAAGGACCCCTTATACAGGTAGTATCCTTTAAAGGAATCCTAAACCCCAAACCCCAAACCCTTCATCGGTTTTCATCGATTTTCCGCGCTGCCAGCGAAAAAGATCAGCTTCCAGTCTGGGTGATTACCACCAGCACCACCACGACGACGACGACGACGACTACTACTACTACTACTTCTACCTCTACCTCTGCTTCTACTTCTACTTCTACTACTACGTCGAGGACGACGACTACTACTACTACTACTACTACTACTACTACTACTACTACTACTCCTCCTACTCCTGCTCCTGCTCCTGCTCCTGCTTCTGCTCCTGCTCCTGCTCCTGCTCCTGCTCCTGCTCCTGCTCCTGCTCCTGCTCCTGCTCCTGCTCCTGCTGCTGCTGCTGCTACTACTACTACTGCTACTACTACTAATGATTGGTATTATTACGATTCAGACGAAACCATAGTATTAGTTTCTACGTCGGCGGTGGGCCGTCGAAGACCAGCCGGCTCGACGGCCACCACTTGCGCCGCGGCGGACCCTAACATAGTACCCTAAAAGTAGGATCCTTTTTCTACGGACCCCAAGATAAGGTACCCCCCCCAATTTTCGGAAACTCCTGCAGGACCGGCACAACATGCCATGGTGCAAAGGTCACGTGTGCGTGCCCCGAACCCGATGCGAACATGTGGAGCGGACGTCTGATTTATGAGTTATGTTTCATCGACGATCGTGCACCCTGCAGCATGTGTGTTGTGTTTCGTGCTAGATTCAAGAAGAAAGCGTTGAGCTGTGGCGTTTGTGCGGCGGTGCGTTGTGGTTGGTATTGAATTACTCAAAGCGAACAGTTGATCTGCCACCTCGCTCAAAGCATCGTGAGATACGCAAGTGTCTTGGAAACAGCTGTCGCACATTGGTGTTTGAAGCGAGTCGGGAGGCTGATTCGGAAAGACTCGCGACTTCCGCAGACGTCCTTCTTGCTGCGAAATCCGAAGATTCGATGCGGAGACGCAAAGCACAATCAACCAATGCATGTGCCGACAGCGTCACACAGGGTTGTAAGACACGTGCGAGTGACGGTTGCACGATATCTCCGCGAGAGATTTTACGCATACCGGGGAGTATGAGCAAGAGTGTCTCACAGTCCTACTCATTGTTTGTGTTTTTCGATGGACACATGTGGCCTGAGCCAGGGGCTGGGCTGAAGTGTAAGGGACAGCCACATTCAAACTCATCCCAATCCTGACGAAATATGTCGTTTTGCAAGCAGCTGGTATTTCCGCATGCCCAGTCGCTCATTGATGCCACATGCGGAAAACGACTTGCCTTGCTGCGCCATCTATTCCACCGCTTGGCCACCCGTCGCAGGTGCCATCCCTCCGCAAGGAGGGTCTGGGCATGGCTGGGCTTGGTGGGCGGCCCTGCGCGACCGCGACCGATAGGGATTCGGAGGTCAGGTGCAGCGAGGATGCAGTTTTCGGCGTTCTGCTCGTAGCCTTCGGGTCTGGTGCCGCTTTTGAACCAACGGAGGCAGGTGTCCAACTGCAGTCGCAGCGCGGGCTGGAGCGCACGTCCCGAGATTTTTGTAGGTCAGGGCCACTTCGAGCCAACTCAGCGTTGCAACCCATATAGTGGCCGATCGCCTCGGCCTGCTGGCGGGACGTGTTGCCAGCCATGCCTTCAACACAATTCGTTCCAACTTCAGACAGCCGCTTGCAATGTTTTGATCGCTTTCTGCCGAGTTTCGCGCGTTGCTTATCCATCGCCTCCGCGAGGCGTTGCCGCTGGCTACGCGTACCCGTGCCTGCTGCGGCCACCCCGCCTATCCTGCCGCTGGCACCCTCTCGCACAATTGCTAGGAGCCCGTGTCATGTTGCAAGCCACGTCTGCGCTTCGGACATGGATTGGCGTGTCCCGTCCACGATGTGCGCAGGATTGAAACTGTTTGCAACGGTGTGCTAGCCGCTAGCCGCCGTTGCTAACAAATTGTTGACACAACACACGTTTGCCCCTGCTGCACGAGCGTGCGAGACTTGGCAGGATGTTGACGTTTGGCCGGGCAGGTGCCATCCGGAATGCTGCACGTGCAACACGCTAGGCGCACTGGAGCCGCCTCGTTGCTGTCGTCGCACGATGCATATTCACGGGGTCCTAGCTCGAACTGCCCCCCGACGGAGTAGCTTGAGCTGCTGGCCAACCATCTTCGCATAAGGGACTCGACGACGATTTGAAGAACATGACGAAGCGATGTCTTGCGACCAGCGACGCTACTGTAGAACCCTCCCTGCCGTTCCCTGTGCTGGTTTGGGTTCGTTTCACAGACGTTGGATTAACGCGAGCAAAGTCCGTTAAAAAACGCATCTACTACGTGCCGAGGCTGTTCCGCGAATAGTTTTGGAATTGATTCCATAATTCCGCAAGGCCCGCCGACCCTTTGCAAAAAAAAGGAGCTAATCTTGCAGTGTTTCTCAATTTTTTCTGTTTCCCTCGCTTTTGTTATTAAAATGCGCCGACGGTTTGCAGCTGCAATCATGCAACAGCAAAACTACGGTCGCAATGTGCGCAAGGCATCGAGTTTTGCAGCGCAGTTGTTGTCCAACGACCAAACCCCACAGAGACGTCACGGCACACGCGAATCAGCACAGTGTACTTCCGGTAATTTTTGTCACCAGGCATGCCTTCTCAGAAAGTGGTGTTCCCGTGGGCTTGGCATACCATTTGCCACCTGTTGTAGCTGAACACGGCATCTTGTAACAATCGTAGTCATCGCCATCGCCATCGTATTTGTTGCCCGTAATCGTCGTCGTATGACTGGTTGTGGTTGCAGCAGTAGTGTTCTTATTGCTCGTGTTGTTTTCCGGTCCTGCTGGTGCTCGTGGTATTCGTTCGTTGTTTTTTTTGGCATTGCCCTCTTCAGAACCATGTGCTTATTCCACTTGTAGAATGAAGCCTGAATGCCCGACTCTTGTTGTGTAATGACGGTAATCGTGGTAGATGGCAACACCATCAGTACGACGATCGTGGCAAAAAAAATTGGGAGGGCGATTGCACGGAAAGAATGTTCGAAGTCTTGCGGCAGGGCTGGCAATTGCACGTGTCACGCCACAGCAGTATCCGCACCGGCACCACGCTGTGCTGCGATGCCAAGCGGGGTTCGGCCCTGCACCAAGGATGTGTCAGCGTTTGACTTGTCCTTGATTCAGTGTGCCGGCCGCTGCGACGTCATCAGCAGTGCAGCAACTCTTCGCATGCATTGCTTTCGACAATCCACTTTTTGCATTGCACGGTGCGCACTATTCCTCGACTGCGTGCCAACAGAGCATAGCAGCGCTTCAGCGCGGGCGTTGCGCCGCTGGGGCATGTCTGTCAGGCTGTTTCTGGCCAGGATGGCTTAGCATGGATGGTTTCCCGCGTGTACATCATGGCATCGGCGGGTCGCTGCGAGCATCAGAATGCGAAAGGTGAACCAAGATTATGCGGAGCACAGCCGATCCTCCGCACCCTGGAACTTCGTGTTGGGCCAACAAGCAAAGTGCGCGGCTTTGCGCTGGGAGTTGCTGATACTCTGAGCAGCATAATTCGTTCGCAACAGCTCCGCACACTGCCAGGTGTCCAATAGACTGGGACAGCAAAACCAGCCGCGGCAGGCACATCGCATGCGTGCAGAAGGTCATGCACAGCCGACCACTCACCACCTCTGCGGTCGTCGAGGGCGCACCAGGGACACGGCGAGCAGCTCGTCCCGCACGCGCAGAACGGCAACAGCAGGCGCGTGCCGGGCAGCGCTGCGCAGGCCCAGACCACCATGACGGAGAGCAAGCTGTGCAACACGTGAGGCGGCGGGAGGCAACGGGGACGAACCTTCGGCCAGCAGCGACGAACCCAAGCCGCAGTGGTCGGCGACGGCCTCGACAGCAACGTCCTCGCCCTGGAGCGCGTCATGGTGATGTAGAGATCGTCCAGAAAAACGCGACCAAGCTGTCGTCCGGGTGGAGGGTGGAGGCCGCGCGGTGCAGGGCATCGTGCTGACCCAGGGCAAAATAGGGCAAACCAGGCACGGGCCAAAGGGTCCCCTGTTCCCAGCCTTCGCCTTGCTTGATTTCGCGGCACCGACCAGCTGTGGGAGGAGGGACGTCCGGACAAAAAAAAAATACAAACGGCAGCAGACTGGCAGCGGCTCGGGCGCGACCTCGTCCAGCTTGGTGAAGAATGCGGCCCTGGACATGCAGTCGTATGCACTGCGGCCGTCAAGCGATACCTTTACCGCGTCCGGTCGCAGTGCCAGTGCGGCTCGGACATGGGCTACTAAAGCATCCGTGCCGGCCCGTGCCTGCAGCGCAACTTGACAGGGGCCAGTGGGGACTTGCGCACGCGCTACACAAGTCGCAGCTTCCGCGAGCAGGTTTACAGTACTGCGTCGAGGTCCTGCAGCAACGGTTCTAGTCCTGCAGCAACGGTTTGTACGTGGATGTGATGACCGCCGCCGACTCGATATGGTCATCAACGGGTCACTCCTCGGGGAGGGGTGCTGTGCTGCGATGCGTGCTGGGGCACGGGAGTCTTGGCTCTCGTTCGCGACCATGTTCGCCTCCGCCGGCTGCACGTTCCCCCTGTTCTGCGCAATGCGGCGGCTACCGCTTGGGCTCGAAGTTCGTGGACACAGCTGTCGGTCGTTGTCCGACGTGCGACAGCCTTGTCCGCAGCTGGTCGGGCATGGCCAGCGGCGTCCCGCGGCTCGGCAGACGCTCCGCCCCTGGAGCTCGTGTTGGACCTCGCGGACACGGCGGGGCCCAGCACCCTGCCGCTTCGACGGTGAGCGGTCCGCTTGCGGGCCGAAGTGGGCGGGCGGGCGGCAAGGAGACGACGGACCACTCCTTTCGGCAGGCGCAAAAAAGTGTGTGCGGACAAAAAACCTCGTAAGAATATATAGATGGAAGCCATCTCACGGCAAGCACATGGGATTCCGAGGTAAAGCCTAGGAGACGTAGAGTTCGAATACTGGTATGTAACGCATTCATGCAGAAACTGGAATTAAGCGGCTTATCGGGTGGTGACGTTAGGTCTGTTCACACGGAATCGACACCCGAGCAAGTCCCAACCTCAAGACCTGGGAACGACAGCGGAGGGGAACGGTATGATACGTGAAGGACGCGGCACTGACGCGGCAGTGGGGCGCGGCATTGGCATATAGTGATTGACATCAACAACCAACAAGGCGCCGTGTGCAACAGAGGGAGGCCGCTGCACACGGCCTTGATGCGCCATAATGCGCCAGCGCTGTGCATCGGCACAGTAGGCTCATCGCGAACAAGGCAATCCCGGTCTTCCGCGCCGGCCTGCTGCAGCCCTAAGACGATGTACAGCCTGGAGTTGCAATGACCGGCGCGGGGCAGTGCAAACGACAGCAGACCTGCCCTCGCGTGCCTTGAGCTGCGGAACGTCGCTGCCACGATGCCGTTTTCGGTGGACACTGGAAGAGGCCGCATTTTGCTCCGGTCGCCTCACGCAGCGCCGCGCAACTTGCATGGGTGCACTGGCATACTGTCACATCCTGCACAACGAGCTTTCGCTGCTTCACATCTTGAGCCTGGGAGACCGCGATGCTCCGGCAGACCGTTTGAATGGGTTCCTGGAACGTTTTCGCGGATCTGTCGATGTGACGCGCATCCACGAACGTGATTGCTGGTTCGCGGGTGTGCAGCCCGGCTGGCAGTATTGTAAGTTTTCCTCCCGGATGTTCCTTGTCGGGGCTGGCAGCGCCCTGCTTCTCGCGTCCTTGACGACCGTGCTTTTGCGGAGCACCGAGGCACGGTCGGCCCTGCCGAGCTGGCGCTCCTTGACTCGCAGTCGGGCCCCTTTGCTGCCAGGTCGCTCACCGTCCGCCCCACTGCCCCCGAGCTCACCCTCGACTCTGCGCTCTTCCGGGTCTTGCTCCTGCGTCGCGTGCGGCTCCCTCTCCCCCTGGCCCCTGCACCATGCCGCTGTCGACGCCCGCTTGATGTTCTGGGAGACCACGTTGCTGCCTGCCCTCGATCTGGTGTCCTTGGGGCGCGGGGGTCTCCCCGTGAGCGCGATGCAGCTCGGGTTTGCTGTAAGGCCGGAGCGACTGTTGGCACCAACGTGCTTGTCCGGGACTTGAACCTCGACGCATCCAAACATGACGAGTGTCGCATTGAGGTCATCGCTAATGGGTTACCTTTGGACTGGAGCGCTCCGACTGTCCGCAAGCGGAAGAAGGTGTGTTAAAAAAAAACCTTTGTGGGGAGGCTCGCAGCTAGCTGTTGACACGACCGGACACGATGCTGGTCTCGCCCATCGCCTCAGCCGGAGTTCCTCGCCGTCGTCGCGGGGACACTGCTGGCGCAGCCTTAGCCGATGCACGCCGGGCCAATGAACGCACTTACCCCGAATTTGCTGCTGCCCAACGGTGTCGACTGGTTGTCTTTGGACTCGAAGTTGGTGGCCGCTGGAATGCCGAAGCTGCCACCTTCATCCGGTTGCCTGCGCGTGCACGGGCCCGCGGAACAGCTCCTTCGCAACGAGCTGCTTGCGTTGCCGCTTTTGTCGGACGGTTCGGGCTTTTGGCTACCGCAGCTGCGCAAGCCTTCGTAGCCAGCTTGCTGTCATTGCCGCTCTCCGGCACTGCGAACCTTGATGAGGAAGCACCGTAAATGAGTGATGTCCTCACTGACTCATCCGAATCCCCGCCGCTTGCCTCGCGCATGACGTGACGCCCGTCCTTCCGTCGGTTGGGCGGGTGGTTACTGGGTTTAGTGGTGCCCCGAAGCCTGCTGCACTGGGACCGCGTCTGATTGCTCGCAAAAAGGTCCGTCCGGAAAAAAAATCCACGCCCGTTTGCCCGGGTTTGCCGAGCATTATCCGGGTGCGCTCGAGCGCGGCGGTGCAGAAGCCCCCCAGTTTGCGCTTCGTTGCTGAGGCCCGCGAGCTCCTACAAACAAAAGGCTGGGAAGCTTGCCAGGCTGGCGAGAGATCCTCCAAGGAGCCCGCCCGGCCCCGCCAGAGCACACTGGCTCCGGCGACTGGCCACCTGATGCTGCCCGCTATGACGCCGGATGCCCGGGCGCTGGTACGATCCCAATCGGGGCCCCACGCAAGGTCGTGGCTTGCCGCCATACCCACCGAGCCAGCAACGATGCTTAAGCCCCAAGCCATGCAGCTGGCGTTCCGCCGCCGCCGCCGCCGCCTACGATGCCGCTCCGGATCTGCCACGGCAGATGCGGACCGACACACGGCTGTGCCACCGACTCGGTGACCACGCGCTCGCTTGCCCGCGAAACGACCTGCTCGCTCGACGTGCCAAGGTAGTATAAGGTAGTCGAGCGAGCGTGGGTCCGCATCGTGGTCGAAGCTGTCGGAGCTGAGGGGCAGGTGGTGCTGCAACAATGGAATATCCACTCTACAGTTACAGCACCCGGTGTACGCGCGGAAGACCGTCGCCGCTTAGATTTCGTTATCTACGGAGCGACGCCCAACGGCTCCGCGCTGTGCTGCGATGCGACACTGGTATTGCCGCTAACGCGCACGGGACAACTGACAGCCATGCGCGGCCGATGTCGACGGCGCCGCCTTGCGAACAGCAGAGCGACGCAAAGCAGCCATGTACCCGGAGCTCCCGGGCGCAGGGCTTTAGAAGCTCGTCGTACTTGGCAGCGAAGTCTAAGGGCGCTTCAACAGCGATGCGCACCGTTTGGTACGAGACCTGGTTCGACTATGGTTTTACAGAGCACCGCCGGCTCTACGGGCCGCAGCGGTTTCAGGCTGGGTGCGTCGTTGGTGGGGCATGCTGTCTGTCGCAGTGCAGTAGGCGGTTGCCAGCAGTGCCCTTGGCCAGCCGTGGCCCCAGCCACCGCATGCCACCAGCGTGGACGGCCCTCCGCTCGACCGACTTCGCGCGAATCTGGGCGTCTATTAACCCCAGCGCCAGCGACGGGCCGTTGCGGCTTGAGGCTGGACGCGTCGCAGGTGGGGCATGCTGTCTGTCGCAGTGCATCGGGCGGTTGCACAGCCCTCGGGCAGCCATGGCCTCGGGTGCTCGACCTCGCAGAAGCCGACGGGCCGATCCGTACCCGCTGACCGGGCGCGAAAATGCGCGAAATGGGGAGAAACAAAAAAGTATGCAAAAACACGGGTGCACGCGACCCGGGGCCGATGCGAGGCCAGCGCTGGCACTTCTACAAGCCAAGACGCGCAAGCTCCGCACGCACGCCGAGCTCCAGCCACGCGGGCACGGCCGTTGTCGCTTGGTGGTTTTCGGACTCGAGGTAGGCGGGCGCTTCGACAGCCAAGCGTTGGCGCTGACGACTCGCTCAGGCTCGCGCCAGGGACCGAGCACCGTGGGCGCGGCCGCAAGGGCCGCGGTCACGTGATGTTGGACGGCCCTCGCGGCGCTTGCGGCGTTGCGAGCGCGCGCCCAGAGCTTACTGGAAAAGCCGGTCCAGCCTTGCGACGCCAACGACGGCGCCGAGCTGCCGCTGGGCGAGCTCCTAGCGGCGCCTAGTGGTGACCAAGGTGTGGACGGAAACAGGAGTGTGGAAAAACAACAAAAAAACATCAATTGACTCACATTGGCATGGGTGCTCCAAGTTGCGATGGCGGGCAACACAGCCGTCCAGGCTGTGCGTACGCAGCGATGGCCCTCGAAAATTCAGCAAAACTCAGCTCAATGCACGCCAAGTGCAGATTGATGTCGCAACGGGAAAATCTTCACACACAGATTCGGGAAACATTTGGGCACTTTTTGAGCCTTTGATCTGGTATTTTAGACAGCTTCAGTGGCCCCAAATGGACGACCTGAAAGCTTACAACGGAGAACATGTCACATGGCTCGAATTGGCGCTGGACTTCCAGGCTTGTACTCACATGGAACTCTGCCAATCTGGCGGCAGTGGTGAGAAGGAGGTAGCCGGTAAGAGAGCTATCTTTTTCGCGTCAGCTGCCAGGCGCATGGCGGTCATGTGCCAAGATTCGCTTGCTCCAGTTGATCCTTTTACGAACAATTTCGCCCGCAGCTTGACCCCTTTGGGTCTCCCCAACTCAGGTGGCTTTCCTATGAGGCCCTTGTTGCTGCGCCGTGACGTTGTCAATAGGGTGTTGTATCACGCTGCCTTGGATCATTTGCAAAATAACAGTAAGCTTGCCTTTATACCGCAGTTTGGGCAGATAGGCGAGGCGTTGTGGAACCCACATGTCTCGCTAGACCTACCCCGACCCCCGAGACCAGATGCTAGAAGCAGTAGGCTTGAGCACCTGCCCAACCTTCATGAGCCTCAGCGTCAGCCCTCTAATGTTCAAGAGGTCCGGGACCAAGTGCCTTGGGACGCAACTCAGCCCTATCACATACCCGGTTTGAGCAAAAAACAGATTTCCCGTGAACAAAAGCGTTTGTTGCACAATCGGGATGCTGATAGTAAAGGGTGGCACCGACTCGCCCCTTTCTATGGACCACAAGGCAAAGGCGACGACTCGCTGCATTGTGAGAAGTGCCAAGAGACAACCGACTTTGTAGGGTGGAAGCGAAAGTGGCAGCAGCGCTTTTGTGGAGGCATGACCGATGAAGGTCCACAAGATGTTGCTGTTGCCCAACACACCCTGAACTGGCGTAAACGCCGTGTGCGGCAGCATAATGAGACTGCTGAGGCGCGCCGCTTGCACCTCATTCCAGAGCCTACGGCTCGGGATGGCCGCATTCGCTGCACCAAACCTGGATGTCGTGCTCACCTGGCCTGGTGCCAGTCCAAAACCTTCTTTACTCAGCTGTGCTCTGGCTGAGTGAGGCCATTCTTTCTTCTTTTGGCTGCATAACCCGTGCATGGTTGCGGCTCTATGGAGATGATGATGGGGAAACATTTGGGCCCGATGCCACTTCGGCGGGCTTGTGATGCAGAGCGAGGTGAAAATTCTGGAACGTTGTCGGGTGCGGTGATTGTGTGCGCGGTATTCCCGCGGGAGGAATTCCGAGCCGCAGGCGGCTGCGATGACTCGGCTCTGAACACATTTTCGAACAGTGCACAATACAACAGCTGTCGGACTCTAGAATTGCAAAGAGAGGGTGTGCATTAATAGTGTGCATGTGCATTGGAAGTTGTGAACCAACGTCCTTTGCGCCCTGCCAGTGCCAACTTGCGGTTTGCGACCACCGCACCTGCCCGGTGCGACAGGGACTGGCAGGTGCAGGCGGCGCCAAGAAGCAAAGAGCATGCGGTCCGGCTGCAAGGTGTTGTGTCGGCCGTCGGCTTTGCTGGAAACAGCGCCGAGCCACACGGCAATGCGCGGCCCAGAACTGGGAACGCAGCAGCACGTGAACCGGCGGCGCGGGAGCGGCATCAATTCGATTTCCGCAGTGCGGCCGGCCTGGAGGCGGCCAGCACCGCTCTGGGACAGGCATGGCGGCATGGCCCGCCCCTTTGCACCTTGGCTAGTTTGTCGGCCCAGAGTTGGACCGCGTTCGCGACCTCGCGGACCCAGAAAGGCACAGTCGCCTGCCAATTCGCAGAAAACAGTTGTAGCGCCCCCAGCGGGGGTTCGAAGTACAATAGGGTAGGGTCCTCTGTAGGTAGTTGCGGGTCGGGACCGCTTCTGCAGAGGGAAAAACACTACAAGCGCAAGAACCGTGATGCTAGCAGCCCTGGCGCCTCACCAGGCTCCGCCAGGTTTGTCGTGTCGGGCCGGACGGGCCTTCGTGGCCAGCCAAGCTGACCCGAGAGCAAAGCGATGCAAAGCCGTGTTCCCGCCGACAGGCGACGCGACGTGGATGACGAGGTCCAGGCGGCGCTGGTCGTCGGAGCGGACGTCGGGTGCTGTTGCGTGAGCGGCCCGCCCCGCGCGACCACCTCCCGACCACATGGGCCCGTGCCGGTTCCAGCACTTCGCCCTGCGATCCAACAGGTTGGTGCGAGTGCACTAGGGGTGGCCGTAGATGCATTAAGCCAGCTCACTGGGTTTGGCAGTTTACGACTCTCCGGCTTGACGGCCGGGAAAAAAACCGGGCCCTCGCGACCAACTGACCAACTCTCCGACTTGCGTGCAGACGCAGCAGTGGTCCCGCAAGAGTTCCCCAACACGTGTGTGAAAAAGGTTGTGTGGTGGGGATTCGCGCCTCGAAATTTCGGCAGTGCGCCAGGACACAAGGGGTGAAGGCGGACAACGGGTGCAAGAGGGAGGGGGACAGGGGGGACGACAGAGGGACAAAGGGGGACAAGGAAAAGGGGGGCGAAGGGGGGGGGGAAAAGGAGGGAAGAGCGAGGACGAGGGGACAAAGTGTTTCACAGTGATTAATGTTGATCCAGATTAACAACCCCCCCCCTCCGCTGTCAAGGTTAGCCCGCTTGAACTTGTTCATGGGTTCAAGTTTTTCCCGGCCCCCCCCGATTATGTGGGGATGGGGTTAATTATTAAGTATAGTAGTAAGTAGATAGAGAGTACTTGGTAAAGTATTGCAGTCGTAAGTACAAGCTCAGCTGTGCTGGACATGAGCTGGTCAAATGAGGAAAAGTCTGCCATCATGAGTTCTTTAGGGTTTAGGGTTCAGGGTTTGAGGTTTAGGGTTAAGTCATAAGCCTCTAAATCCCCTAAACCCTTACTTCGGGGATTTTCGGGGATGGCCCCGTCTAATCGGGGGGGGTTTAGGCGAGCTCCGGTACTATTAGGGTGGGGTCTAATGGACTTCATTAAGCCCATGACATGCCCGGGACGGCCCCGTCTAATCTGGGGGGGTATCTTAATCGGGAAACGACATTAGGATTTTAGTGCTTGGCAATGCTCGGATGGTTCCTGAATTTAGTGCGTCATGCTTGCGGGATCTTGCTGTCAGGGTTACGTACAGGATGTTAAAGGCGCTTGCTTTGCTGGCTTTGAGGGCACGGTCCGGACAAGGCGTTCTGGGAGGAAAATGGAGGAAATAAGAGGAGAAGTGAAGGGGCACAAAAACAAAAGGGAGGGGGAACGATAGGGAACAATGCAGGAGGGGAGGACAAAGCAGGGCGAGAAGGGGAATAACACCGAACAACCATGCCAAGCAATGACAACAGGGGGACAAGGGGGAAGGACAAAGAAAGGGATAAAGGGGGCGAGCGACGGGACAAAGAGGCGAAGGGGGACAACAGCGGCTAGGACAAGCACGGGAACAAGCGCAAAGGAACACAGGAACAACGGTCACATCGCAACTGGCAACGCGTCAAGCTTTTGAAGTGTCAGTCATAATTGTCATAATGGTGTCAGAATCCTGCAGCTGTTCGGGCTGTTCGATCGTCGTTCGCCACCTCCTGCCTTGATTTGATGGCATGAGGCTTGCCATGGCAGGGCGCGGCGAGGGGAAAACACTATACTATTGCGTCGGTTGCCGGTGCCGCGGTACCGCGACAAAGTTCATTTGTAATATCATGCGCACGTGGTCGCGAGAAGGATTCCGTCCATGCCCATCTTGCGGGGTCGGATGCGGTGCTAATAGTGGTGTGTGATGGAATGTCGCAAGCTTTGGCTTCCAGCTTGTGTGCAGCCATGGCCCACTCGTCAATGTCACGGTTTTACAGCCGCGTGTCACTCAGAAGCTGCTGTGAGAAAGGATTGCGGCACCAGTCCTTGTTTGCTGAAAATTCAGGTGTTTCCGTTGGACGATGGATATGTGTCATGGCACGGCCCCCAATACATTCTCTGAAGGATCAACATGATCAACATTCTGACAGTTTCCATGCATCTAAACTTCAGGTACTGCTGCAGCCCACGTGCGACCCCTGGTGTGGTAGTTTGGTGTCATGCAACTTCGGGCCAGGATTCTTCCGTGGACGGATTGCGGCAGCATATGCCAATCTATGCCTGCGCATTTTCATTTCACAAGATCGCAGTTGTGTTGCCCCACAGGTCCAGAGTTTGGGAAATCATTCGGGCTTGAACCAGACAGTGTGGAAACTGCGAGAAGTCGGGGATGCCATGCATGTGATGCGATCCCAGGCAGGCTTTGTCGGCCAGTCGGCCAGTTGTACTATAAAGAACCCGTGTGCAGGCGAGTCATCCCATTGCACCGACACATGGTAGCGTGCCTTGAGTGAGCATCGCGACGCTTCTGTATCGTTGCAGAATGAGGTTGACTTCTAGAGTCGATCCATAACCTTGAGCAGGACCCGCAGTCATGGCAGGGCAAGTGCGCATAGCGGTGTGACGATGTTGTGCTGTTCCTTTAAACCGCCACAGTACATACAGTAGCGTCGCACTCTGTACTTGTACGCGGTTTGCATGGTTTGCCGACACTTAAGCATCAAGTGCTATGGTAAGATGTCCTTGTCCGTGCGAAACCGGAGACATGAGCTCAGTTTGCTATTAGCACGGCCGCGACCTTATATGCCGTGGCGGGGTGTTTCATCGCATAGGAATGGAGCACTTCCTTTCCCAAAGCTTCCTTATGTCTTCATACCCCTTCACCTCATACCCCGAAGAGCTCAGGAAGTATCATGCTTTTCTGATTGTCCAGCGAGATGCCCATATTTAGGACTCCGCAAAGCCGCATGCTTTTCCGGAGAGAAAAAAAGCTTAGGACTTAGGTCGCCGTAGGTGCTCCGCGCCATGAATGTCACGAAGAGCACTTTTTCAGACGCGACAGCAGAGATCGAACGCCTGTTGCCGACTGTCGAGTTCGTGGCCATCGATGAGGAAATGACTGGCATTTTTCTGCCAGGCCTTCAGGAATTTGTGGGTGATGCCCCGAGCGCACGCTATTCAAAGATGAGACAGGTTGCTTCCAAGTACAGTATCATACAGTTCGGTGTGGCACTGTTTACGAAAGAAGCAGGCAATGATAGCAAGTTTGTCGCACATGCCTACAACTTCTATACGTTCCCAGAAACCGGTGCCATTAACATGGAAGCGAGTTCTGTTCACTTCAATTCCAAAAACGGTATGGATTGGAATTCCTGGATTCGAGAAGGAGTTCCGTACGTGACACGAGAGGCTGCAGCAAAGCTGAAGCTACAGCTTTTTCCGGAGGAGAATACGAGCCCGGCGACAAAGCGCATCCAACTGACGAGCACTTTCGACATTGAGAACACTGGCAAGGCCATTGAAAGCCTGAAAGATTGGTTGGCCGACGAGGCACAGCAGGACCAGAAAGAGTTTGAGATCATAACCTGCAATGCATATTTGCGCCGCTTTATGCACGAAACACTGCGGGAAAGTTTTCCCGACTTGGCTGTGGAGTCCCGACCCACAAAGATCCGTGGTCTATCTACGATGGTCGCACTGAGGCTTACAGCAGCTGAGAAGGCGGAGCGGGACGCGAAGATCAGGGCAGAGAAGGAAGCAGAATTTACCATGAAAGTAGGTGTCCGACGGGTGTTTGCTGCGCTTGCGGACTCCAAGAAGCCGATTATCGGCCATGCCTGCTTCTTGGCGTTCTTCTGGTTGGCTCTTAGTGCTTTAACTTTTTGTGTTTCTATATGAGCTGAAATATGTAGGCTAAAAGGTTAACCTCTAGCAGGGGTTCAACAGTCAGCCAAGGCCTGTATGATTTGATGTTCGCCTTCTCTCATTTCGAGGGGCCCCTGCCCGAGTCATTCTCAGACTTCAAGAAGTCTGTATGCGACCTTTTCCCGAGCGTGTATGACACGCAGCTGCTTGCGAGAAGCGACGTCCTGAAGTTCAAGTCAGATTCAGGTGAGGCCTTGCGAAACCAAGAGATACCAAGAGTCCAAGAGTCAGAGTTTGGTGCTTCGACATTCTTGGGTTTTTAGATGTACCTAGAAAGCAGGCAACTCCCAAAACAGCTTCGACATAATGCACACCGTGGCCAACCCCAAATCGTGATACCAGGGTCAACACTTTGTTTTGGGTTCTCGGAGTCAGAGTTATGCTTTGGGCAGAGTCGTGAAGCTGAGATGCCGTCTCAACACCCTCATTTTTCAATTGCAGAAACCTGACTAAACCCAAAGACACCTGCGTAAACCCTGAGCCCTAGACCACCCTCGGCCCGCCGGAAATCTTGCATAATTTTGCTGAAGCCGCCAATCCCAATTTCAAACTTTAGACTCCAAGCCCTAAACTGTAAACCCGAAACCCGCAAACCTAAACTCTTCAATTTTTTACACCTTAACTCTAAAACCCAAAACCCGAAACCCTGCGCCGGAAACTTTAAATCCGAAGCCTTAAACTCTAAACCCTAAACCCTACAGAAGCCCTACACTCCAAACCCTGAGCCCGAAACCCCTAAGCCTTCAGAGGGGAATTGCAACAGCGCTTCAAGAGCTTCGCCTTGGGCGAGGCGCGGAGTATCGCGGGTGCGGCTAACCTAGGGGTCGGTGCTTAATTTTGAAAACGACTCATATGAATAATACTAAGAATAAAAGGAATAAAAAGAACATGAATAAAAATGAAAGTATTAATAGCAATAATAGTAATACTACTACCACTACGATAATACTAAACATACTAGTACTGAATCAAGTCAAAAAATCAATAGCAACCTTCAATAGAAAGGTGTGTGTGTGTGTGTGTGCGTTTATCATATTGCATTCTATTATGTGTTCCTATTCTTTTTTACCATGTATTTTTATTTCTAACTATGTTACAAATTTCCGTTATTTTACTAGTAAATTGTAGTATATGCATGGTGTATACTTTTTCATCCTTTTTCCTTAAACGATGTTTTCCTCTGTTGTCGAATGTCATGTAATTTAATATCACATACTATACCCATCTAGTTTCACATTTCAACGCGAAACAGAATACAATATAGCATAATATATATCAGCGCAATGGAGCAGAATAGAACAGAATACAATGCAGTACACTAGTAGTACACTACAATATAGTGGAGCATAATACAGTTTACATATACTATATCCCTCCAAAGCCTCCGTGCACTGCTGGGGCAGGCTTCTTGCCAGGTTGTGCGGCACGTACTCAGGAACACAGAGACAGAGGAAGAGGGAGGTATGAATGAACACCGGCACATAGAAACATACATGCATGATCGTTTATGCGTATATGGTTAGATGTGTGTGTAGATGCCTTGTGCAGATGTGTATGTGTGTATGCAGATTTATATATGTGTATATGTATATGTGCGTGTGTATGTACGAACATACATATGTTCATGTACATATGTGTGTGTATGTATGGGTGTACACATGTGTATATGTATATTCGTTGATATGTTGATGTGTATGTGCATGCATTTGCATATGCATTTGCTTGTTTGTTTAGTGCTTACACTTCCGTTTGTGGGGGGTAGGTTCTGGGTCCATGGTTGACTCTGGGTTCGAAGCAGGTTTTAGGGGTGAATGGTCTTCGGATTTCAACCTAGACACTCCAATACCCCTTAATTAAGGAATATACCTTAAATTATATTAGGATCCTTAATATGATTTAAGGAATATTCCTTAAGTAAGGGAAATTGGAGTCCCTGGGAAGCCTCGGCTATCCCTCGGTCAGCAGGTTGGGGCTTCCGGGGTGTAGGGCTTGGCGTGAGACTTGAGATGCGACAATCGAGTTGCGACTACAAGGGATTGAGCACTACGGGTCAGGGCCCCTACTATAGGGGCCTCAATAACTAGAATAGGGTTTTTTGGGCACATAATACTAAAGCTCAAATAAGGAAACTACCAGAATAGTATTGGTACTTGTTTAGACCCCTATATTTCTGTGAGACGTTCTTCAACAGGTCCATCGAGTCTTGCGAGAAGAGGCAGAGGCCGAAAGGGCAGACGGCAAGGATTCGGTAGAGATCGCTTTGGCAGAGGGGCACGAGACCTGGGTTTGGAGTACCATACTTGAATACTTTTTTGGTACCTGTTCCTTAAAGGAACTATTATGAAATAGCAGTCTATACTTTTCCCCCCTTAGTTGCTTCAAAGTCCAGGAGAGGTATGCGACGGCCGCCTCCTACCATGAAGCCGGCTTTGATGCCTACATTACCGGATGTGTTTTGGTGATCAAAAATCTCCTCAAAGCTTTCGGTTGTGAGAGTTCAAGAAGCTTTTGCTAGGAAAGAACCGCAGCAATGAGAGAATTCTCACACACGCCAAGGCGCATTTGCTTACATGGCCAAGCATGTACCGGCCGGAGACGGCGAGAAGATATTCAAGGGCCGTCTGGTAATGTTCCGAAATTTCTTCAACGTCAACCTGGAGGGGGAGGATGAACTCGTTACGGATGGTGCCTACCTACACACCAGGGGCTTGACGGGCCGTAATGCCACGGAGTTTACGGAAATTCTTCAGGGCATCCTGAAGAAACTCAAAGCCAAGCCGGAGGAACCTGACATGGAGGTGACCTTGGACAGTAGCGATGCCTTCCAGACTCTTGCCTCGGCTAAGGCTACCTTCCACTGGGTCCCTTTAAAATGTTAAGGGGAGAACCTTAGGCCCTAAACTTTCAACCAAGTTTAGGACAGGCAGCGCTGGTCCCACACCCTAAAACTTAAAACTTTAAAACTCCACACCCTCACACCCTAAACGACAGACCTGAAGCCCGAAATCCCAAGCGGCCTCACAAGAGGATTCGATGGGTTGATGATGACTCAGCCTTTGCCATCTTCCCGGCGCAGTCTGGGGACTTGGTGGCTGGAGTCTGCCAGCACGTGCAGGCTCGTGTTACGGGTCTGGGGGTTGGAGGATGAAGGGTTTTAACGGGTTTCGGGTTTCGGGTACCCGGCAGTCGCACTAGGCCTGGATGCAATAGGGGTTAAGGGGCTGGAAATAACTTTACAAAGGCAAGGACGGACGAAGAAGTGCGCTCTTCCGGCTCAGTTTAGTGCAGCCAGCTTCGTCTCCAGACGTGAGCTTTCTTCGGGTTGCAGCAGTGCCAGCAGGGCCGGTGGTCGAAGGGGGTTGAAACTAACACTAAACCTTATAGGGGCTGAGTAGGTATCCTTTTTAACATTATAACCCGATCATAATCGAAAAGGTTCAGCTTTTTTGGGCTAGTGTACTGCTTGGAGGATCATGGGACTTAGTAACTAGGGTTAGAATTAGGGTAACTATAGTTATGACCCCAATTAAGGTACTTATAACCTTACTACTTACTAAGTCCCATGATCCTCCAAGTACCATAAATTTACTGCAGGGGTCTACCCACCATTAATTTCCTTAGGCCTACTCCCAACATGGGAGTTTCCGAAAGTAGGGGACCTTAATATGGTACCCTAAATAGTAGGATCCTTATTAGAGGACCCCCAAAATAGGGTACCCCTAATTTTCGGCAACTCCCAATATCCCAACATGGCTTAGGCGGTTGGCGGCCACGTGGATGGCTTGAGCTTCATGCCTGGCGAAGACTTCTTCCAGGCGCCAGCCCCGAACGGTTTCGGCTTTGAGGTTTATTGGTTCAAGGTGTAGACTTCCCTTTGGTTAGTAGGGAATGGAGGAAGCGGGCACACTTATAACTATTCTTTCTACCATTCTTCTATTCCCTACGAACCAAAGGTAAGGATCCCTTTAAAGGAACCCTATAGAAACCCCTATAGATCCCTTTAAAGGAGCTTTATTCCCTGCTAACCAAAGGTAGAAGGTTTAGAGTGTGGCATCCTCCGAGTCCCTTGAAGACCTGTCTGGTGTGCCCTTTCATGCCTTCCTTACCCTCCGCCGCTCTGGTTTAGGTTCTCGGTTCTAGTCCCCTTTTAGGGCTTGGTTGCCGCTTTCATGTACTGATCAGCATACAAACAAGTCCAAACGAATCCTAAGCCCCTAACCCAAGATATATGGGTAGTTGTCAAAATTAGGGTCCCTTCTTGGGTACCCTAAATATTAGGTGCCGTAAAATTATAGGGGCCCCAGAAAGGGACCCTAATTTTGACAACCACCCATATACGAACACGTGGCAAAACCGAGGCAGAGTCGCAGAAAGCGGACTTGGCAGAGCCCTTGAAGAAGAAGGCTCGCACGACTGAGTGACGTCCCGGGCCGCATCGGCGCGGAAGGCTGACGCCCCCTCCAAGCCTGGGGAGCATCGAGGGCTGTAAGGTTTAGGTGTTAGGCTGGGGAGCATGCGGTGCTTTAAGCTTTAGCGGTTTACAGATGAAGGGCTGTAGTGGTCAAAGGTTTTAGGGCTTCAGGCTTCAGCGCCACGTGTTTTGGGTTGCTTAGAAGGACCTGTCGACATGGAACCTATCATCCTATAGAATTTTGCATTACTCTTCGCAGAGAGGAGCCCTCAAATGCGCGTCCTCAATATGTGCCGGAGGCCTTAGGGGACTGGAGGCGACAAAGCCTTCGCACCTCGAAGAGGTTCTGAACATCCGGAATGAGGGTTCACCTTAAAGTCTACCAGGACCCTAAAGAACCTACCTTTTTAAGGACTGATGTAACGAAATCAGGATAAGGAGCCCTGGAAAGGAAGGTTTTATAGGTTCCAGGAAAGCCCAAAAGCTTCTAAACTAGAGGTTTAGAAAGGGCTTAGGGTTTAGAATGAAGGGTTTACCTTAAACTCTAAACCTTAAAGCTTGACAGGAGTTTGGGGTTTTTGGGGGAGCGAGGGGCCATCTCAGGCTTAGCATTTTGTGCGGCGAGTTCGATGAGCCAGCGAAGCTTGTGGATGCTATCAGCGGGAGGAGAAAAGGCTCTAGGGCTGTGAGGGTTTTCGGGAATAGGAGTTGAAGATGGTTTAGGGTCAGGGGTGTGTGCCTCAGGAGTCTGGGTTTGGGACTTAGGAATGTCTTCTGTGTGGGAGTCTGGAAGCGGTGGAAGTTGAAGGCTACGTGGCCTGCCTAAACCCTAAACCCTAAACCCCTCCACATGCCCCACATGCCTCGCCTGGATTGTCCGAGTGTGAGCGCCGAAACCCTAAACCCTAAACCCTTCATCCTGCCTTTTCCGAGGCTGCAATGTGCCAACATGCCGACGAGCTCACCATGCCATCCCGGCTGATTGCTGCAGTCTGAGCCGGAAGCTTACCTTCACCGGCCGAAGCCTTCACCCTTAAACCTAAACCCGACTTGGAGGTTCATTGGTAGGTATAAGTGGGGTTATGCGTCGGCTTTAATGACGGCTACCCTACTTTTTACCCCATTTATAGCTACCCATGAACCTCCTAGTGCAGCTAAGCTCTTCGGAAAATCCTGGTGTCCAGTCCTCGACTTTCCTCGGGATGCTTCATACAGATTGCATCAACTGGACAGCAATGGCCGCCCACAAAGACACCCATCCCCGATGTGCAAAACGCCAGTCAAAGAGCCGGAAACCGAAACCCAAAACCGTGTAAACTGGAGTTTCGGTCCTAAATGCCCTGAATTCGGTGTACCCAGAACCCAAAGCTTCAAATACCTTGGAGCCCTTAGTGTAGAATCTTACAAAGACCTTATAGAATTGTGACAGCAAGCTTATTCTAATTGAAGGCCCCTACACTACTACTCTAGCAGTGGAAGCCAGGCGGCAAGGCCATCCTTCACGCCATGACGCACGGCTTCGCCACAGCCCTGGAGAGAGGTCGAGGTGTTTAGGGCTTTTCGTCTTCAGGATGTTTCAAGATGTTAATACGCTGTGGCGTAACCCAGTCAAATAGAACCTGATCCAATAATACATAACATAACTTATGGTATAGTAGAACGTAGTATGCTCAGGAGTTCAAGATGCTCAGGGCTTTGGAGTTTCAGGGCGCAGCGGCTTTTTGGTGTTCGAAGGTTTCAGCCGTTGGGGTGGTTCAGATGGAATAACATAGGAGCCCAAATAATTACCAATGTAGTTCCTTACATTTCCTTAGGGTGACCAATATTCTTCCTAAGGGTTCCTGACTTGTTATAGTTGTACTTTAAAGTCGCCCATACTATTCTACTTTGTACTTAGAGGATCATGGGACTTAGTAACTAGGGTTATAATTAGGGTAACTATACTTATAACCCCAATTATGGTACTTATAACCTTACTTACTAAGTCCCATGATCCTCCAAGTAAGGCGCCTACATTAAGGCTCAGATCCCTGCTGGAGAGCGTTGCGGCTGGCAGCTTTTTTTTTTTTGTTTTCGGGCATCTTCCTTACTACGGGGCTCGGAGAGTTTTGGCAGTTTGGGTCATTCTCTTGTTCATTTTTTGGGCGAGGTGGTACTTGTTAAGATGGAATAGGATCGATGTTGGATCCTGAAGCCTTCAAGGGCGTTAGGGGTGTACTTTAGGGTACCCCGAACCCGGCGCCCTAAACCCTAAACCCTAAGCCTTTTTGTCCGAGTTGCGAGAGCGTAAGCCCTAAAAGGCGCAGCATCCTGAGCACTACATCGGCCTTTCCGTGCATTCCACGTACAGCGCCTTCCAGGCGGCTTCTGGGGTTCTCTGCATCCGGAAGAATCCGAAAATAGGGGACCTTAATATCGTACCCTAAATACTGGGATATGTTTTATAAGGCCCCCAAAATAAGGTACCCCTAATTTTCGGAAACTCCCAAACCCTAAGCCCTTTATAGAACCCTTATAGATCCCGTTAAGGAACCCCTGAAGGATCCCTTTAAAGGTACCCCTAACTTTCGGAAAGTCCCATCTCAAGCCCGAAAGAGCTGTTTGGGGTTGCGTGGTTGTGCGGCTTTGGGGGAGGGCGAGAACTTCGTGCCTAAACCCTTAAGGTAGGAACCTGATTAAGAAACCTTGGGCCATTTTTTTTGGGCTTCCTTCTATGGATCCTACTATTTTGGGGTTATAGGCCCAGGGTTTCTTGATTAGGTTCTCACATGAACCCGGAACCCTTCGAGTCCGAAACTCCGCACCCGGAACCCGGAGACCTCAATGCAAGCAACTGGTAAAGTCCGAGTTGTGAGAGCGCTCTAAGACGAAACCACAAAGCCTAGCTCCATAAAGCAAAACCCGCAATATTAAAACCCTCCAGGTGACTCCTCAGCCATGCAGGAGGCACGAAAGCCTTAAACCTAGGCCCAGAAGCATATTATAAACCTTCAAGCCCGAAAAGCCCCAAACCTAAGCCCCGAGGCATATTATCACAATGGAGACATGCACTTTTGCCCGCGCCCCTGCTTGAAAATGGCCAGAACCTCAGTTTCTGCAGCGCGTCGAGTGGCCGGGCAGTTTGCGATGGAGGATCTAGATCCACAATATCCCAAATCCTAAACCAGATACACATAAGTGAATGCGAGAGGCGAATCGTTGAGACATTTGGGACAAGTTTGAGGTGAGTACCCCCAAAATCCAACATCAATTTTACACAGATCCAGGAAAGGGATTCGTACAGACCCATGTTAGGCCCGGCCACAAGCCCTGCATTTAACCCGCACGCCGTGAAAAAGTTCCTGACTCAAAAGGAGCAAGCCTGTGTGCCCTTCACGCCCAGCTTCCCCGGCCGCGGCCTTATCGCTTGAGCTTTGCTTCTGCCGTGTTCCTAAAGACTCCAATATCCCTTAAGTATGATTTAAGGTATATTCCTGAAATTAGGGGATATTGGAGTCTCTGGGTTCAGCAAAGGGCATCCACGTCACGTGGGGCCAAGAAAGGGTTTTTTGGGCAAGTAGAGCCGAGCCTGAGGCGGGTTTTATTTCGTTTTATACCTAGGGTTTATTTAGGGTTTGACTGGGTCGTAGACTGGCTAGACTTGAGTCCAGTGGCAAAAAAAGGGTTTTGCTAGGGTTTAGGGGTTTAGGGTAAAAGGAGGGACGCTTAATGGGGATCCCTGCCCCGTAATGGGCTATATAATGGCTATATAAAAGGTATATTAAGATTATATTCGCAGGGGTCCTTATTAAGGGTCCTTCCTTTTACCCTTTGATGGATGCTGCCATGCATCTTTGTGTAAATCGTACAGCGGTGTTGCTCGCTAGATCCTACCTGAAAATTTGAAGCCAAAACTTTAGATCTTGTTTGCAGTAGTGGCTGGTTGTCACCTTTGCGTCATCGAACTCAGAGCCTTGATTTCAACACCTGTTACACTTGCGTGGACCTGCAAGTCTTTTCCTGTGCTTTCGTTATTCTGTACCCAGACTCTGCACCGGCCTGCATGCCGGTGTTCGGTTCGGTTGCAGAATCCCCGCAGAAACCACGCCACTAAGATCCAGAAGGTAATTTTGATTCAGAACAGTTTTCCGGTCCTTCTTCATTAGCAAAAGAAACATGGGCGTGGCAACCCCAAACCTCAAAGTGGAACCTCAAAGACGACACCCTCAACCTTAGACCCTAAACCATGAAGCGCGAACTCGAAGGCCAACGCCGAAAACCCAAAGCCGTATGTCGACCTCTGGCTTGAGGCATGAATCACATCGCCGAGTGCCGCAAGCAGATGGCCTCGGCCTTGGAATAAGAACAGGCAAGGGGCATACAGGGTTTAGGCTTGAGGTTTTGGACGGTTATAGAGACTATCGTGTCGGCAAGGTGATGCAACAGCAACGGCCACCACCACCATCAACCAAGACGACGACCACTACCTACCGATACTGCTTTCTCTGCCATGGTTGCTACCACCTGTACAGAGTGCTAGCGCTAAAGCTACTGCTCCCTCCTCTTCCTGCTCCTGCTCCTAACTACGACGACGACCAGTACTGCCACTCTACAATTACAAGTTCTATAGGTACTGCGTGTTTTGCACGTACTACAAGTACTGGTCCTACCAGTGACCAGTGCTACTGGTGCCACTAGTGCACCACCACCACCAGAATTCGTGCGGATGTTTTCCTCGGTGGTGCTGTGGCTTGAGTAGGACTCGCACACGAGTTGCTGGTGTCTAGCGGGACAGATTTGTGCAGGTCAGAGAACGCTTTGTGCTTTAAAGTTAGTGTTTTCTCAGCATGGCAAGCGCCTCAGTGCTGTGTCAGTGAACATTTCTCCAGACATGTCCGGCCCCAAACTCAAGGAGGAATGAGCCCCAAGCAGAGAAAATACCCCTAAACCCTAAACCCTAATGTCGGGGCCTTAACAATTAGAATAGGTTCGGGGGTGTATTATACTATAACTATAGTCAGGAATCCACAAAACCCTGTTCTAATTATCAAGGCACCTAATATAAAACCCTACCATAGATCCCCTATAGAGGCCTTCCACAAGACACCTCGATCTCCCCTGGTCTGATCTCGTACCCAGGTCCAGCAGCCAGAGGCGTTTCCGGAGCTGTCCTCGGATTCCACGGATCAAGAAGTGGCGAAAGCCCTCTACATGCCTGGGCCTCAGAGAAGGGTACTATAAGGGCGGTTTAGGGTTTGAGGTTTAAAAGTTTAGGGTTTAGAAAGGGCTGCTACTATAACGGTACTATAAGGGTTCCTTTGGGAAGGGGTCTATGAGGGTTTGGGATTTTCGAAAGTAGGGGACCCGAATATAGCACCCTATATAGTAGGATCCTCATTATAAGGGCCCCCAGAACAAGGTACCCCTAATTTTCGGAAACTCCTAGATATCTTTTTACCTTTCCGGAAGAGGGTTGTGCTTGCAGGCTTGTCCGTGGTGAGATCCAGGCATAAGCTGGTAAAGAGCCCCAAGTCTTCAAGTACACTTTGCTACTCTGAAGATATGTTAGTATTGTTTGTGGACAGGTTAAGATGGTGCGCTCCGCAAGTGTTTAGGTTCCGTAAGACCGCGGTATTACACCACCACGGCGTGACTGTGAGTTCAAGTTTGAATTTTCGCCTTGGCCTTGAGCCCTAGAATATGCCACTCCCCGGAGAGTCAGATCTATCCACCATCTGCCGCCCGTCTTCAAGCCCCCGGAATGCTAAACGCTGCACCTCAAGCCTCGACCGAAACCTCAGGTCCTTAGTCTCCTAACTCCTGCACCTATGTAAGATGCCTCGAAGAAGTCAGCAGGCGGGGAGCACCCGGAGTTCCGCGCGTCTGTGAGGACCGTGTTTCAGGTGTGTTTCTGTCGCTCGGAGTCGGCTCGGATTCTGTCGTGATTAGTAGCTTAGTAGCACACGGGTGTTCAGTTTTCGGGCTTTAACCTCACGCAGTGCCTGGTGCTGCTGGGCTCTCTGGATGCGACGGCAGAGAGAGAGAGAGAGAGAGAGAGAGAGAGAGAGAGAGTGAGAGAGAGCCCGGGGGTCCTAACCGACCCTCATGCCCGAGAGAGAGAGAGAGAGAGAGAGAGAGAGAGAGAGAGAGAGAGTGAGAGAGGTCTGTTGAACAGTTTCCTCGGCTTGGCTGCAGAGCTTCTTCGCTTTTTGACGGCTTTTGGTCGACTTGCTTCCTGGCTTAATCTTAAACCCTAGACCCGAAACTAATGGCTTTGTTTAGGGCTTTGGGTTTTGGAATTCGGGTTTTGGGGTTTGTAGCAAGGGGCTTCCGAACCTTTGTGTTGTTTCAAAAGTGGCAGCAGTGACGCATGAAAGAACAAGCTCCGGGTCGACCCATGCGAACAGCAAAAGCGTTCGCCAGTTAGGATGCGTCGTTCGCATCCGCAAAGAGTAGGCAGGTCTCGCTGTGTAGCTTGAAGCTTCAGTTTCTGTTGCTCGTGTTCACCGTCGAGGTAAAGAGCTTAAACTTCGGGACCCAAACAAGACATAAGCACAAAGCGTGCTATCGATATCCCTACCTTATCGGGCTATTTGGGGCCCTACAAGCCCTATAAACTCTAAACCAGGGTTTGAATGTTTGGGCTCTTCTCGACGGAGATGCCCGCGTGACCAGGACGATGAAGTGCCAGGGCATGCTGTTGACCTCGAGGAGGTTGGCGGGTTCCGGTGGCCAAAATCCGAAATCTGATGCTGAGATAAGGTTTCGCTCAATCTTTGTTCAAATTTCAGCGAACCCCCCTGCAATCTTGCAGCAAGACTAGACTCCCACCCTTAGCCGATGCGTGGGGTTCCAATTGCCCTGTGTTTTCCCATATATCAACTGTGAGCGTTATGACTGCGAGTCTATTTTTGCTTTTCCTCTTCTCGACACCACGTTTTGCCGTGTGTTGTTATTGTAGTGTTGTTGTTATCGGTGCCATGGGAGGGACGTCACCAATACCCTGGCCAACGTGATCATCATGCTCATCATCATCATCATCATCTTCATCATCCTCGTCCCAATCCCTTTTCGTCATCGTGTTGTTTTGCTTTGTTCCGTCGTTGTTATCGCGGAAGAAAGCTCGGTTGAAGGATCTGTGAACGAATGAGCGGGGTTATGCGCAAGGTAATCGCAGTCCCAGCTAAGCCCTAAACCCTGTGAATCCGCTCAAGGTGCTCATAGCTCGACTCAGGACCACCCTAAAGCCCCCCTCAATGCACCACGTAACATCTCCATAGAAATCCCAAAAAAGCGGGAGTTGTAGTCACCCATGAACCCTCGAATCACGGAATACCATATCTACAACCCTTTTGAAACCGAAGTGCCGAATCAAAACAAGGTGTGTTTTGTATTTAAAATTGCTCTTAGCTGTATGGGTAGTTCTCTAAGTTAGGGTGCCTTTTAGGGTACTTTTATAAGGGCTGTTCATTATTTTGCAACCTAACAAGGGACCCTAATTTAAATATCTAACCAGGTAGAGTCGTTCGGACAATATGATCTGTACTCAGCAACTAAGAATTGCATTGATACAGGGGACTTAATGATTTCCTATGCTATTTTGGGGGGTTCCTTATTCTAACTATAGTTTTATGTGCCGCAAAACCTTAGTCTAGTTATTTAGGCCCCTATGCTAAATCCTTATAGTAGCCCTTAAGTTGCCCTTATAGACCCCTTTAAAGGAACCCTACTTGGAGGATCATGGGACTTAGGACGTAAGGTTATAAGTACCTCAATTAGGGTCATAAGTATAGTTACCCTAGTTATGACCCTAGTTACTAAGTCCCCTGATCCTTTAAGTAGTCCCTGTAATTGAACCCCTATAAAGGAGCCCTTTAAGGAACCCTAGTTACTAAGTCCCATGATCCTTTAAGTAGAATTGCTTTTAGCCCCCATCCATTCTATATCATAGAACCCTACTATAGATCCCTTATAGAGCCCTTAAAGGAACCCTTTGAAGGAACCCCCCCTAGAAGCCCCACACCCTAGAATCTTAGCCCCTTTCAGGAAGAGGAGAACGAGGCGCAGTCGGAAGTCTCTGGGGTGAAGAAGGCCGTCCAGGAGAACGCCGACTCGCCCTTGGTTTAGGGTTTGGGGTTTAGGGTTTTGGGTTTGGGCTTTGGGGTTTAGGGTTTGGGGTTGTTTCATATCATGCAGCCCAAAGCCCATTTTTGTCTTTTCGGCCCCTCCAGCATGGCCATACCCGTTGCCTTGATCCGCGCACCCACCTCAAAGGAGGCCAAAAGGGGTTTTAGCGTATGGGGGTTTAGTGGGGATTAGGGTTCCCATAATAGGGTTCACATTAAGGAATCCCCACCCCAAGAATCTTAAACACCCCTTTTGGCCTCCCATCAAATTCGGGGTCCCCGTTTTGGGAGTTTGTTTTCCTAAGCCCTAAACCCTAAACCCCCAAACCTCTAAACCCGCAACCCCAAACCCCTGAACCCTAAGCACTTAAACCTTAAACCCTAAACGCTGAGGTTTGGTTCTGGGAGGGAGCAGTATCTTTTAGGGTTTTGGGACGTTTCGGGGGTTCAGGTTTCGGGTTCAGTGTCGGGGCATTGGGGGGTAGGCCCTGGGAGGTGCGAAAGCCGACAGGAACAGCAGACTGCGAGGGATTTTTTGGCTTTCCTGCTGTCAGTTATAGTATATTCTAGTATAGTCTATAACAGGCGGTTATCGTGTACAAAAGTAGACTACACTGTCATATTGGTTCGGAGGGATACTGTGAATTTGAGTTGGACTTCTCTCTTTCTTCTGTTGTTTTGTCCTCTTCGGAGTTCTGAGGGCTTTTAGGCTGTCCTGCTGTCAGATTTCGATTTGCGCAGAGATCGCATGCAGGAGATCTACATCCAGGAGGAAAGGGAACGAGAGGAGCGAGAAGAACGTGCACGCGAGGAGCATTCCGCTTGCAGCCGTTTTCATGGAGGGCTGTGTGACAGTATGTAATTCACCCGCCCGAAACTGTGATTAACCCTAGCTCTACCACCTTATAGGTGGCGCACATCTTCTTTGAGGAGTCCTTCTGCGATCAAGCGGGAGTGAATATGGCATTGTAAAGCCTATTCTTTACGGCCCTCACCTTCTCCTAAACCCTAAGACCACACGCATCGATATGCTACGAAAGCATGAATACCGAACAGCCGACTCAGCAACCTCGGACTCTCTGACAACCTCCGTCCGTGTACCGCGCACCATAAAATAAATCCTAAACCCTAAAAAACCTTTAAACCCTAAACCCCATACCCGAAATCTTAAACCCGAAACCCCTAAACCCCTAAACCTTGTGACCCACTGACCTTTGCAGAGGAAGCCCGGCGCAAAAGGGAGGAGGCGAGAAAGAAAGCGGAGGCCTGCACCGAGACCCGAAGTTAAAGGGGTGTAAGGTTTAGGGGTTGGGGGTTCGTTAGGGTTTGGGGTTTCAAGTCTAGCGGCAAGAAAAAGGTTTGAGCAAAAAATGGTTTAGGGATTAGGGGTTGGGGTTGAGGGTTTTGCAAAAATATAGATGGTTTAGGGATTAGGGGTTGTGGCTTAGGGTCTATAGGGGTTTGGGGTTAGGGTTTAGGGTGGTTATCAACCCCAGAAGCTTACGCAAGTGCTTTGTTTGCCCGTTTATGCCAGAAGTCTCTCGTCCTCGCTGCAACCTGCGGAGCTATGCACGTGGCTGCAGGTGCTGGCTGAAAGGTCAGTCTTTAGAAAGGGGGGCTTCTTGTCTAAGCAGAAGACATCGCAGGAAGTTGCGATGACTGCCCCTTCCCTGCATGGCCTCGCCATGAACCGAATGCGTCCATTCGCCCTGTGCTCGCTGCTGCTCTGCCAGCTTCTTACTCCGATCCTCGCCCAGGTTCCGGAAGGCTCCGGGTCCCTGCTGGAGCACCGCGAAGCTGGGTTCTTGTTAAGGCATTTAATTTAAGTTAGCTTAACAAGGATCTATAGTAAATAACCTGGTCTCCTGTAGGCTAAGTCCTGATTATGGTGGCTCACATTATATACATCCCTTAACCAGAACCCAGGAAGAAGGGGAGGTCCGCCTGGCGGAAGTTCGCCGCTATGTCCTTCGCGCCAGGAACGCCCGCCTTGGGCTCTTTGTTCAGATCGGTCATCATGACTGGGCCTCGCAGATCTCGCAGTGCCTTGAGGAGGTGCTGTCGGCGACCGATGAGCCAACTGGGGTGCATCTCAACTTTGTCAACGGCACGGCCCCCTCCGATGACGAGGTGGAGGAGTTGCTCGGCTACGTCCAGGGCAAACACAGCAAGGCCAACATCTTCGTCACCAACTCCGCGGGTGCCGCGGCTGACATGCCTCAGTTCCTGATGCAGTTGGATTCCGCAACTCGTGGGGGTGTGGACTATGACATCCTCTTGAAGCTCCGTGTGTCACCGCGAGACGATGTTCAGCAGCTTGCCTCCCAGGCGCTCTGCGGCACGCGCTTCCATGTGCGCTCGGTGCTTAACGCTTTCGCTTCCCGACCTTCGCTGGACCTCATCGCTCCTGCGGGTACCATCGTGGACCGAAAGACCAGCAAAAAGCACCTGGCGCCCTCCGTCTTCAACAAGGTCTTGGGCAACCGGAGCTGGACAGGTTTCAGCGAGGGCAGTGCAAAGGGATTTCGCTCCCTGCTATTGATGAACACGGGCAATGTCGGCCTGAACGAAGCGGAGGACCTGGCTACCTACGTCGCCGGTGGTAGCTTCTGGCTCCGGCGACAAGCAGAGCCTTTGAAGACCGCCGTCGCCGCCATTCCGCGGCTGGCGCCTTTGATCCAGAAGCGCAACGACGAAGCTCACGCTTTGGAGCTGGCACTGGAATGCTTCGTGACGACAGCGCTGCGCCTTCGGGGCCGCAGCCTAGCTACGATGCCCCCGGCCCCGAAGGTGATCGCCATGTACTATCCGCAGTTCCACCAAGTGCCCGAGCTGGAGAAGTTCTTCGGAGACGGCTACACGGACTGGAAGGCACTTCAGGATAAATCCTAAACCCTCTATGTGTGGAGCCTTGACTTCCTTGTACGAGTGCGAGCGTCGAAACCCGAAACCCCTAAACCCTAAAACCCTAAACCCCGAAGCCCTAAACCCCTAAGCCATAAACCCCAAACTAAACCCCCAAAGTTCTATAACCCTAAACCCGGAAGGCACTGCAGGATTTCCAAGGCGAGGGACTTCGGAAGCCTCTGAGCGAGGAGCGCGGAGGTCTGGGCTTCTACGACCTGATGAAGCGCCAGGTCAGGGGCCGCCAGGCTCGGGTTTGCCAAGGCTTCATATATAGGGGCCTCAATGATTACCTACAGTATTTTTGGGGGTTCCTTATCGTACAATGAAACTCCTAAAGGCCGCAAAACCCTATTCTAATTAATTAAGGACATTTACGGACTCTACATTAGGTTTACACAGGGTTGGGGCAGCCAGGCCCAATTTGCCAAGCAGCACGGAGTGCACGGCTTCTCCTACTACCACTACTGGTTTGGGGGTGAAGGTGGCCATAACAAGAGCGTGATGTGGAAGGTCCCGTACCAGGTTCTTCACGACGGGCAGCCCAATTTGCCCTATTTCTTCACCTGGGCCAACGAGCCTTGGACGCGAAAGTTCTCGGGCCAGGCGGGTGAGGATGGGACGGGGACCCTCATCCCGCAGACCTACGGCGACCGTGACCACTGGGAAGAGCACTTTGAGCACCTGATGCAGTACTTCAAGGATCACCGCTACATGAAGATCGACAACAAGCCGGTGTTTGCCATCCTCCGTCCGCAGTTGCTGGAGCAGAAGCTGGAGCCCATGCTGAAGCTTTGGAGGAGCCTGGCGGTGCAGAAGGGCTTCTCCGGCCTTTACATCCTCTCCTCAGTGGGTCGCCGTTTCTACGAGGAGCACAACTACAAGGCAGAGCTGTTGGATGGAGCTTTCCACAATGCGCCAAGTTGCCGGGACCTCTGCGGCGGTGTTGCCTCAGACCGAGACCTCTACCTGGTCAAGGAGCAGCACCAGTACTGGGGTGCTGCAACAGGCTTCGATGGCCGAGTGCATGGCAACAGCGGTGCCCTGCACGTGACGCCGAAGGACTTCCAGAACGCCTTGGTGGGGTCTTTCGCCAACATGACCGCCATGCCGCAGCGACACCAGGCTGTTCAGTGGCACACTTCTTTACTTTCAGGTTTCTGGGTTCCTATTATAGAATACGAACCCGAAACAAGTATATACTTTTTCCCAGTGGGTTAATGAACAGCCTAGGACATGTCCCTGAGAATCTCTTCTTCGTCGGATCCTGGAACCATTGGGCGGAGCAGCACACGCTCGAGCCGGACGACAAGTACGTCTTCGGCTACCTCCAGGCCTTGCGCAATGCCCTTGAGCACGTGAAGCCCCGCGAACTGGAAGCCCGAGAGACAGGCTCTAGCACGCCAGAAACGGTGTGAGGTTTTTTGCAGGTAGCAAGAGAAGTAGGCAGCAGTTATTATTCGCGGAGGAAGGTCCCGAAGACGGGTGCCTCCGAAATCTCTCATGTACGGGCTCAGGGCGTGTTTGTGAATGCAAGGTGGCTAGGCATCCGTGAGTGCCCAAGGCAGAATCTGCTTCTACATTGGCTACATAATTAAAGACAGGCAGCTGAACCCGAGAGATAAAGCATTTTGAAGCCCAGCCAGTCCATGGCGATGTTTGCCAAATGGCAGTCGCCTGGACTGTGTGAACTGCAGCAGTCGTTGTACTGATACCATGAGGTGGTTCTGAGCATGGAATTTGCAGGGCAAGGAACAAACCATAGCTTTCATCCCGACATTCCAAACCCCTAAATAAGCTTGAAGGAGTACCGCCGACGTGGCTGCACAAGCACTGTTTTCCATCTGCTCGGTTCTAGCGACTTGGCCAGCTGGGCGGGTTGTAACAAAAGCGCGGAGCGTACGATCTACCTTAACTAACCATTGATATTGGAGGAGCTAAGGAGCCAGGGATGATGATAATCCCTATTAAATAAGGAGCTAAAGAGCCAAAGGAACCCCAAAACCACTGGTTAGTTAAACCGTCAAAACCAATTCTTTTGTAGGGTTCCGAGACATTGTATACAGCGGCTTATACTAGAAATGCTTACCTTCTGAGCCTTCCGACCCTTTTCAGCATGTCGCTCCAAAGACGTGTAGTGAAGCCCTAGCCCTGGCTCAGCTCCCCAAGCCCCAAAGCCCAGAACTCTCAGCACTGAAGCGAAGATTTACACCCCAACACCTATAAGCCCTAAGCCTGAGATCCTAAACCTGAAACCCTAAACCCTAAACCCTAAACCCTAAACCCTAAACCCTAAACCCTAAACCCCTAAACCCTAATCCTGAAGCCCTGGAACCTGGAAAGCCTCGTCTCGCTCCAATGTGCCCGGAGGAAGCCTGGAGAAAACAGCAAGAAGCCATGGAGAAAGCCCAGGCCGCAATCTCCGCCGCAAGGGGCTCCTCTAAGCGACTCCTTTACGGCGCTCCATTAAGGGTTCAGGGAGCTCCTTTCCGGGATTTCGGTTTCGGGCTTGGGGCTTGAAGGGTTGTCACATGGCTTAGGGGGAGTTTCAAGTTTCGGGTTTTGGGTTCTCTGGGAAGGTAAGAGGCATTCGTGAGGATCTGCGAGCCCGAAGCATCGCAATCGTAGAAGCGACCTGGAGACTGGAATTTGATAAAACTTTCCAATCGGACCCCGCTCCGCCAAAATCCTGCCAACAACTTCGAAATCCCCGTGGTTTCAGAAATCCAAGATCCGGAAAACAACTCGCACAAATCCGACCTGAATCGACCACAAATTCGCCCGCAGCCCAAAATCCAAGCAGAGCAAGATTCGCGGCACAGTGGGGCAGCGGAGCCTGCTCGGGACACGTCCAGTAATACAGGGGCCCAAATATCTACTGTGCCCGTACTATTTTGTGGGTTCCTGACTGTAGTTACAGTATAATGGGTTCCTCATTTTAATTCTTTTTATTCTAGTATAATGGGCCCCAAAACCCTATTCTAATCATTAAGGCCCCTAAAGTACCACCACCAGCCGCTTCGCGTTTGGATTCGCGTCGTGAATCGGTGCTCAGGGCAGCCACGTTTGCGAAGGGGATTGGCTTGAAGAGAGTGAAAGAGCGAGAGGGAGAGAGGATAGAAGAGAGAGAGATAGAGAATTAGAACTAGCCCTGTGTATGCGGTCAGTGAGCTTCTGGCGGCGGCCGTCAGCTCTATTTCTGCCCTGGTTGACTTCGGGCATTTCGGGACGGGAGTATAGGCTTCGGTTGTTCGGGTGCAGGCACGACTACTGCCCGGACTTAGGGGCCTGTACGGCTCAGAGATTCCTGCACAGAGGGCTTCTGGCATTCAGAACCTCGATGACTCGACCTCTCTCAAGTTGTATAGAAGTGTGGGATGTAGTTCGATCCTCCACCCTAAATAGGGGCTGAGTTTGAGAGTCTGGGAACTAGGAGGAGTGATGTGTGACGTATGATCTAGAACCATTCATCACCAGCGGCCGTCCGAAAATTCGCAGCTGCAGCCCAGCCTGCCTGCAGGAGGAGGCTCGACGCAAGAAGGAGCAAGCCCTCGAGAAAGCCCAGGCCACTCGCGAATGCCCAGGTTTTTCAGAAAACGCCATACGAAAGCAATAAGCTTTGCCCGACACTCGGCAGAATGTCTTCGTTCTCAGGGAGGTAGCCTCGGCGTTTTTGAGGGTGGAAGTAGACTGGTAGAGTCTCTAGGTTCCCTACTTGGAGGTCTTGGAGGTTCATGGGTAGAAAAAAGTGGGAAAATCAGTCCCCTGATATGGGTTGTACTTATGGTTCGCCTACTTATAACCCCACTTGTAACTACCCCTAATCCCTATAAACCCTATAGATCCCTCAAAGGGAACCCTAAACCCTAACCCCACTTATAACCACCCATGAACCTCCAAGACAGGATCCTCAAACCGTTAACCTTGAGCACAACTACGATAGAAGCCTCAATAATTACCAGTATTATTCCTTAGGTTTAAGGGCTTAGGGATTAGGGGTTCCTTGTCATAGCCATGCTACAAAGGAGCCCGAAACCCAATTCTAATTATTAAGGGCCCTACAGTAGGATCTCTGTAGTTGCTGGCCCTGGTCTCGATATTGCTCCCGGGTAGGATGGCGTTTGGGTGATACGGGAGTTTCAGAAAGTTTTGGGGTACCTTATTTTCGGGTCCTTATCATAAGGGTCCTGCCATTTAGGATGCTATATTAGGGTCCCCATTTTCGGACACTCCCAGGTGATACTGTTCTGAAGTGAAGATCCTCGCACGGGTCACATACTCGCCACCCCAGCCTCCAAACTCATAGCCACTGGGCTCAGCATCACTGCCAGTTCCATCATGGTTCTTGTCCCGTTGGATCACGATGATGCCCACAGGCTGCCAGACGCAACGCCAGTCAAGCGCACGCCCAGGTTGGAGGGGATGTCTCAAAGGGATGATGAATTAGATGATGTAGGGTTTGGGTTTTAGAGTCTAGGGTTTAGGAATCCAAAGTCAGCTCGTCTCCTCTCCTTGCTTTGAAGAAGCTGGGGAAAGGGGGCTGTTGCTGTAACCGGGCTGCTGGACAACGAGGCCTGCTGCAAAAAAGGGATTTGGATTCCAGTTTGGATCATTGTGTTATTATCTTGGAGCTGAACATGCTTTAGGGTTCACGGTTTACAGGCTCTGGGCCTAAGGTTCATGTTGTGCAGTGATTGAAGTCGGCATCATAGGGTGGGCGTCAAGGCCCGACGCAAAGAAAGGTCGGGGGTTTGAGGTTTAGGGTTTAGGTCGGGCTCAGGGTTTAGGCTCTAAGGGCCAGTTTAGGGTGTTGGGGAAGCCCTTCTGTCGCAGGACAACATCACTCACAAAGCAGCGGCCGCCAGAAGCAATGCCAGCCATGCGCAGCACAAGGTCGGAGAGTGCAGCTTCTGTCGTTCCTAACCCCTGCTAAGTTAGGTACCTTACTTCTGACACTACGCTTGCTAAGCTCTTGACCCTTTTCGTGCTCCGAGACTTTGCTGGCGGTCATCTGGAATTTGGGGCACAGCCTGTCAATGATTTCTAATGATAGTTACCCATATAATTCCTTAGTGTTCTTTGTTTTGAGTTTCATATCATTCAGCCCAAAGCCCTGTTTTTGTCTTTTCGGCCCCTCCGGTATGGCCGTGCCCGTTGCCTTGATCCGCGCCTCATAGGAGGCCAAAAGGGGTTTTAGCCTATAAAAGTTTAGTAGGGATTAGGGTTCCCATAACAGGGTTCATATCAAGGAATCCCTACCCCAAGAATCTAAACCCCCCCTTGTGGCCTCCCATCACCGCCAGGCCAACATCAGCAAAGCAGAGCCTGCCAGAAGCGGCAGTCATGGCCATTCCCAGGTGGGATCAAGGGGGCGGCCTTGCGGGGGTGGAAGGGGGGGGTCTATCAAGGGATCTATACGTAAGGGTGAGGGTCTAGAAAGGGATCCTATAAGGATCTAGGGGTTTAAAAAAGGGTCTTTAAATTACAGTACAGGGTCTATAGAGGAGTTTCCGAACATTTCGGGTACCACATTTTGGGGTCCTTATCGGAAACTCCCATAAAAGGGATCTATAAGGGTTTAGGGGTTCAGGGTCTCGCAGCCGACCAGTTGCAGAAAGGGTTTCGGCAGGTCTGGTTCTAGGAGATAGACGATCCCGAAAGGATTTACATCAGAAGTGACCCTACTTAGAACACCACTTATATCTATCCATGAACCTCCAAGCAGTAACCCCGTTACATCTTAGCCATGTGGGTAGCTCTTCGAATTAGGGTCCCTTTTTCTGTGTCCTTAGTTTCAGGGTGCCGTACTCTAATAGGGACCCTGGAAATGGACTTTAAAATAGAGAACCACCCATGTACGGCAGCATATCCGACCTCAGGTCTTTTCTTATTGAAGCAGCTTGAAGAAGATATCTTGAAGGTTCATGGGTAGTTATAAGTGGGGTTATAAGTCCCTTAATATGGGTTATAACTATGGTTACCCCCAATTATAGCTACCTTAAACCCTAATCCCAGAATCAAATAGAACCTTTACAGGAACCCTAAACCCTGAATATCCCAACACATAACTACACTAAACCCTAATCCCTAAACCCTATAGAACCCTTAAAAGAACCCTGAACCCCTAAAATCCCTACATAAAAACTACCCTTGACCCTCCAAGCTTCGGAGTTGAGGTGCACAGGCATTGACTTCTTGAGCTTCAGAGCCTGGTTGCAGGGTTGAGGGGTTTAAGGTTTAGGGGTTTAGGGGTTTAGGATTCAGGGGTTTAGGGGTTTAGGGGTTCAGGGTCTAAGGTTTAACGAGGCTTGCTGCAAAAAGGGGTTTAGGAGTTTTAGGCCAAGATGCCAAAATGAGTTTAGGGTTCAGGTGTTTAGAGGTTTAGGGTTTAGGGGTTGAGTTTTTGGGGGGTTTAGGTGAATCCTTGAACTCTGCAAGGGTTTGGGGCTTAGGGTTCTCCCAGAGCTCGAATATCTTCAATTCGGAAAGCCCATACCCCAAACCCGAAACCATAAACCCTAAACAACGTCAGAGAGAGAGAGAGAGAGAGAGAGTCCGAACAAACGTCCTGTCCTTCCGACCTGTACCATCAGTTAGGTCAGTCCGAAACTAGACAACCCCGCGTTTTCGCTGTCGCGGCTATCGCGAGGAGGCGCAGGTCGTCAAGGCCAAGCAGGCCCAGTCGAGGGTTCATTGGTTTATAGGTTTTGGGTTAAATGGTTCGTTGGTCTGGGTTTGGGCTTGCCAGGTTTGTTGGATTTTATTGGGCTTGAGGGCTGTAGGGTTTGCGGTCTTAGTGCGGTGGGGATTTGGAGTAGGGTTTGGATCGGACAGGCGACAGCATGTAGAAAACTCGAGTATGACAAAAACCAGGCTGCAGCCCTTAACACCCCAGTCCGAGCTCCATAAACTCGCAACTGCTTCTTCGATTCAAGGCCGTTCCTGCTCAAGTCTCAACCACCACGACAGAGGACTGCGATTGTGGGTTTGTGCCCCTTTTCCTGCTCCGCCCTGCCCTGCGCTGCTCCTGCCCCTCCCTGCCCTGCAGGAATAAGTTTGGGTGGTTTGGCCACCTCCTAGACGGCGAGACGTTCAGAGAGAAACAAGCAAAAACCTTCTCTAGACGGGCTGTCACAGGTCATCGCCGCAGTACGACGCACTCGACGTGCTATTCCACGGCAAATTCCCACCCGGCCTCCGAAGGCCGTTCCCCCTCTGCTTGCCCTGTGGTGCCCTTCCCGCTCTGCCGGGCTTCTGGCTACGACCTACAAGCCCCTTCAAGCCAGTTTGCGAAAAGAGCGATTGTGCGGAGCTGTTGAGTTTAGGCCTAAACCCTAGAATCCCTAGAAGGAAGAAGCTTGGGTGGTTTGGCCACCTTCTAGACGGTGAGGGGTTGGGAGAACGAGGAGAAACCTTCTGTGACCAGGCTTTCGCAGCTCGTCGCCCCTGCACTCGACACAACCTTGTCGCAAGATATTACCGCCTACGCGCCGTTCCACGGCAAACCCCAAACCCCCAGCCCTGAACCCTAAACCCCAAGCTCTTTTCCTAAACCCTCTACTATGGGGGCTTAGATAATTACCTATTGTTTTTGGGGATTCCTTATTACAATTAATAGTTTGAGAGGGCCCCAAAACCCTATTCTGATTATTTTGGCCCCATATATTAAATCCTTACAATAGCTAGTAGCTCAAGAAGATAAAGGAACCCTACTCAAAAAAATAAGGCCCCTATAGTACCAGACCAGAACCTAAACCCTAATCCCCAAATGCTTAAATCCCCAAACCCTCAATCCTTAAGCCCTATAGATCCGCTGAACAGGAATCCTAAACCCCAAACCCTACACCCTAAACCCTAAGCACCAACCCTGAACCCTAAACCCTTAAACCCTTATAGATCCCTTTAGAGTTTAAAAGAGGGACCCTAAACCCTATATCTTTAAACCCCTATATAGATGGCTTTAAAAGGGTCCCGTCCCGAAACTCCTAAACCCTTGCAGATCCCTTTAAAAGAGACCGGAAACTCTTAAACCCTTCATAGATTCCTTTTAACGGGACCCGAAACTCTAAACCCTAAACCCCTGGCATGAGTGCAGCAGAGCCCACATGTCCATCATGTATCACCCTCTATTTCATCCGTGCGATTGGCCAATACGGCTCGTCAAATAATTTGAAAGTCATCGACTTACCCAGTCCAGATCACTATTTTAATGCTTTTAGGTATCATGTCATCCCTGTACCCTCGCCGTGATCTGCAGCTACATCATTCCCAAGGTCTTACCAACTTTGCACTTGATACACTTCTGTAAGATCTTGGGAGGGATGAAGTCGCAGCGGAGTACAGTCACTTTATGCGATGGCTATAATTGTTGTTACTACTTATCATATCGACTCTCCCATTTAGTGTAGTCTCACCCTTCAGACTCCGAACCACATGCCTCGCCTGGATTGTCCGAGTGCGAGCGCCGAAACCCCAAACCTCCACCATGCCAGAGCCCGCGCAAAGCTAAACCCCAAAGCCCTAAGCCATAGACCCTTTCAAACCCTAAACCCTAAACCATAAGCCCTAAACCCTTAAACCCTAAACCCTAAACCCCAAACTTACCTGGCTAGTGTTGGGCGGAGATCCAGCAGCTCGCTCTCATAGGGTCGAGCAGTTCACTGCACTCTGAGGCCTGTAAACAACCCCTGAAACGCCCCAGAAAGCCAACAAGCCAGGACATCCCCGAGGATGCTGAAAGCCTTCTGACACCTCCCCACAACCCGAGGTTGCCGTCGTTCGGTTTTTCTGAAGACCACCTGCTCCGAGCCGTGGAGTTCAGGGCGTACAGACTGCTAAGTCGAGAGCATCCACCGGAACGTGATGACTTGATGAACCTTTTTCGAATGATGCCGCGTACGTACCGTCGTCGTGCTGGTGGTGATAGGGATGCTGTAGGCACATACATCGTGGCCGGATGTAACCCTCGGCATAACGACTGCCCTTTGACCACGTGCACTGAAACCCCGTACTTAGTGATGGCGGTGAACAGGTACATTCGCAAGCTCGCCCCAATGCTGCCCTACACTAATTTTGTTCTTCGCGAAGGCCTAGTAGGACAACCCCACAGAGACACAAAAAATGGACCTTTCCATTCCATGATTGTGAACCTGCATGAACCAACAGGCGCAGAAGGGCTTTGGGTGCAAGACCCCCTCGGCACATGCTTCAAACAGCACCTTGGAACCCTACTCCCAGGTCGACTTGTGGATCTCACGGAACCCTACTTTTTCAACGCTAGGAAACTCTTGCATGCAGGACATCTGGCTCCTGGAGCAGATCCAAGTAACAGGGTTACACTTGTTGCCTTCACAATCCTTAATGCTAAGAACGTGAGTGAAGACCTCAGGCAGCACATGCTAGGACTGGGCTTCCACCTCCCGAGTAGCACAATGGTAAGACAGGCCACTCTTGGGTTTTTGCCGAGTGACTTCGGCTGCAACAGAAATCCAGACCTCAAGCAACTCAATATCCTGGAAGCCCTGGCACTGAGTAGGGAACGTCAGGCTCTGGAACAGTCCGCAGAGAAGGCGAAAATGGAACAGCAGAAGCGATGCCCCTTTCAGGACCTCATGTTGAAACCCATTCTCATTGAGGACACCCAGACCAGCTAGGTCGTGCCAGCAACCCACGAGCTTACAGTGTGCAATACACTTGCCCGTGCAGGACTTGCCAGGGATGCCTTTTGCAGGACTGTGAATTTGATGCATGTGCTGGACTGTGAATTTGTTGCATGGATGCATGGTGCATGATGGATGATGTCTCTGTGATGGTGCTGCGAGGTACGTCGGTCTTGAGAACCCCGTCGTCTGGTCCCCGGGAAGGGAGTGCTTACGACTTTGCCACCCCACTTCTAGCGGGTTTTATCCTTGTTTCCCTTATCTTTCCTTAATGAAACCACCAACCCGCGACCCCCGCCGCAGCCATGGGACCGCCTGTCTGCGAAGCGAAGTCTGATACGGAGACAAACAGGAGACACGCACTTCCTGAACTGACTCGCTGCAACAAGATGCGGATCGGAAATGGACGGGGCATCACCCTGCGAGCTCGAAAGGCCCGCCAAGTCCGGCAAGCAACTGAACGAGCAGGCCTGTCCTCAACTGTGAACGAATGCTGAGTTCTAGCCATGTTTGTCCCATGGGATGGGCTGCACAATTCTTGGTCGGCGGGCATATATGTTACAGGTCATTGCGACAACGGGAGAATGTCAATGAGACAATCATCTCTCTGCGAGCCTGCCTGTTTAGACCAATGAGTGCGATGGTCCGACCGTAGATTGCCAGTGCAAGCACCGCAGAATTTGGGGCAATAAGAGGAGGACGTCATTTTGACGACTGACAGATGCATGCGGAACCCTGCCCGACAGTCGTGAGTCCGGGGACTTCTGCACCTACCGAGTGAGATTGCTCGAGCCACCTGACCAGTGAGCCTGACCCGTGAGTCTGTTTCACCACCACCTACAGCACAGGTTGCTCTGTTGGAATCTGCAGGAGGCTTCCGAGTACTCTTGTCCCACGTAGGCTTGTGCGAGCCTCGGTGCGAGCCTCGTGTAGAATTTGCAAAGTGACAAAAGCTCAAAGTAGCCATAGTAGCCAAACAATGTCAGACATAGTCTTCCTCTGCTGACCGCCTTAGATAGACTAAAGACACTCAGCGCCGCACCTTTCCAACGTCATGGTTTGTGTCTTACTGTGTTCAAGTTGATCGTTGTGTTGTCTTCCTGGCGATGAGTGACCATAGCTGATCCTCACACCAGTATCAAGGCCTGGTGTTCTGGAATCCCTTGATAATCGAGTTTTACGTGGTAGCCCTCGTGGTGAACTGGCACAAGTGAGGATCGATCTTTGCCTCTTTTCACACCGACCTCGCACCTGAGAACCTCGCCTGGCATGTCCGAGTTGTGAGAGCGTGAGCGTAAACCCCAAACTCCACCACACCAGAGCCCCCACCAAATTATGGTCCCTTTTTTGGGAACCCAAAAATATTAGGTGCCGCACTATAACAAGGACCCAAAAAGGGACTCTAGCGAGGAGCCAGAGGAGGCCGGCAGCTCGGCCTCTCAGGGCTTCACCGCCGCCGGGGCCGCAACGAAAAGGGTTCCCCAAGAGCTCAATAAGGAATGCCTCGGGTTTGCTTTGAGGGATCTCTAAGGGATCTACAGGGTTTAAGGTTTGGGGGACTCATATACCCCTTAATTACGGAATATAGCTTAACATCATAATATGTAGCCCCTTATAAGTTAAGGTATATTGCCTAATTAAGGGGTATTGGGCTCTCGGGGTTTTAGGGCTCAGGCTGTTTGTTGGGCTTTGGGATTTAGGGTTTAGGGTTCAGGGCTTTGGGGTTTAGGGTTTAGGGCTTTGGGGTTTAGGGTCAGGTTTATAGGGCTTTGGGGTTTAGGGTCAGGTTTAGGGCAGGGTTTGGGGCTTAGGGTCTAGGCTTTGGGGTTTAGGGTTTAGGCTTTGGGGTTTGGGGTCTGGAAAAACTTTCTTTGCCTTTCGTTCGCTTTTGCGGCGAAGGATTCGGAAAGGTTTGTTACAGGGCTCTAACAGGCTTCCAAGAGCCTCACTTATGACTACCCATGAACCTGCAAGTGAGACCTCACAGATCCTTTACTATAGGGGCCTAAATGATTACCTATGCTTTCTTGGGGGTTCCTTATTTTTTAACTATAGTATGATGGCCCCCAAACCCCTATTCCGATTATTAAGGCCCCTATACCAAATCCTTACAATAGCCCTTATAAATACAGTAGCCCTTATAGATGCCTCTAAAGGAACCCTATTCTAATTATTAAGGCCCCTACCAAATCCATGAAATAGCACTTATAGCTATAGTAGCCCTTATAGACCCTTTTAAAGGAACCTCATTCTAATTTTATACTAAGGCCCCTATACAAAATCCTTGAAATAGCGCTTATCACTAAAGTAGCCCTTGTAGACCTCTTTAAAGGAAGCCTGTTCTAACTCTTAAGGCCCCTATACCAAATCCATGAAATAGCACTTGTGTCTAAAGTAGCCCTTGTAGACCCCTTTAAAGGAACCCTGTTCGAATGATTAAGGCCCCGATACAAAATCCTTAAAACAGCACATATAACTCTCGTAGCCCTTATAGACCCTTAAAGGAACCCTGCTCGAACTCTTAAGGCCCCTACTTGGAGGATCATGGGACTTAGTAAGTAAGGTTATAAGTACCTTAATTGGTGTTATAAGTATAGCTACCGTAATTATAACCCTAGTTACTAAGTCCCATGATCCTTTAAGTATATTACAGCACGGCCCAGGATAACGTCTACGGCGATAGCGGCTCTGCGGGCTGGGACGGGGATGGAGTGGACGGGGATGGCGACAGCGCGGATGGCGACGACGCTTCGTCGTAGTTGGGGCACATTGTAGATATTTATGGGCACATTACCCAAAAAATGTGTTTGATTTTTATTCCCAAGGTCGCAGTAGTTGGGTCGCATTTGACATGTTTATGGGCACTTAGTTTGCCAAAGGCTTTCTTTTGCCTGGGCGATCTCTTCGTTTCATCCATGCACTGGGTACGTAATCCCAATGAGGGATAGAAATTTACATCTCAACACTATCCCAACCATGAACCAGGACGGTGCATGGAATACCGGCTATGAGCAGTACGGCGGGAACCGAGATTTGCTAGACGAGGCTGATCCGCTTCAGAGGTTCCACAGAGAGCCAAATACCCCTTAAGTAAGCAATATACCTTACATGATAAGGGGCTTCATATGATGTAAGCTATATTTTTAAATTCAAGGGTATATCAGTCCCCTAAACCCTAAACCCTGTAGATCCCTTATAGATCCCTTAACGGAACCCCTAGGTATTCCAAAAATAAGGTGTATTGGGCTCTCTGGGTTCGCATCCGGGGTAAGGCAGGGGCAGCCTTGACAGTTGAGCCAAAAAGCGCGTCTAAGGAATATAATATTGGAGTTTCCGAAAATTCGGGGCTCCTTTAAGGGCTCCATAAAGGGATCTATAAGGGTGTCTATAAAGGGTTTAGGTTTTGGGAGTTTTCAAAAAATTACGGGTACCTTATTTTGGGGTCCTTATGATAAGGCTCCTACAAATCAGGGTACTAGATTATATAGGGTCCCCTATTCTCGGAAACTCCCATGTTGGTAAATATGTAGGCTTCCACAACTTCCGCTTCCACAACTTCCACAGTATCATAAGCGGCCCTGAGGAATAACAATCTTGGAAAATTTTTGGGCTGCTACAGTTTAACAAGGCTGCCCTAGGAAATGAAATATTGGTAGTTTTTCAGGCTTTTACATTCTACAGTATATACTAGTTTGCATGAACCGCTTTAATGGAGCCCTTATAGAACACGTAACAGGAACCCTTAAGTGGACGTCCCGCAGCCTCCGTGGCAGATGAAGCCGGGCCGGCCTTGCTTCACGTCTGGCCGCAGCTTCTCGCTGCCATCGCCTCAGGACGACCCCTAAGCCCTGAACAAAGGACCTTTAAGGAGAACCCTGAACCCTGAAGCCTTAAGCTTTTTCGAGAAAGGACCTAAGGAGAACCCTCAACCTTGAACTCTAATTGATGTTTTTTTGTGCTTCAGACCTAGGCTACGATGTAAGTCTCTTGCGCACGAAAAAGGTGCTGTTGTGTTCAACTCTGAGCTGCCTCATTCGGATTCTAGTTCTGTCTCGTCATCTCGTCATCAGTGCACGAGCCCTGGGGTCTTACACCCTGAAAGCCCTTTTCCCGAGCCGTCACATCTAAACCTCTAGGCCCTCAAACCCTAAACTCGTAAACGCTGACCTAAACCCTAAACCCAAAGCCAGCTTTTGTTCCGTTTCACTTGTCAGACTCCGAACCCTTTGCCTCGCCTGGATTGCCCGAGTGTGAGCGCCGAAACCCTAAGCCAGACCTCATGAAGCCGTGCCTGCATTGAGCGAGCATGCGAGTCGAAACCCTGACTCTAAACCCTAAACCCTCAACCAGCAAAGCCGTAACTCCGGCAACACTTACGCACGCCTTGGCAGCTTCCGGGACCCACCCTACCCCGCATTTCCGGAAGTTTTGTGCTGTGGGGCTCCGTGGGCTTGGGATTGGGGGTTTTGGGATCTTCTTCAGTGGGATGCCGGGACTCTGGTAGGTTAACCCTCAGCCCCTGAACCCTAAGACCTGAACCCTTCTTTTGTTAGCTTTCTTCTGGATATCGGGGAAGGGGAGACGGTGATGGACGTATATTCTTTAGGCTTCAGGAGTTCTTGCGGGTTCGGCGTGTCTCAGGCTTGCCGTGAGTTTTGAGGTTCCAAGGTTCTGCGGATCCTCGGGTTAAGAGTGCAATTGTGCTGTGGCCGTTTTTTGTTGCACATTGCTGGGTCACTTCCTGGAGTATCTGCCTCTTCAATTTGTAACTTTAAGTGGGATGAGCTGGCGCAGTAGATCCGAATTTACGTCAGTGCCATGTGGTCAGGCTTGACGGTCTACAGTTTAGACATGGAAGTCTTGCAACAAGGGCAGGCACCCGGTGGCTCGTGGGGCCTGTGAGGTGTAGTATTTCAACAGACCCAACCTCTTCCAAGCTCTCACGCTCAAAGCCATAGTCCCTCAAATCCCAAACCCTAAACCCTAAACCCCTAAACCCCTAAACCCTAAACCAGTGTCGCTGTGGACCTTCGAGGCTTTGTCCGAGTATGTCCGAGTGTGAGTGTCAAAAAAACCCTAAACCCTAAGCCCCTAAACCCCTAAACCCAAAAGTTTCGAAAACCCTAAACCCTAAACTTGAGGTTTGATAGTGGGCATAGATCCTAGCCAAGCGAGAGGGAAGAAGCCCTTAATGTAGGGGCCTTGATAACTACCTCTACTATTTGGGGGGCTCCTTATTATAAATATAGTATAATGGGCCCCAAAACCCCAATAATCAAGGCCCCTACATTAACCTTCGCAAGCGGCAGTTCTTAGGCTGGATTCAGCCAGCCATCTTCCTGTGTCCTCTCGCGACAGCCGCAGTTGCAAGGTGCACGGGTTTCGAACGGTGTCGGTTAGCGGAGGAAATGAGGATTGGGGTTTGCTGCGCATGAACATCCGGCTTAGCTGCTTGCGGAGGCTCTTGGGAGTTGTATGATGCCAGTAGTTCTGCTGTGCCAAACTGTGATTTCTTGCGTCGTGTGTTTCAGGATTTAATTTTTTGTTTTCCGGAGAGATGAGTGACAGTGGGAGCGAGGGTCGCCATAGCTGTCATTATCATCGTGGTTCTTGTCATACTTGGAGGATCATGATACTTAGCAAGTAAGGTTATAAGTACCTTAATTGAGGTTATAAGTATATATAGTTACCCTAATTATAACCCTCGTTACTAAGTCCCATGATCCTTTACGTAGTCCCTATAATAGAACCGCCATAGATTCCTTTAAAGGAGCCCTTTAAGGAACCCTAGTTACTAAGTCCCATGATCCTTTAAGTATGTCTCAGTCTTGCACAGGTCGTAGGAGCGCTGAGAAGGACATGGTACAGGTCTGATGTCATTCGTCCGCTTCTTCTCGGGGGGCGGGATGGCGGTTAGAGCCCTGCTTCAAGAAAATAGGATGACACGTGGTATACTTACCATTGGTTAGTAGGGAATGGAGGAATGGGGTATAATTATAACTACTATGACGTCGACAGCTGCGTCACCGTGCAGTCAGTCACAACGGAGGTGCATTGCCGGAGCAGCGCAGAAGCAGCTTTCTTCGTCTTCCAGGAACTCCCGGCATGTATTTTCAGTAGCTCACGGTGAAAGAATCAAAGTGCCGATTTGACAAGGGAAGGTCACAAACCCTGTAGAGCTTTTAGGGTTTTGGGGCTTAGCAACATAGCTAAGCTAGAACTGTGTAAAAAGATATATCCATAGATGCCTCGGGCTGGGTTCCGAGGTCCGCAATGCCTGCTTGGTACAGGCATGTGAGTGTTTCCCAGCACCAGACCCCACGTTGGCGCAATTCGGGCATGATCTACATGGGTATTGTTCTGAACTAGGGTCCGTTTTGGGGTTCTTTTTATTAGGGTGCCGTGATGCTTTGGGGACTTCAACAGGGAACCTAATTTTCAGAGAACTACCCACATCTTTTTCGACTTAGGTCCAACACCCTGGGCCTAAATCCTGGGATCCTCGTACAATCTTCTTCCTCTGCTCAACTCGCGCGGCATAGGGAATAAGCCGCAAGTCCGTAGTTTGTGGACACCCTCCAAAGAAATCCAAAGGCCCATCTCCCGACAGTACTGACCCCCTTTATTCAACCGCCACCAAACACGGCGACTCCCGAAATCTGAAGTCCTAAACCTTGGAGTCGTAGCTACTCAACCTTACCAGAGAAGAAACCGAAACTCTAACTAAAACAGCCCGAAGCCTCAAACCCTGGCTGCAGTCCTCGGGTTACAAGTACTTTCTGTCGAGGACCGGCAAAAAACGATCCAAGGTAGTAGATCCTGCCTGACATCGACCGCTCGTACTCAGATGCCCTCGCCCGCATTTTGCAAGGCTTTTCCGGCCGAAAACTATGAAACCCTTGCTGATCTCCTCCAAACCCTTGCCTCATTGCACTTTTTGAAGGAACCATAAACACCAAATGCGAAAGCACCAAACTTCTTTCGACCCGCCCAGGTGAGCGCCGGGCTCTGCCACTGTCCACCAGCTGCCGCCCGGGTCGTGGAGGTGGGCGGCGGCTTGAGGGAAAGCTGTACAGCCACCTTTAGTTGAAGGGATTCAGGCGTTTTAGATCGCTAGGCTTTTACGTTCAGGGCTTTGGGCGCAAAAAGGTGTACAGTATTACTCATGCTTTGCATTCGGGAAATCAATGCTCAAGCGATTGCGCAAGTGCTGATGCAAAAAGGCGCAAAAAGTTTAAGGTCTAGGGTTTGTGCTTCGGGAGAGCTTGGAACGTTTTGCCCTTTCACTAGGGGAGCTTCCAGGCTTCTGTTTTAGAAAATAATGGTAAGATCTTCACTTTGCGTTTGAAAGTGGGAGCTTTAGCGTTGTTCTAAAGGGGCCGCCTTAACGGTGCTTATTTTGGCAGGGGGAGCTTCGCAGGTTCTTGCTGAACGGATTTAGGGTTGAGGGCTTAGATGCTCGATAAGGGATTCTATGAAGGGTTGTTCTACAGGGTGTTCTATAGGATTCAATACATGGTGGTTTTGAATATGGAGGTTTGTGTCACGGATTTAGAGTTCCAGGGGCATCAAGACTCTACCTTCGTTTCTGGAGAAGGCTTGAGATATTGTGTTTAAAGTGTGCTTTTAGTTTGGGATCTTAGTTGTTGGTTCAGCATAGGTTTTCATAGTTTAGGAGGGATTCTAGGGATGTTAGAAATAGTTATGGTAGGGTGCTCCAAGGGTTTAGGGATTTCGATGATCTAGGCGGAGGTTTCTCTAATCTGAGGCGAAAATAGGCTGGGCCTGCGAGCTTAGGGTCTACATCTGGATGTAACAATGTCTGCATCGACCAGTGCTTCGTACTCAGGCTCTGTGGTTAGAGCTTCTGTTGCGATGTTTGGCCTGCGAGAGTCCGATCAGGTTATGGGCGGCCCCGAACTTTTGATGTCTTCTGGAATTCTGATACATAGAAATGTCGTCCAAAACACATGCGTTTCAGCATCCCTAGCAACGGCCCAGTAGAAGCTGTGGCTCGAAGATCCTACCCACACCCGATTGCGTGAAGTTTCAAAGCGGCATCCCCCACACGGTTTAGGGTTTGGGGGTTTAGGGTTTAGGGGGTTTAGGGTTTAGGGTTTAGGCACGCAGACAGCTGCGATTTTAGGAGCCGCAAGTAACCTCAAGAAACCTTCAACCCGAAACCAGAAACCCTTGAAGCCACAGGCTGAAAGCCAACAACTTGCTAGCCCTGGGCCGTTTTAAACCCTTCAACCCGGATTACAAATGACGAGGGTTCCTTAACATGAATATACTATAGTCTACCCCGAAACCTTGTTCAAAATTAATGCGGCCCCTCTGCAACTCTAAACCCGCCGAAACCCTCAATCCTAAACCCCAAACCCGATATAAACCCCTAAACCCTTATAGTAACCCCTATGGTAATCCTTATAGATCCCGTTCAAAGGAACCCTAAACCCCATGTAAAGCCCCTAAACCCTAAACCCTTCAAGTTACCCTAATCCTTATAGATCCCTTTAAAAAGACCCCTAAACCCTATATAGTAACCCTGAAAGTAGTCCTTATAGATCCTTTCAAAAGGAACCCGAAACCCTACATAGTAACCCTTATAGTAATCCTTATAGACCCCCTTAAAAGGAACCCGAAACCCTTTAAAAAAAAACCGTAAAACCCTGCGAGGCCGGAGCCGACTTCGTGGGCGGAAACCTCGGCTGCGACGACGGGTCGGCTGTTATAACCAGGCAGAGGGCCAGGTTTAGGGGTTTAGGGTTGAGGCTCAGCAGATTTCAGGGTTCAGGGTTCAGGGGTTTAGGGTTGACGTAGTAGCTGAGTGGATACACTTTGCACTTTTTGGGGTAATATTACCCACTATAGAACTAAAAATGTCCACTTTTTGGGTGCTTCTGAACTCAGCTACTAAGAGGCAGAGGGCCGCTTGCGTGGGTCGTTCTCTAAATTAGGGTTTAAGGTTTTGGGGGTTTTATGTAGAGTTTAGGGTTCCTTTTAAAGGGTTCTACAAGGATTACTATAAGGGCTACTATATAGGGTTTAGGTTATCAGGCTCCAAAGCAATGTTTTCGTTGGTTCTATCAAACACCCGACCTGGGCTGCGTATCATATGATCTGGACCGCGTATCATATAACATATACATCCCGACGTATAACGTATAACCCCCGACATATAACATTCAACAATACGGCCCCATACGGCCGCACAGGCCCGTATGGCTAAACGTTGTACGTCGGGGATTAGATGTTTTACGTCCGGAACCCCCCCATACGGCCGTACGGGCCCGTATGGTTATACGTTATACGTCGCGAATATATGCTATACGTCGGGGACCCCCCCTCGTACGGCCATACGGCGGCCCCGTACGGCCGTACGGGCCCGTGATTGGATATGTTTTAGATGTCGGGAGCTTATGTTATACGAAAGGTGGGTTGCAGACATCGCAATAGAACATTGCTCTTAAGCCCTGATAAGGTTTAGGGGTTTATATAGGGTTTGCGGTTTAGGGCTTAGGGTTTTTGCACAAGTCCCGATGCAAAAAAGGGTAGTTCTCTTAAAGGTCCCACAAGGGTTTCGAAAAGGGTTCCTATAAAGGCTTTTGTAAGGGCTTCCTATAAGGGTCTCGATAAGGGTCTCTATGTTCCTATTGCGTGGGTAGATCTCTAAATGCGGGGTGCCTTTTCGGGGACCTTTACAAGGATTTATCAGGGATTTTGTAGGGCTCCTAAAAAGGTACTGTGTGGGTAGCTCTCCAAATTAGGGTCCCTCTTAGGGGTGTTATAAGGATCCATAAGGGCTCTATAAGGGTTCTTTGAGGGCTCTATAAGGGCTGTACTTGGAGCGTTTCGTGTGCAATGCATGTGGGCAACAAGCTGAGGGCGCGAGCTTTTCAGAGGTTGTGGGAATTGCCAATCACCTCATGGCAACCCTGCTTTGTGAGCCTTGTAGCTGCCCTGTAGTCATCCCTACAAAGCCTTCAAACCTAGCTCATTCCGAACCCAAGACTACCAAGTTGTGATAGCTGGAAGCCACGATGCCTTCTAAGTCCAAGGGAGAAGAAATCGCTTGCAATCGTCAGGTAAGCTTTCATCGTTCGGTCGTAAAAGATTCAACCCAAAGTCCAAAACTTTGAGCCTTAATCCTAAACGCCACAACCCTAAATCAAAATCCACATACACCCTTGAACCCTTATAGTAATCCTGAGAGATCCCTTTAAAAGGAACCCTAAACCCTATATAAAACCCTTAAATCAAGAACCCTATAGTCCCTCAACCATGAGCCCAAACATCAAATTATATATTATAGGAACCTGATTAAGAAGCCCTGGCCCTATAAACCCCGAAATAGTAGATAGTAGGGTTCATATAAGGAACCCTAATAAAGACCCAGGGCTTCGTAATCAGGTTCCTACATGAGCCGTAGCGACAATCCTCTTGGATCCAGGGATTACGCCACTGTGCCTGCGGTATCAAGCAGCGGCAAGCATGCCAAGAGCCAAGTCGTCTCGTTTTTCACAGTTGAGGGATTAGGGTTTAGGGGTTTAGGGTTTAGGTGTTTAGGGGTTTAGGGGTTTGGGGGTTTCGGGTTTAGGGTTTCAGGTTGAGGGATCAGGGTTTGGCTTTTGTTAGGTTTGGAGCTTCAGGATATCGAGGCATTGGTTTGTTTGGGTCTCCGGACTTTATGTGGGTTGTTGGCTTTTCTGGCAACCGGAGCTTGAACCAAAGTCTCGTCACACATTCACGAAGTTGTCACGACATGGTATCAGGCAGGCGTAGGAATGCTAGTAGCAGCATAGCTGGCGGTGGTGGTTGTGGTGGCGGTGGCGGCAGAGTTAGTGTGGAACAGTGAAGGCTGCAGAAAGACCCCCTGGAGGGGCCTTGGGGGGTGAACAGTAAACCTCAATTGAGACTTATTCGCGTAATTGGGGCGGGATTACATGCTGACGCAAGCGCGCGATAAGTGGGTGCGCCCCATTCCTAAACAAGCGCGGTCACCGGTGTCCGGTGTACACACCGTACACCCCTAAACCCGGAACCCAAAAAACCCAAACCGGGTCCTTGAGTTGTCCGACGCTCTCGCTTCGGGCAGCTTCGGGAAGCTTCCGGCCAGACCTCATAAGGGCCCGAGCAGTGTTGGTTTAGGAGTGTAAGGTTTAGGGTTTAGGTTGAGGTTTTCGTTCTCAGGGCAACCAGGACCCAGAGTAAGCCCTTATTCCCTTTTTTAGGGTTCAGGTTCCCTTATAACACACTTTAAACCAAAAAGGGCACCCTTTTTATTCCTAGGTTACTCTTACTTAAAGTCTAGGCAACACCGTGAACTTCAGGAGCATAATAAACGGCCGGAGCCCCCTGTGGGCTTCCTGAGCTTTCCGTCATGAACTTCTTGGTTCCATCATGACGAGAGTTGGGAGTTTCCGAAAATTCGGGGTACCTCATTTTGGGGTCCTTAAAATGAGGAGCCAACTATTTAGGGCACTATATCAGGATCCCCTATTTTCGGCACTCCCCTTTGGGAACGAGGCGCGAGGTGTGTGGCTCATCAGGCTATGCAGACGGAGACGTGGCTTGATCAGGGGAGTAAGAAAAGAAGAGCCGTTAGTGTCCTGAATATCCCTGGATTTCAGTTTCGATGTTCATTTAAACTTGAAATCAAGATCCATACCCATCCTCAGTGTCCTGATGAGGTCGCCCTTGTCTTGGCGGTCCTCGACTCAGCTTCTGAGGGAACGCCCGAAACTTTCACAGTGAGAACCCTCCACCTATCAGACTGCAACGCCTAAAGCCAAAATCCTAAACCTCTGAACTCCTAAACCTCGAGGCCTAAACCCGAAACTCAACCACCAAACTCAATCGCCAAGAACCTCGCCTGGCAAGTCCCAGAGTGAGCCGCGAAACCCTACTTGGAGGTTCATGGGTAGTTCTACGTGGGGTTATGAGTCCCCTAATATTTGTGAAAATTAACTTAAGGTTACCCTACTTATAACCCCGCTTATAACTACCCATGAATCCAAGTAGGCATTTTGTAGTCTAGAGCAGCAGCTGCATTCAGTCGCTCAGTCGCGGCCTCCTCCATCAGCAATCAGCACAGGACCCCCGGAAGCCTCTGAACTCACCCAGCCCCCCGCAAAAACACGCAAATTCTATGCTGTTTGATATCACAGGCTTGTGGTACTTGCGCCTTGGTTCTCGCACTGGTGCGCCCGCATCGTGCGCACAAGGGTTCGTCCTTCTGTTTGCCGTTGGTTGCAAAGACTCTGTTTAATATAGGGGCTTAAACAATTGCCGATACTATTCTGTGGGGGGTTCCTTATTATAACCATAGTAATTATAAGGGCACCCAAACCCAATTCTAATCAGTTGTTAAGGCCCCTATATTTGGCCCCCAGAGGGTTGTTGTGGGCACTTAGACCTTCAGACGTCCTGTGTGACTTCCTTGAATCCTCGCATATTTGGTGCCTTGTTTGGCGCCATTCTCTGTTCCTTTAAACTTTAAAAGGATCTGTAAGGGTTCCTTCAAACATAAAAGGGCTGTGTTAAGGGATCTGTAGGGGCTCTTTCATGTTGAGAGTGTCCGAAAACACGGGGTACCTTATTTTGGGGTCCTTAGAAGGATCCTACTGTTTAGGATGCTATATTAGGGTTCCCTATTTTCGTAAACCCCTATGTATCAATCCGAGGACTTGGCGAGTTTATGGCGGAAAGAAGCCCTGTACCCGAACGCAGACCCAAACCCTCGGCCCAAAGCATGAAATGCGCCGCATTACAGCTGAACGACTGACGACACGTACGAAATCGTATGAACAACAGGTGGAATCTGTCTCCATGATCGTAGCTCGAACTCGAATGTGTTTCCTGCGGGGCCTAGTGGATGTACGCAGCTCACCATCAAACCCCCTCGAAGTGTCGAGACGCTCTAAACCCTAAATTTTGAACCTTAACTCTGAAACGGCCCTGATCATCTAGACGCCTTAATATAGGGGCTTAAAGACAGCTGTGATTTCCAAAATTATTCCTAGGGTTCCTTATTATAGTTACAGAGTCATATGCCCCAAGACCCTATTCTAATCATTAAGGCCCCTATTATATTGCAGAACCCCATTATATTATAGATCCCTTATAGAACCCTTTAAGGATCACCCTAAAGGAACCCCCACACTAATTATTACGGCCCCATCTGTTGCATCTCAAGATTTGTAAAACCGGCAACCCCAAAGTTCAGACTCGAAGCCCGAAGCCCTTGGGTTAAAAAGCCATCAACTGACTCTTTTTGGCCCCGAAATCCCATGCCTCAAATCTTCAACCCGGTTTAGGGCTTAGAGTTTAGGGTTTAGGGGTTTTTAGAGTTTTAAGGGTTTTAGGGCTTTTAGGGTAATGTCACTCCTAACACAAGCCCCAATCCAAAAAAAAACCGAAGGCCCCTGAAACCTAAACCGCGGGAGGCCGCCTTCGTGAATCGAGGGCGGCTCGCCAATCCGCTAATGCCGGCGTCTTACAGGGGTTTTGCGAGGGTCCGCAGGGTTTGTTGGGGTTATAAAAGGTTGATGATATACATCCTACATTACCTTAAGGACCCTAGACTATGAGAACTATGGTGCATTCCTCATTATGTGTATTGCGGGTTTTATGTATCATCAACCGTATTAAGGTTTTGAGGTTCTCCCATTTAGGGGCTGGGCTCTTTGAGGTTCTCGCATTTAGGGGCTGGGCTCGGAATCCTCCATATGCCAAGCCTCAAGTGCAGAGTCCGGTTATGTGGTTTTGAGGTGCGGGCCTAAGCCCCCTCCGATGCAACAGCTTGAACTAAACCCTAAACCCTCAAACCCGAAGCCCTTAAAATTGCAATGCGGGCCTCGTCCTTGCGAAGCAGGAGGGAAAACGCCCTCAAGACTCTTCTCCGCAACCTTCGCCTTCGTTACCCGAGACTTCGGTGCCGAAAAAGCTTTCATCGTAAACGCTTTAAAGCTGGCCCCATGAACCCTAAACCCTATCATTAGCTATGAAATCTTAGCCCTTTCAGCTGTTCAACCAAGATTCCCTGAGATGCGGGCTTCGTCCTTGCTAGGTAGGAGGGAAAAACCCTATAGAGGAACTACAACTATACTTCCGCCTTACCGGGCTTCCCATAATCGAGGTTCATAGGTAGTTTTAATATGGGGCTATAGGGGTGTAGGGTTGCTTCAGGGTTTAGGGTTCAGGGATTACATAGGGTTCAGAGTTTAGGGTTCAGGGTTTAGGTTTTAGGGATCAGGGTTTAGGGTTCAGGGTCTAGGGTTTAGGGTTCAGGGCTTACGATGGAGTGTTACAAGGACTCTCCCATACGCCCAGCGGAAGAACCGCTTCCCGGATCATGCAGACGGAACAGGGACTTCTTTTAAACCAAAACCTTAAACCCTGAAATGCTCAATGGACCAAAGCCCCTGAAACCTTAAACCCGCCTCGAAGCCTTAACCCCAAACCTGAACTTTAGATCCTGAAACCCCTGAATGTTTTTCAAAGAGCTACTACAGAATCCTAACGCCCTGGAGCCTCAAACCGTGCTCGATCCCTGAACCTGAGGTACCCTCGGTCAGCCGTTGAAGGCGCCTCGGTGTTTTGAGGGGGTTTTTGCTCGGAAAATTCGGGTCTTGGGATCAGGGTGGCAGTATTAGGGGTTTAGGGTTTAGGGTTTAGGGGTTTCAAGGCTTAGGGTTTAGGGTGTGCTGGTCCAACTTCCGGGCGAAGTCGCAAGCCCAACCACTGGCTTGCTCAAAGGTTCATGGGACTTAGTAGGTTTTATGGGTTTACGGTTTTTTGGGGGGGGGTTTTAGGGCTTTTAGGGTTCAGGTTTGTGCAGGAGGCTGTGGGTTTGGTGGTTTTGGGTGAAACGTCTTGGAGTCTCGGGTTCAGAGGATCAACCCAGGGCAGGGTCGAGGCTGCACAGAGCTTCACCTTCCGAACTAGAGATGTTCGCTCTAAGGCCTAAATTTTAAACCCCTGAACCCCTAAACCCCTTCATTCGCTAAGTCTCGGGCGCCTCAAGACCAATTGGTACTTGGAGGTTCATGGGTAGTTATAAGTGGAGTTTATGAGTTTCCTTTAAGGGTTCTATAGGGTTTAGGGTTTTTCAAGGGTTCTATAGGGTTCAGGGTTTTAGGGTAATTATAAATGGTGTTCTAAGTCCCCCAATATGGGTTATACTTACCCCTGGATCCCCTCGTGCTCGGTGGGCCAAAGAGGGCGTAGTATTAGGGTTTAGGGTTTAGGGGTTTAGGGTTTAGGGGGGTTTAGGGTTTGGGGTTTAGGGCCTATTATGGCGGAGCACGGGTGTGGCCGGCTCATGGAGGTACTCCAGAGAGAGTTCGTTCGGAAAGGGTCTACGGTACAACAGGTGCAACTATCTCAAGTGGGGATATATGGGGATCCAGTTATTATGTCTGAACTGGATATAACTGATCTCATGAAAGATAAAAATGGTATATATATATATATATATATATGATAAATTATGGTTGTCCGACTTCTCGTTAAACGCAAACCCTGCACCCCCTAAGCCCCTGTCTCAAACCCCCTAAGTAAAGGTAAACCCCCGCCGATTCTGCCTAAGGCTGTGACTGCCCAGCCGATTATGGCCCCGTTCACGAGATGCGGACGGTGCCGAACTTCCACGCGGCCTCAGAGGTCAGCGTACCTTTCGCGTATGAATACGTCTAGTATAGGGGCCTTATATTAACTACCTATAAGATTTAGGGGCTCGTTATTATTATTGTAACTACAATATGATGTGCCCCCCCAAACCTCATTAATTACTCTATTTATTCAGGCCCCTACTCTAAACCCTTATAATCAGTAACCCTTGGAGACCCCTGTAGGAGGAACCCTTTAAAGGAACCCTGTTCTATTCCTTACGCTAAACCCTTCTGGTAGCCCTCAAAGTAACCCCCGTAGATACCTTAAAGAACCTGTTGAAGCAGCCCAACACCTATTCAGGCCCCTACTCTCAACTCTTATAAATAAAAGTCATCTTATACACCCCTGCAGAAGGAACCCTTTAGAGGAGCCGTATTCGATTTAACCAGGCTCCTATATCATAGATCCCGGTTATAGATCAAGTAAACTCTACACCCCAAACTTTAAACTTACAAACCCTAAGCCCCTAGACCCTATACCCTTAACCCTAAACTTTCTTCAGGCCCCTTTAGAAGGAACCCTTTGAAGGAACCCTATTCCCTAAACCCTAAACCCTAAACCCTAAACCCTAAACCCATTTATTCAGGCCCCTGTGTTAACTTGGGCAGCGGTTTGCTGCTGTCCAGATTTTCCTGGGCCTCCGGAGCCGGATCTCAGGACTGAGCCTAGGAATCCAAAAGCAGTCTCCCATTTAGGGTTTAGGGTTTAGGGTTTAGGGTCTAGGGGCTTAGGGTTTAGGGTTTAGGGGACTCCAGAAAGTTGGAATATGGATTAATGGTAGGATCCCCTATAATTTACCTTGAGGGGGTTACGATAATGATATTCCAACTTTCTGGCTTTTACCGTAGTCCCATAGGGCCCGAAACCGTGGGGTTAGGGGCGTTTAGGGTTTAGGGCTTTTAGGGCGTTTAGGGTTTAGGGTTTAGGAGTTTAGGAGTTTTGGGGTTTTGGGGTTTTGGGGTTTTGAGTTTGGGGTTTGAGGTTTAGGGTTCAGGGTTTAGGGTTAAGGGGTTAGGGTTTAGGTTTAAAGTTTGCTTCGTGATAGTTGGATAGCATTTTGCATGTTTGCGGGTACATAAACCCAACAAGGAATAGAAGTTTAGATTGTTTAATACTATCCCAGACATGCTCTCCCATAAGGCCCGAAACTGAAAGTCCTAAAGCCGTCAAAATTCAGCCTCGAACCCCAAGTAGGTATCGATTTGGCATGATCGTTAATTTCCCTTCCTGTTTCAAACCCAAAGAATTGTTGAAATGCAGATGGGGCCAGGGGGTATAGAACTTGTATAGGGTTCAGGTTTTATGGGCGGTTTTGACCCAGTTTTGTGCCATTGTGCCGTGCTTTTTGCCTTTCCGTGCAGACACTGGTGCCAAGCTTCAAACCCATATAAGCAGGCCCGAGCACCAGGCAAAAAGCTCCAGTTTTCTGGTACGGTCCCTTAAACCCTAAACCCTAAACCCCCAACCCTAAACCTTAAACCCTAAACCCTAACCCCTAAACCCCTAAACCCTAACCCCTAAACCCTAAACCTACGGTCCAAGAGGGTCGCGATTGGAGACTCCGGCCCGGAGTTGCACTTAGCTCTTCGAGAGCTTCCGAGCACAGGGCTTGCGGACTCCGGACAGCACTAGGCGACTTCGTGGGCGTCAGAGCTCTTTGGTTTTAGGCCCTTTAGGGTTTTGGGGTTTAGGGTTTAGCATTTAGGGTTTTTGATGGAATTGGTCGATGGTTGCCGTTGGGTCCAGGACCATGTCATGTGCTGACGGTTGGCCTTCTGTCCTGCCGGATTGTGCTTGGAAGCTTATTTGCGCAGTTATAGAATCAATGGTGCTCCGCCTCTTCAAAGAAGTGGCGGTGCATGCCACGGCACGTGACAACGCAGGTGCCTCGAGAGGTTGCAAGCTAGTGGGCCGACACGACAGTACTGTAGGAACCTGATTAAGAAACCCTGGCCGTATAGCCACAAAATAGTAGGATTCATATATAAAGAACTTGAATAAAGGTTTAAGGTTTAGGGTTTAGGGTTTCATATAAACACTCAAAGTCCGTGCTCAAAAAGGGTTTCATATAAAGAGCCCTAATAAAGGCCCAAGGTTTCTTAAACAAGTTCCTAGATTATTATAGTCCTTATAGATCCCTTATAGAAGCCCTTATAGACCCCTTTAGAGGAACCCTAACAAAGGCCCAGGGCTTCTTAGACAGGTTCCTACATCATACTCTGAAGCCTCGGGCACGCACTCCTTCACGCAGCCCTCGACCATGCTAAGACTGCAGACGCTTTTGGGTTGTTCCCGGGTCAGGGAGGGGTTTTCCGGCCCCGAAACCCTAAACCCCTAAACCCCTAAATCCTAAACCCCTAAACCATAAACCCTAAACCCTAAACCGCAGGTTTGGGGCTCTAAAGGCTTGGATGCGGAGTGCGGGCTGAACGATTTTGCCCGAATCTCCGAAGCTTCAGTCATAAAGCCGCTTCCCGCATCGACACAAGCTACCCGACTTGCGAGTGCTCCTGATGTAGCAAAAGCCTACAATGTCTCATGCAAACTCTAGCAAGTTTCTACACAGAAACTTTAACCCAGAACGTAGAACACTGCCGTTAAGCCTAAACCGTACTCGTTAACGGACAGGTGGGCCCAGAACTGGGCCTTGTGCCTGTCCGGACAGCATCTCGAGGTACAAGAAGAAGGGGTTGGACATCGTCGCGAGATCGTAAAAAGTGGTTCATGGCTACGGCTCAAGGAACCTCACGACGTGATCGAGGTGCTGGACAGCCAGGAGGATCTTTGAACCGACCCTGAAACCCCCAACGAAACCCCGCTGTGTGGAAAACATTGTGGGTGATGATTTGGTGCTGGTCTTGATGATGATGCTGCTGCCTTGCCTGTAATCTGAGTTCAACTTACTATGACATAGCACTTTACTTCCAGTTGGGGATAACAGCCAACCTCTGACACACAGCAGCTCTGTTTCACCTGCCTTGCCACGCCATGACTTACGGACTGCTTCGAAGAGTTTCTGCATGGACTGACGATGGTATTGGAATTCTGGAATTCGTGGAGACTATGGAGGACTCTGCATGCCCCACACTTTTCGCAACCAATGTCAGTGGATTCCTGGCAGAGCTGTGGCGGCTCCCAGAGATGGAGCATCTGACACGGATGCCACTTGTGGCATCGTATTGGCGACGACTAGCGCAGAAATGCGAGGAGATGAGGGCACTGAACCTCCGCGCTGCACGGAAGCCGCCTCCGGAGTTTTATTCATCTTTGATGGTGGTTTTTGAACGAATTCGTCTACGCACGTGGTTTTTGTATGTGGACACTGAGCTGGCACCTACGCCACAATATCACCAGCTCCGGGCATAATCAACGTGCGCTGAGATCGGGGATCTGACAAAGGCATGAGAATTTGAGAATTTCTGGATGCCAAGTGCTAAATTTAAACGTCACTGGCTGCAAACGCCAGCTGGCCGCTGGATACACATCACCTGCATATTGCCGTGGTTGTTGGACATATCACTGCATGATCTTTTCCGGCATGATGGTTGCATGGATCTTCCTGGAGGCCATTCGGGGAGTTTTCGGCATGCGCGAATGCACATTGCATGGTGAATTTGAGATATGGTCCGTTCTGGTCCACGAGTAGGCAGCTGGGATAGGCTGCTTTACGGCATGGCTGAATTTGAGCATCACTGGATACAAACACCGCCTGGCTACTGGACACATCGCCTGCATGTGGCCGTGGTTGTTGGATGTATCATTGCATGATCCTTATTCTGGCATGAAGGCTACATGAATTTCTTGGCAGCCGCTGCCTCTGGGAGTTTTCTGCATACGAAATGCCAACTGCAGGATGAATTTGAGACCTAGCCCGTCCTGATCCACGAGTGGGCAGCTGGGGTAGGATGTACCACTGCATGATATTGGCGACTTGCCTTTTGCATGGTTTTATGTTTGCTTTGCTCTGCACAACCACTGTCCTTAGAGCTGAGTGCCGACAGCGTGGTGAATTTGTGAGTGCGCTCACCTTCGTCTGCGACAGCGAACTGCGGGGGGCTATGGCATGCTGTTTCTCGGGACATGATCCCTTCTGCATGGTAGACGGAGTCCACACGGCAATGCGCTTTTCTACATGGGTTATTCTGTATCTATGCATGGCAAGTCGATCGGGTTCCCGCTGATGGGGCGCGGCCTTTTGGTCCACATACTGGTGGATGGTGAGATTGCTGCATGGTGCATGGTGCATGTCCTGGTTGAGCAAAACATGCATGGATGGCTGCACGACTGGACAGGTATGAGTGAACTAACGCGGTGGTTGGTCATACTGCATGTTGCAACCTCTGAAGCCTTGGAGTGATGTGAGTTGGTAGTAGTACCGAAAGCTGTTTCACGGGGCTCTTGGAGTACGGAACTAGGGGTGGGTTCTTTCGGTTTAGCGTTTGTGCTCTGGGAGTCTGCTGTCAGTTGGGATCTGTGTTATGCTTGGACACTTGGCGTTGGTGTTTCTGGGATCTTGTCTGACAGCACCCTGTGAGCTAATGGGCTTGCGGGCAGTTAATGATCATCGTCGTACCTACTTCTGCAGACCTTGCCAGGCTAGTCCGAGAGTGAGTGTCAAAAAAAGTGGTTCAGAAAGGGGCTCGCGAGAGGCCTGTCCCTGTTTGCTGGTCTATTTGGAGGTCCATGGGTAGTTGCAAGGGCTCTCTGGGAGGTTCTCTAAGGGTCTCTGGAAGGGTTCCGAAAAAAGGGCTTCTAGAAGGGCTTCCTTTAAGGGTCTCTATAATACTGGAAGGTTCATGGGTGGTTATAAGTTTGTTATAAGTCCCCTCAATATGGATTATAATTATGGCTAACCTACTTATAAACCCACTTGTAACTATCCATGAACCTCCAAGTAGGGTTTCAAGACATCGGGATTCGAGCCCGCAGACGTTGGGTTAAGGGGTTGTGACTTCGGGGGGGGGGGTAAATGATGGAGGCGGGATTCGAGCTCGCAAGCGTTGGGTTGAGGGGAGGCCGGGCAGTTCGAGCCCGCAGACGCAGACGTTGGGTTGAGGGGTTGTGAGTCCAGGGAATGGGGGGGGGATGATGGGGGAGGGATTCGAGCCCGCACACGTTGGGTCGAAGGGTTGTGAGTCCAGGGGGAGGGGGGATCCCATCCCCAGACGTTGGGAAAAGGGATTCTGAGTCTGTGGGGGGGAGAATGACAGACGTTGGGAACGGAGATTCTGAGTCTGTGGGGGGGGGGGGGGAAATGACAGGGGCGGGATTCGAGCCCGCAGAGGTGGGATTGAGGGGTTGTGCACTAGTTTCACCAAGTTCTGTGAGAAGTAATCCGGTAATATGCTGGAACCTATGAAAGGATTTCGCCGGTGATATCTTCGAAATGAAGAACCCATCTTCCCATATTGTTGTTTCCTGTGCTTCTTTGTAGTGATCTGTACATACTGTCGTATCTCAGAATCCTACTGGTTCGATGCGTGTTGCTAAGTGGGTAGGATGTCCAGTCCAGTACGGTCAAGTTAATTGTTTGCAGCCTGATGTTGCCTGTCTTTGACCGCCGCTCTTAGTGAAGTCTCACTCAGCAGACTCCGAACCACATGCCTCGCCTGGTTTGTCCGAGTGTGAGCGCCGAAACATGCAACTGGCCACACAAAGAGTTTTTGCCCCATTCCTGGCTCGCACAAGACGGCATGTTGTCCGCTTCCTTGTTTTCAGCAGCGGGGAATGAGCCCGCGACAAAGCAGCATATCACTTGGCAAGAGCGGCAACACAGCACCTTGTTGGAGTGCGACACGACATGCCACAGCACAGTGTATGGCCGCACCGTTTGACATACAAGCCGTTTCGTAGACCATATCAGCTTAGCACAACGCGATGGCCTACACCATGCTGCAGCCTGAGACGGTCTAACACAGAAAGGTGCAGTCATACATGTCACTAGATGCCACAAGTCTCGCTGCAAGTCAAGTGGATGCACCGACATCGAGCAGGGTTGTCCTGTACGACATCGGACATGGACATTAAGAACCGAAGAGAGCCTGCATGTACAAGAGAGAGAGCACGGAGTTCAGGCACAAGCACGTTACGTGTTTCAGCTCCTTTGGGCTCGATAGGAAGCAGCCAGCAGTCGAAGCTGAGAATGGCGTACTTGCCTTTGGTTCAATGGCTGCTCATCCTGGCTGTGCTCGACGGACCCCTCGGGTGCCTCGGAGACGACGAGCCGACGGCTACGCGCGTCGCCTCCTTTATGGTGATTGGGGATTGGGGCTTTGACAACGTTGCGCACGGAAATGTGGGTCGGCACTGCCAGGGCCTGATCGCCAACCGGATGCACCAGGAGTTCACCGAACTAGGGGATGTGAAGTTCGTCATCAACGTTGGCGACTCGTTCTATCCGGGTGGTGTCACAAGCAAGGACGACACCGCGTGGCACTTGAAGTGGCGCAGAGTCTACTCCCCAAGCGTTCGCAGCGTACCATGGTACAGCGTCTATGGCAACCATGACCCTTGGTTGCAATCGATGGGGTTTAGGGTTTAGGGGTTCACTTTGTTTGTTGTCGCGTATGGTTACGTGCTCCCCTTAAAAGCCTTAGACCGTACACAAAACCAGTGGTCCCGTAAAGAGCAGCCCAGGACATGCTGTACGACCCAGGCGCCTGCAGCAGTGATGAGGAGAAGGCAGATATTAGCAAATTAACAATATCAGTTCCAGTATTGTGGGCATTACGATTATAAGTACTGTGCGCGGACTGTGTAGGTCGCTTTGCTTACCTAAAACTGTCAGCATCATAACACCAGCACCTTGATGATGACAGTTATGTTTGCTACGGTGCACATGTCCAACCCTCGAGCCCTTGCATGCAGAATGCTTGGGATGATGATTTGGTTTCGGACACGTTCTGAGAGTTCGGCCGAGCTTCCTAGACCCCAGACGTAGAAAGCCGAGTCGACGCTTTAACAGTCGATATCCACAGCTTCCTAATGTAGGAACTTGTTAAGAAACCTTGGGCCTTTAAAAGGGTTCCTTATATCAACCCTTCTATTTTGGGGTTATAGGCCCAGGGTTTCTTAATCAGGTTCCTACATTACATTGCTACATCCGCCTTGGGGCCTGCTGTTCCGGGCTCCGTCCGGTCTGTGCTCGATGCTACAGCCTACACAGTAAGCCCAAAACCCGAAATACTTACAGAACCCTTATTCTGCCACCCTTCTAGCACCCAAATCCTGCCACGTTTCGAGGCAGCGCAGATCAACTACGACCTGGCTGACTTGGATTCTTGGGTATGGTAGTGAGTAAAGGGGTTAGAGTTGAGGAGTTTCTCTTTAGGTTTGCGGCGTTTGGGTTCAGGATGGCTTTTTACATGTGTGCGTGTTTTACATAATCCCACCAGCATAAGAGATGAGAGAGCGAGAGAGAACAGATGAGTTCTTTCGGTAGACATATCGGCAAGTAGATTGTAAACCCTAAACCCTAAACCCTAAACCCAATGGCCCGTTCCTTTCCTTATGGCCCCGCCGGTCTGCTGTTTTCATACCATGCTCTTGGTGGTCATGGTTGCTATCTTCTTTTGCCTTAGCGTTTATTCGTGGGTTTTCTGTTTTTACTTGAAACCCTGGCGACAGGGCCGTGGAGCCATTCTTTCTGATTGTGGCAGCTCAGAGCCACTCTCTTGTAGCGACCTTGTCGAAACTTCACCGAAACCACCCCTGTATATAAGTGGTTCTCAAAATTAGGGTCCCTTTTTGGGCCCCTAACAAAGCACGGCACGTAATATTTGGGGCACCCAAAACCTTGAAGGGGACCCTTCCTATCCCAACTTGCCTGATCTGATCAGGACGTTGTTTCGTCTTCTGTTAAAGGGACCCTAATTTTGACACCCCCCCGTACATCCCGGAACCCAGGACCACTTCTTCATGCCCGGCTTCTCCTGGTACTTGAAGCACGAAGACCTGGACTTGGAAATCCTGGCTTTGGTTCCTTGGATGCGCACTGGCAGAAGCTGACCATACTTGGAGGATCATGGGACTTAGTAAGTAAGGTTATAAGTACCTTAATTGGGGTTATGAGTATAGTTACCCTAATTATAACCCTAGTTACTAAGTCCCATGATCCTCCAAGTAGTGCAGTACTGACGGTGGCCATGACTATGATTATGCGAATGTTCATGATGCCGACAGCAAGGAGTAGTGAGGAGAGGCGTATGGAAGAATAGTAATCGCAAGGGTCTTGAGCGTTTTCATCGTAGGCGAAGAGGGGGTTTTGGAAGGTCGAAGGGTTTCCGGCGTTTGGTGTGTCGAGCTTTGGGTGGGGCTTGTGTTTCCCAGGCCTCATAAAGCTGTGTTTGGTGGCACCAGGAGACGTTTCAGTCTACTGGTCCTGGTCTGTTAAGCTTATCGAAGCGCAGCGCTAAGAACCACTACGATGATTGTCAGCAGCGGTCATGGCGCGAACTAGCAAATTGTGGCGACATCAGAAGAAGCAGGCGAATAGAAACTTCGGCTGCGGCTGACACTAATGCTACTCCTGAAGCTGCTGCTGCTCCTACCCCGACTCGTCCTTGCGTCACTGCTGCAGCTGCCACTGACACGGCCACTGCAGCTACCGCTGCCGGTAGGACGACTACTTTAGTAGCCAACACATCCAGCCTCCTTTCGCTGCGGCGACATCGAAGAAAACGAGAAGGCGCCGACGACGGGAATCGAGGGTGTAGTGCAGGCCTAGAGTCTGTTTTTTGCTATCGGTGGTGGGTTTGGGCTCAGCGATCGCACGCGCCTTGAGCCCCAAACCCCAAATGTGAAATCGGTCAGCCCAACCCTAAACCCTGGACCCCTTAACCCCAACCCCTAAACCCTAAACCGCCCAAGGACTTGAACTCGCTTTGGGTGAACCACACCTGCCCGCACACGTCCTGCGAATCCGACTGCCGTGTCAAGGTCCGACTTGCGGGGATCATGCAGGGGCCATAATAATTAGAATAGGCTTTTGGCGCCCTTTAAGGGTTCTTTTGAAGGGTTCCGTTGGGGTTACTATAAGGATTTAGTTTAGGGCCTTACTAATTAGAATAGGGTTGTAGGGCCCTGCAAGGGTTCTGTTAAAGGGTTCTATTAGGCTGACTATAAGGATTTAGTATAGGGGCTTTAATAATTTAAATAGCGGTTTAGGGCCCATTATGCTAAAAATATAATAAGGAACCCACCAAAGCAGTATTCGTAATTCTCTAGGCCCCTATATTAAGGGTTTGTATGGGTTTGGGGCTAACAGCTGCTATAAGGCTTGCTTTAAGGGGTTTGGCTTAGGGTTTAATGTTGGGGTTGATTTCATGCGCAGTCACCGTCCGTGTGCTAGAAGCCGAAGCGCTCTTGAACCGCTTGCCTTGGATTTGAAAGCCGAAGACGCCTAACCCTAAACCCTAAACCTGGAAGGTGCAGGAGCGGGCGAAAGCAGCAATTCAGCTCTTTGACCAGAGGCCTGTCGCCCTGCCCAAAGACTCCAATATCCTTCAATTACGGAATACACCTTAAATTATAGTAGATCCCTAATAGGATTTAAGTTATATACCTTAATTAAGGGATATTGGAGTCTCTGGGTGCACTCCGAAACCCTCAACCACAAACCCTACGCCCTAAATCCGCTGCTTTCCAACTGTTCAACCAAGATTCCTTCCAATGCGGGCTTCGCCATGCTAGGTAGCAGGGAAAAAATGCCCTAAATCCGAAAACCCCAATGTTCGAAATCACCGAAACTTGGAGGATCATCGGACTTAGTAACTAAGGTTATAAGTACCTTAATTGGGGTTAGAAGTATAGTTACCCGAATCATAACCATAGTTACTAAGTCCCCTGATCCTTTAAGAACTCCGAAACCCGCAGAGCGTTGGAAGTGGCTTTGTTTGGCGTTTTTCGCCCCTCTCGCTTCGCCCCAGAGGTCTGAACTTTCAACCTTCAGCCTCAAACCCCCTAAACCCTACGAGTGTGTGAGTCGGAAACCCAAAACCCCTAAACCCTAAACCCAAAACCCTTAAACCCAAAAACCCCTAGTTAAACCTTAAACCCCAAACCCCTAAACCCTAAACCCCTATAAACCCATACAGTGGGGTATAGGATTTCGGGTTTAGTGTTTTGGGTTTCTCTTGATGCTGGCAATATTCGTGAGAGTTGTAGAAAAGGGTATAGGCATAGGGTTTAGGGTTTGGGGCCTCTTGGCGGTCCAGGATGTAACTTTCAACGTCACTCGGGATCCCAGACACCAGAAACCCCCATTCGCTCCAGCCAAATCCAGAAACACACGCATGGCATTCCCCAGATCTTCCTGTAAACGAGTCTTGCTCCTGCAGGTCTTATTTCAAGTTTCAAGCGTTTTGAAGTGGTGCAACTCTTCCAGTTTAGGGTTCCTAAGGTTTCGAGAATTTCAGTTGGAGCTTTGAGTTTCGTGTAAGCTGCTCTGGTTCGAACTTTCAAGCGCTTCACGATGTAAGATGCGTAGGCTTGGGGTTTAGCACAAGAATTCCAGCTGATCGGCAGAATCTGGGTTCGAAAATAATATGGGCTCCAGAAACCTTAAATCTAAACCCGAAACCCCTAACCCCTAAACCCCTAAACCCCTAAACCCTAACCCCAAACCCCTAAACCCTAAACCCCTAAATCCCTAAATCCTAACCCCAAACCCCTAAACCCTAAACCCCTAAACCCCTAAATCCTAAACCCTGAAACGCACGCTTTTTCGAGGATGGAGAAAAGCAATGCCTCGAACCTCCTTGTCTTCTCGCACTACCCCACGGACGGGAGTTTGAGAGCTTGTGACCAGGGGCACGTTTCAGTATCCCAGTTTGGGTTGGGGGGGGTGCACATTCTGAAACCCTTCATGGTGGGGTTATTCTTAGGGTTACCATACTTATACCCCACGCTAGGGGACTTATAACGCAACTTATAACTTATAACCCTAAACCTTAAGTATAGAACCCTTAAAAGACCCCTAAATCCTACAAAACCCTTAAAGGGAGCCAAAACCCCACTTCGGCGAGATGCAGACTTAGAGTCTACTGGAGCCACGAGAATCGAGTCCTGACTGTTGCTCTTGCAGAACAGGGTGTGCGGACTTTTATAGGGGCCTATTTTGAGGGTTCCTTGTTATAATATTATAAGTGTAGTACAATGGGTAAATCCTCATAGTAACTATAGTAACCTCCGTATAGAACCCTTTAAAGGAACCCGTAAAGAGACCTTATTCTAATTATTAAGGCCCCTATAATCATTACGGAAGACATGGTTCGGCAATTTGAGTAAGGAGCTTTAAGGTCTCATGACTGTCGCCGCAGCAAGAGATCGCGTGAGTTGTGCGAATCATTTGCAACATTACGTAAAGGATCATGGGACTGAGTAACTAGGGTCATAATTAGGGTAATTAGACTTATAACCACAATTAAGGTACTTAGAACCTTGCTTACTAAATCCCATGATCCTCCAAGTGCTACCATCGGAAGCCTCGCACAGCTATCAGTGTCAGCACGAGTAGTAGTGCTGTAGCACGCGTGGCATTCGTAATCACACGGAGAAAAAATAGTTGCTGTGGCAGTAGGAGTAGGAGATGGAGCAGGAGCAGGAGTAGTAGTAGTAGTAGTAGTAGCAGCAGTAGTAGTAGTAGTAGCAAAAGTGGTGTTAGTAGTAGTAGGAGTAGTAGCAGTAAAAGTAGAAGTAGAGGTCGAAGTAGAAGTAGTAGAGTAGTAGTAGGAGTAGCAGTAGAAGCAGTCGACAAAGAACAGTGAAGCAGTAGCCGGAGCTGTGGTAGTAGTCCTTGTCGCCCTAGTCACTAGCCGTAGCCATGATTGTCATCGTGGTCGTACCAGTACCTTACCTTTGCTTAGTAGGGAATGGAAGAATGGTAGTAAGAGTAGTTATAATTGTACCCCATTCCTCCATTCCCTACTAACCAAAGGTAAGTCTAAACCCCAGCAGAAGCAAGAAGATGGTAGAATCGTCGAACTGAGCAGGGCTACTCTTGTTGGTAGTAATAATGGGAGTTTCCGAAAATTAGGGGTACCTTATTTCGGGGTCCTTATCATAAGGATCCCACTATTTAGGGTACTATTTCAGGGTCCCCTATTTTCGGAAACTCCCAACTAGCAGCAACAACAGCACCAGCCACAACACCGCCAATACGCCAACACCGACAACACCAAGGAGAACAGCAGCGGCATGAAGAGAAGCAGCAAGAAAGGCAGCAACAGCAGCTCCAGCAATGATGGCAACGGCAGCATCAGCAACCACAACCACCACAGCAGTCGTGACGACAAAACCCCCACGCAGTACCGGCATATCCGCATAGTTCCGGTATATCCTTCTAGTTAAACAATTCTATTTTAAATATACACCCGAGTTCAGGAAGGTAAGACGTTCCGCCCTTCCAGGATTACCTCTGGGGGATGCCAGAAGTCTTGGGAAACCTCAGCAACGGCACTCGGCCAGGTGGCCTTTCCAGGTGCTCCGGCAGTTAGAGCTCAGGAATTTCGGCGTTTAGGCATTTCAGGCCGGGCGAGCACTAATCAAGCCTGTGGAAAATCGGCATTTCAGGCATAGGCGGGTACTGGAGATTCAGTATCTTGGTCCCACTCCGAAAGCCAGGCACGTGGAGTACTTTGGGGGGCACCGGCACAACGTCGACCAGGAGCAGGGTTTAGGGTTGTGAGATCAGGTTTTGGGTTTAGGATCAACAAAGTTACTTCAGGAAGAAGGACCCCTAGGTTTAAGAAAGCCCGTAGACTATAGAGTTTCGCCCGGCAGTCCTGCATGCTGCTTTGTGTTTGGTTTCCCGAAACTCAACCCTAAACACCAAGCCCAAGGCAAAACTGCCCCCTAAACACTAACAAAAGAACACCAAATTACAATTATGAAAATTCTTAAACCCAAGGCAACACAACCCTCAAGCAGCACCCCTACACCCCTAAACCCTCACCCCCCACACTCCGAAAACTTCCTCAAACCAACCTTATGACACTAAACTTTCGTGGTTCCGTACTTAGCCTCGTAGTCCGACCAGGAAGCCTACTGTAATCCCTGTATAACTTTGGGTTTAGGGTTTCCCCAAGGTTAACCTTTAGTGCCCAAAGGATACTGGACAGGTAAGGGAACCTAGCAAAGAAACCTCCAGCCCAAAACCAAAACAACCCTAAGCCGTTCACCCCAACCCTGCCCAGCTGTCCAGGATTCAACCACATCCATCTATCCGAACAACAATTGGCTCGTTGGTGGGGGAGGCCACATACTACATTTTACAGTGGATACATTAGATATGCTATCAGACTATGTATATATATATATATATACTATTATATATATATATATGATATTTTCGGTTTTTAGGTATGTTAGGTATATCAGGTGTTTGAGGGATATGAGGTATACTGGATCTGGATATGCGAGGTATAGTAGAAATATAATAGTTATGCTCTACCAGAGCACCGAAGAGAATTGAACCGAGTAATGACAAGGATGCCGGTCAGCCCCGAGAACGGCAGTGGTAGCCCGTTTTATCGGAGTGATGCAGCCATGGTAAGAAGCCGGCATAGGGTTCATCATCATGACTATACGACAGTATACCCCCTCAAAAAAAGGAGTAGTAGGGATGATGTCATAGCGAGGGTCAGAGTCGCTAAGCAGCCCACGCAGGCAGCAAGCGTGTGACCTGAGCAATAACAGTAGTGCTAGTCGTATCTGCGACAGGCATACTTTTCTGTTGCTTTGGTGCTCAAAGTGGCGGGGCCTCGGTGTGTTTAATGTTGTGCCCCCTAAGGACTCTCAACCTCAGTCAGAAGACCTTAACCCGGCACAGTTCCATCAGAAATGCCGCTTCGTGATGTATGTTTCAGGCTCCATGCTCACGTATTCAATCATCGACGCCTCAGGTGGCTGGTCTTGCGACGGCAGAAAGCAAGGCTTCTTGGTCGGCGAGATTTTGTCGGACGGGAGCATTGTAACCCGCCCAGTTTTGGTGGATTATTGCAGCTGCTGCCCTTGCTATTGGTGGCGCTAAATCAACCCCGAAGCTTGATCACAAGCCCGGACGTTTTCGGGCGCAGCCCATAACCCTACACACACAGTGATTGCACCCCAACAGCATGAAGCTCAGCTGCTGTGACTTTGAAACGCGAGCAATGCAACTCTTAGAAGCTCGCTGTGGTTGTCCGAAGTTTTGAGAAGGCTTGCCTAGGCCGAGGTGCCTACTCATGCTTACGCAAGGGTTTGTGTGCGCCTTATTCATGAACCTCGACTGCCATAGGTACCCCAAGCACTAAACTCTATGCCGCTTTCTGGGTCATGCGAGACGGAAAAGGCTCGTTCAAAGAAAACCCTAGCCGCATCGTAAGCATGAGCAAGATGTTGTCTTGGAGTGCGCCTCAGAATTTGCAGCCGCGGCCGAAGGCCGGTGCTAGAAAGAGCAGTTTTGCCAGCGCCCTGTCGTCTTCTCTGAGAGAAGTCCACAGGTTGCCTGTTACCGTGACGGTTGCAGGAGGACTGGTGATGTGAGGTTGGACATCGCCGTGGAGAAAGGGCGCCAGCGCATGAGGCACCGATTTGGAGAACTACCCGACTCACCTGCGTAGGTATCGGAAGCATGTGGCTGGTGGACGGTCGAAACCGTAGAAAAACTCGTATCATCCTCAATACAAGCCGCTAGAAGGCCCAGATGTATAGAGCTTTAGATATACGAACCCCTAAACCCTAAACCCTATACGAACCCCTAAACCCTAAGCCCCAAACCCCGGGCAGCCAGGTGAGACGAGCAGGCGAACGCTCCGAGAGGAGCCAAAAAAATGCTCGGCAATCCCAGAGACTCCAATACCCCTTAATTAAGGAATATTCCTTAAATCATATTAGGGATCCTACTACAATTTGAGGTATATTCATTAATTGAGGGATATTGGAGCGTCTGGTATGTGCACCAAGGGGTCGGTCCCCTGAGGTCGATATCAGATGGGGAACCGAATGTAGGGGCCGAAATAACTACCCACATCATTTTGGTTGTCCTTAGTCCTAAATTTCAAGGCCTCTTTATTAAATAGCGGCCCAGTCTGTTCGCACTTATATATCAGTGTATGAATGTCTTCTTCGCCCTTCGAGGTAGGGATATGTTCCTCGTGCTGGTAGCCCACAAGTTTTTGCATTCCACTGCCTTCGAGAAAAGGTCGATTTATGATAGGAACTCGCAAGTGAGATCGAGGGAGCAGCTGCATAGAGCACCTCGGGATGTCTGAGCAAGAATTTTCGCCGACGTAGTTGCAGTTTTTGTATCCTGTCTGCGCAGGTAGTTTCAGACTGGGCTCTCGCAGTTTTGGCAGGGATTGGTAGGTTTCGCCTGAGGCATCCACGGCAGGGAGCGGACAAGTTCCCGACCTAATTGGCAAGGCCGATTCCTGCAGGACGTTCGGCAAGCCCCAGAGAGGAGAAAGCACTTCTGCACCGATGCGCGAGTTACTGCTTGCCATGTTTTTTTGAAGCAGTTCTCGCGTCTTGGCAGCCTTGTTGTGCACATTGACTTTCAGTCCACGATGCCCAATCCTCCAACACAGAGCACAAAACCAAAACACAAGCAAGGCAGCCGCCGCCACCACTGTCACCGGTGCCGCCACGGCCGCCACCGTCGAAACAGCACTGGAAAGAAGAATCAAACGAAAAAGAAGAAGCAAAAACAAATGTTGAGAAGCAGAAGACGAACCGACCAAACCACATACGTCAACCTACCGTCCGCGCAACACCATCAAATTCACAGCAGCAACATGACCAAACACAGCTGCAATGGCAGTGGCAACGGCAACAATGAAAACACGAGCCAACAACTACCCGGTAACTCTGCAGAAGAAGACAGCAAACTTGAGATTGCGGTTCCTGCTTGGCCCAAGCGATAACGACAGGGTAGCGCACAAGTTCGCCATTCATGATCGCTGAGACCCCAGTTTTTGGTTGATAACTCTGGAACCCGGACCTTAGATTGGAAGTTCCGGGTGGCCGGAGGTTTTGCTGCTCAGGGGTTCAGGGTTTGGGCCAGTGTGGTGTTGAGCTCGGGAGTTGCGTGCGTCTTGGCCTTTGCGCACCAGCTTGAAGGCCTCTGGAGGACATAGGCTCCAGCTTTCAACAATGAGCCGTCCAGGGTTTAGGTTCAGTAGTTCTTACAAGCAAAGCCTATAAGAAGCCAGGCAAGAATATGAACCTAAACCCTAAACATAATATGCCAGGCAAGAAAATTTCCCTAAACCCTGAGTAAATCGTATATTGTAAGTAAAGCCTATAGTAAGCCAGGCAATGCAAAACGCAACCCTGAACCAGAAGGCCGAAAACTTTAAGCCCTAAGCTATGCAGCCTCGGATCCCCAAGCATAAACACCCTACTTGGAGGGTCACGGGACTTAGTAAGTAAGGTTCCTTATTGGGCTCCTTAAAGGGATCTATAGGTTTCCTTAAAGGGATCTATAAGGGTTTAGGGTTTAGGGTACTACTTGGAGGATCACGGGACTTAGTAAGTAAGGTTATAGTTATAAGTACCTGTATAAGTATAGTTACCCGAATTATAACCCTTTTTACGAAGTCCCATGATCCTTTAAGTAGACCCTAAAACCCTTCTTATAACAGAATCCCTTATAGATCCCCTTTAAAGGAGCCCTTTAAAGTATAACCCTAGTTACTAAGTCCCATGATCCTTTAAGTAGACCCTAAAACCCTTCTTATGACAGAACCCCTATAGATCCCCTTTAAAGGAGCCCTTTAAAGTCGAACCCTAGTTACTAAGTCCCATGATCCTTTAAGTATGAAAGCTCTTAGCCCGACGTCCCTGAACTAGGACCTAGAGTAGGCCCTTATTCCCTTTTTTAAGGGTTCAGGTTCCCTTATAAGCCCCTTTAAACCAAAAAGGGCACCCTTTTTATTCCTAGGCTACTCTTGGGTGTAGTGAATCCCAAAACCCTACTTGGAGGCTCATGGGTAGTTCTAAGAGGGGTTGTAGGGGCTTAGGGTTCTCCTTGAAAGGGATCTACAGGGGTTCTATAAAAAGAGGGGTTTAGGGTTTACGTAAGGGATCATGGGACTTTTTCAATAACTAGGGTTATAATTACTTGTAACCTTACTTACTACGTCCAATGATCCTCCAAGTAGGGGTTTAGGGTTCCTTTATGAGGGTTCTGTGGGGTTTAGGGGCTGGTTTTTAGGGTGGATTGAAGTGGGGCCATAAGTCCCCTAATATGGACCCTACTTGTACCCCATCTATATGGGTGTTTGTCAAAATTAGGGTCCCTTTTTGGGTCCTTATTATAATACGGCACCTAATATTTAGGGTACCCAAAAGGGGATCATAATTTTGACAACCACCCATATCTATAGCTACCCATGAACCTCTCAGCAAACCTACGAAACTGGCCGATATGTTTTATAATGTTATAACTGTATGGTTACCCTACTGATACCCCCACGTATATCTACCCAGTAACCTCCAAGTAAGCCTACGAAACATCCTCCCCGAACTTGCCCCAAAGCCTAGTGCTTGAACTAACACTACCCTGAAGTCTCAACCCCAGACTTTCAAGTCAACCCTAGCCCCTAAACTCTAACACCCTAAACCCTAAACTTTAAACCTCAAACCCTACAAGCCTAAACCCTGGACCCTCAAACCTAAAACCCTAGAGCCCAAACCCTAAACCATTTCAGTCCCAGGTAAAATGGAAGCCCAAGTCGTTACCAATCTCATTCCCCAGGGCTCCTGATTGTAAGTGTGCCATAAAAGGTGTCTGCTGTAAGTATGTTCTAGGATCGCTGAATCATCATGCGCCAATTTGCTCTTTACACCCTCTACTGTAACTCGCCCGAGACCTCGTCTGAACTTTCGAGCACGAGTGACAAAAAGACCATAAAAGGCCTTCAAGCCCTATGCTAATGATTCAGAATAGCGTTTCATGGGGTTCTTTTGAAGGGAACACTATAGGGGTTACTATAAGGGCTTCTACAAGGCTTCTACATTAGAAGCCTTAATACTCAGGCCTCTTTATGACGAGGCTGAACCCCGGCGTCGAAACAGAGACATGAGTCCAAACACACAAATCAAATCCAAACATGAGTTTGAAAATGGTCAACCTTGTTTAAGGGTGAGGGTGGTGTTGTCTAAACTCAACTGCTGGCCGAGGCAAGGGCCATGTACCTGCCATGCTCCGTTGCGCTCGTCGCGCTTATGGCCTGCCCATGGCTGTTCGGGATAGCTCAAAGGATTGCTAGGGCTAGGGTTTTGTACGGATTTTTGGAATTGTAGGGTTTGGGCATTTTGATGTGGGTTGGAAGATTCTTGTTTGACATCAAGGTTACGCTTCCGATGTGCTCCGACATTTGCTAGTCCAATGGTTTTTCAGTGTTGTGTGCAGCTGGCACCAAAAGCTTAGGCTGAGCTTACATGGAACGGCCTGGCTTTGTCTGAAGGAGGTTTTTTTTTGCGGGATCCTCACTCCTGCACAACGAATCACAACGAGACTTGCTATTAGATAGGTACCTCATTGATAGCAACCTCGTTCATCAAGCCTTCAGTGGCTGGAGTTTGCAGCATAAAGAGTCACACCACTCCTCATAGTAAGCGTACCGGCGTACCACCGTGCCCAAGCTGGCACAACAAGCAGCGTACAAAGCTTCACAAGTTGGGATGCTGGATTCTACCCTGCGACAGTCAAGCCCTGAACGCTAGCCCTGATCCCTAGGTGTAAACCTTAAACTTAAACCCAAAGACTCCAATATCCCTTAATTGAGGAATATTCCTTAAATTATAGTAGGATCCCTAATATGATTTAAGGCATATTCCTTAATTAAGGGATGTTGGAGTCTCTGGGAACCTCAGACTGCCACAACCCCTAAACGGCAAACCCCTCCCCTTAATTAAGGGATATTGGAGTCTCTGGGAACCCTAGACTTCCCTAACCCCTAAACGGCCCCCCCCCCCCCCCCCCGATTTAATTGCCGCCGCCCACCAACCCCTCAAGCAACCTCGGGCCGGCTTGAGCAGGCGCTGCCTGCCAGAGGCCACCAATGCGTCAATGCTCCCGGACAGACCGAATGCGATGCCGACGAGTGTTCTTTTTGGAAGGTTCTGGTTTGCAGGATTGCTTTGGTGTTTCTGATTGGCTTTCAACCTGTATAGGTGTGTATTTGGATGGGTGTTTTTGGTCGAGGTGGGCGGCAGCAGCCCCAGGTTGCTTCCCGGTGAGAGAACCAGGGCGCCGCGGGATGACGTGGCCAGGTGGACGTCAAGTGGAGAAAGCCATGCTTGAAGGATTTGTCGAGATCTCAGACAAAAGATCGGCGTTCCTCCTTTTCCCCGGTGCCGTTTGGGGCTGATTACTTGGAGGTTCATGGGTAGTTATAAGTGGGATCACAATGAAGAATTAAGACAACCATAATTATAACCCATATTATAACCCATATTAGGGGACTTATAACCCCACTTATAGCTACCTATGAACCTCCAAGTATAGAAGCTCATGTGCCATTGGTCGGATTCTCGGGAGACCGGCTTTCGCAGGTTCGTGCTTCCAAGTTTGGAAGTCCCAACCCAGACAGACCGGCACTCACGCACCAAAAGCCGTGTACTTGGAAGCCATAGTTACTGTAACCTCCGGCAAGAAGGGTACAGCTCATGGCGACTCGTCCTACAAGCGAGGGGCTTTGTCTTGCCGAAATCGAAGCTCACGAAGCACCATACCCAGGCTAAGCACCCGAACAAGTATGTTGGCCTGACCATCCACTCCACGTACACTGACTTCCAGGCCTCCTCTGGCTTAGGTTTCCAGGGCTTTGGGTTTTTGCTACTGGCTAGCTAGGCCAGCTAGGCTTGAGTCCAGAAGCAGTAGCAAACGGGGGTTGAGGGTTTGGGGTCGGTTGTGAGTTGTGACGGGTGTCACTGGGCCCTTGTATCCTAAGCCCCACAGGCCCGAAACCGTACGTCCTCATCTCTCCACCTTGAACCCAAAAGCGCACACTCCTGCCCCATGACAGCCTGGGAAAAAAATCCGAACCCCAAACAAATACTAGGATGCCCAGTAGTACCCTTATTCCCTTTTTGTAGTCCTCGGTTCCTTATAAAGGTACCCAATACCAAGAAGGTACCCCTTTTTATTCCTAGGTTACTGGGCATCCTAGAATATCATGATTTTCTGGCGGTTCTTCCGGAGCAGGACTTCGCATAGAGGGTCTGTGGACCAAGCACGGCAATGAGTCAGGTCTTCCTTGAAGCCTGTCATTCTTGTTGCATGTTGCATGTTGTTGTTTGTTTATCTGTTTCTTTGTTTCTTTGCTTGTTTGTTTGTTGCTTCTGCTTCTAAATGCTCCTTTGCCAGCTCGTCTTAACCTTGCCCCCACCACCGCCACCGCCGCCACCAGCGCCGTCACTCCCGCTAGTCCCCGCCGCCGCCTCCACCGCAGCCACCGCATCCACCGCCGCCAGCACCAGAACCAGAACCAGAACCAGAACCAGCACCAGCACCAGCACCAGCACCAGCACCAGCACCAGCACCAGCACCAGCACCAGCACCAGCACCAGCACCAGCACCAGCACCAGCACCAGCACCAGCACCAGCACCAACACCACCAGCACCACCAGCACCACCAGCACCACCAGCACCACCAGCACCACCAGCACCACCAGCACCACCAGCACCACCAGCACCAGCACCAGCACCAGCACCAGCACCAGCACCAGCACCAGCACCAGCACCAGCACCAGCACCAGCACCAGCACCAGCACCAGCACCACCAGCACCCCCAGCACCCCCAGCACCACCAGCACCAGCACCAGCACCACCAGCACCTCCAGCACCACCAGCACCACCAGCACCACCAGCACCACCAGCACCACCAGCACCACCAGCACCACCAGCACCACCAGCACCACCAGCACCACCAGACCACCAGCACCACCAGCACCACCAGCAGCAGCAGCACCAGCAGCACCAGCAGCACCAGCAGCACCAGCAGCAGCAGCACCACCACCACCACCACCACCAGCAGCAGCACCATCGTCGTTTCTTCCGTTAGTGCCACCACCTACACTGTTGCTTCGGTTATTCCAGCTGCTGTTTTTTGTCGTTTGTCCGCCTGCATCCTCTTCTCTTATCACACGCGTTCTGTAGCAGCTGCTGCCACTCCAATATGGGAGTTTCCGAAAAATTAGGGGTCCCTGGGTCCTTATAATAAGGATCCTACTATTTAGGGTGCTTTCTCAGGGTTCTCTGTTTTCGAAAACTCCCATTTTATGTCGTGCTGACCATTCGCACTGCGAAGTTTTCTGCAAGAGGCCTACTTCCACAACGCCGGCATGCACGACTGCCCGCGGCCATGCTTTCCTCAAGCCGGGCACCCGGACTTCTTGAGATTCGGCATAGGACCTTACGGGTGTCAGGAGGGCTGTTACAGGGTCGTGCAGGGTTCCCCCCCATGTCTTCAATACAGAGTTCGAAAACAGTTTCTTGAAAGGCGACTGCATTCCCAAAGCCCTGTTTACAGGATCTGGGGCTTCTTCATGAAGCCTTGACCTGTAACGCTTGTCGAATTCGGTGTGCTGGCAGTGCTGGCTGCTCCAAATCAAGTTTCCCTTTTGAAGCATGGATTTCAAGGCCTAAACCCTGAACTCAAGAACCCCTCCTTGTAGCAGAGCCGGAGCTTGCACACCTTGCCAAAAGCGTCGAGCAAAACACAAGGGCTTTGTGAACCCCATCGTAAGTCACAAAAGCTCTCATCGTCCTAGGTAGGCGAGCGGCGACAAGATCCCAAAAGAAGCAAGTCCCAAGCCCCAAACTCTAGAACGCCTTCAACCCCTGCTAAACAAAGCCAGCCCAACAACCGTAAACCCTAAACTCAAACAGTGCCATGTGGCGCGAGGAGGAGGAGTGTGTGAAGTTCAGCTCCGCATACCCAGGCCATCCATGGTTCATCTGGCTCCAGAGCTTTGGGTTTAGGGTCAGGGCTTACAGTCCTAACTGGCGGAAGAGTGGCAAACTACCAGGCGTCGTTGCGTGCAAGCCTGCAGCAAAAGTCCTACGGCTTAGGGCTCAGGGTTGTTTAGGGCTTAGGGTTTAGGATTGTTAAGGGCGTTGGTTTAGGGAAAAGGGTTTAGGCTTAATTAGGGTCTGTACAGAAAAGGCTTAGGGTTGGGTTCAGGGTTCAGGGCTTAGATCCTTTAAAGGAATCTTTTCTAATTATTCAGGCCCCTCGGTTTTCCATGAAGAGTTGCCTTTGGGCCTCCCAGCAGGCATGGCCAAAGTTGCCTGGGCCCGCGATGTCGGCATGGCGCCGGCCTTATATCCGGGATTCGGATCTCCATGCTGTATGGGACGGGTAAGCCTTAAACCTCAAGAATGTGTGATAACAGACCCTGCGTCGTAGGTTCGTGCTGGCCAGGTGGGTGGCAAAAAGCAAATATGTGATGTTACTTAAAGGGTCATAGGACTTAGTAACTAGGGTTATAATGAGGGTAACTATACTTATAACCCCAATTAAGGTACTTATAACCTTACTTACTAAGTCCCATGATCCTCCAAGTATCCTGCCTGCGCGATGTATGGAAGCTTCTCTAAGAAAAGAGGAATCTGCGCAAAGGGATGGCAAGGGCTGCGGGCTGTGGCTTTGGTTTAGGGTTTAGGGTTTTAGGGTTTAGGGTTTGGGGTTTAGGTTTTAGGTTCTAGGGTTTTAGGGTTTAGGGTGTAGAGTCCTCACTGGTCCTGCGGAGTGAGAGGGCTTCAGCGGCCTGGAACGAGCTTTGCATGCAGCCTGAAGCGCACAATGAGGTCCCAGAGGACACAGCTCGGGGGTGTTGGTGTTGAAAAGCATTCGATATCCTCCAGTCCTCCCATTGTAAGCCTACAAGAAACTTTATTCCGCGCACCAAAGCAGAAGCATGGAAACAGCACTTCATTTCTTCAGCAGAAACAGTATTTCAGTCTCAGCTGTTCTTTTTTGCATCATGACAGAACGGTTGCATCGCCATGCTGACAAATTCCACTCAAAGAGGCAGCGGCAGCATGTGGTGCGGAAATATTTCCTAGCCCTGCGTGGCTTCGACAAAGCTGCGGCGCAGCAGCATGCCGCCCATGTGGCTGGATGGCTAGCCTATGGCCCCCAAGGCTATTCTCCGAATGAGGCCGAACTTCGGCTGCTAAGCAAGTTTCTGGACAGGCTCGGAAGCGGCATCCTTCCTGCACGCTTGCAGCAGGTGCTGCCAGATGTGCTGACAGTGTTGCAGTCGCCCGGAGCTCCGCGAGCCGACGAAACCTGGGCGCAGGCTGCGGATGCTCTGATGAGGAAGCTGAAGAAGTTCCGGTGCTGCCGGCAGGGACGGGCAGATGGCCGGCGACCGGGGGATGAACTCCGCAGCTCAGCCAAGGAATCCACAGCTCAGCCTATGGACCAAGATGAAAGCCAAGGCCACCAGCAGACTGCCCCGAGAGGTGCAGAGACAACACAGAGCCATCTGCATCCAGCCCCCGATAACTTGCAGCAGCTTTTCAGAAAGAAGGCTGAGTGGACGAACATGCGTCCCACGGAGCGAGCGGAGTGCCTGCTCCGCGCAGAGGCTGTGGTCCTTTCCGAGCAGGATATGGTTCAGGGAAGGCTCTCCGAGGTCTTGCACCAGGTGGCCGCTGCCTTGGCCCCTCCTCGCAAAGCCACGTGGCAACTTGATCCCCAAGACAACAAGACCGAGCAGGATCTGCAAGAGAGTGGCCTTGATACTTCTGACCCTTGCGGTGGGCTGCAGCGCCGCGCTCGGAAGTTGCTGCTTAAGGTCTTGCGGGCCTGGCGCACAAATCAATTTGATTGCGGGTCCATCCGTCACCTCTTGGAGCATGTGAAGAGGCAGATTCAATGCTTCGAGGAGAAAGCGAACCAGCTCTGCTTCGCAGCAGCTGCCACCGCGTGGCTAGCCATCCAAAGAGAAGTGCAGCTTTTGCTGCAAAGTGCGGATGAGTTCGACGGGCTGCCAGTGCGTCGCAGGAAGCCGAGGTGCACAGAGTCCAATTGGGTTGGCAACGGTGTGAAGAAGACGGCCATGCTGACAGCAATGCAGGAACTCGGTGGAAGGGCCACATACAGACAGCTGTTGGAACATGTGCGGAGGAACCCGCATGTATTCGGAAATGCAGATCACGGCACCATCGAGCGCAGCTTGAAAAGCTTTCGTGCGCCGGCATACTTCCAAGTGCGAGGCAAGGAGAACGGAGAAGATGTTTTCGGCCTGGCCGCCCCTTGCCCCAAAGGTGTCCGACGACAGACACGCGGCTTCACAGCGCGGATGAACGTCGGTACCTCATGCTGCGTAGGTCCTCTGAGGTCGACTGCCGAGCAAGCGAGTAGGGACTATCACCAGCTGCAGGAATGGCGATCTGAAATGACATCCGAAGCTCTTTTTCAGCACCTGCGCAACTGGCAAGGTGCGTACGTTGTCAGCTCAAAGCATAGGCATCAAGTTTGTGTCGCTGACAAGGAAAAGGTCAAGTCGGCAAGCAGAACGACAAGCATGGTGCTCTTGTTCTTGCTCTTTGGTCTTTGACATTGAAGTTTCTCGTGTTGTGGTTGTGGTTGTTGCTGTTGCTGTTGTTGTTGCTGCTGCATCCGTGGCCGTGCTGATGGTCTTGGTGGTCGTGTCGGTTTCGTCGTCACGGCCGTCGTCGTCGTCATCGTGGTCTTCGTCGTGTTTTTGCTGTTGCACCTTCCCTTGTCGTTGGTTGTGCAATTATCAAAAGCTGCTAACCCAGCTACTAGGATTTTGTGCCCGCTGGCTATCCACGCCTCGGCAAGTGTCGCTGTAGCCGTTGGCATTATGAGGGCACCTCAGCCAGGTCTTGCGTCTTGACAGAGCAGTCCCTGTCTTTGTCATCAACACCACTGCCGCCATGACATGGCATGCATATGACCACGTGGTTGGCAATCACGGATACGTAGAATCTGTACAT
>CAJNDT010006004.1:315000-325484 GCA_905221615.1 Symbiodinium sp. CCMP2592
CTGGACATTCAACTCGAAGATGGGAAGACTCTGCATTGGGTCATCCTCACAATGCCAACCTCTCACCACTCCAGAGATGCTGAGTGGCTTGCTGAGCTTGAAGGTCTGTCACATGACATCGACATGCTGTGTCCCGCAGTGGCGCTCCCAGAGGGACACGGCGTGCTGGGAACAGGCGATATGAACCTACAGCCTGATGAGCTTGGGGGGGACAGGGAGCCATGTAGGAAGCGACAAACTGCTTGGTCCAAGTTCTGCAGGAAACACATGCTTGTTTTACACAACCCTTCCATGAGCAACCGGCAAGCGCATTCAGTTGAACTGCCCTTCAGGAACAGGTGGGTCCGAGTCCAGGAAGGCTCTACGCGTCATGGCCCTGGAACAGGTAGAGCCATTGACCTAGTGTTTTCGTCTTCGGAACTTTGTGTTGATGTAACCATTCATAACAGTGTGCATTGTGCTGATTCTTGCCCACTCCAGCATTGCCAAGAGACTTGTCATGGTGATCATTTCCTGATTCAGCTAGATGTCCACTCCCACCCGAACTGGTCATCTGGACCTGCTGCGCCAGCGTTTCCTGGGAGATGGCACAGTCCCGACAAGTGGGCAGTTGCTCTGCGCCCGGCAGAGACTGTTCTGCAGTGCTTAGGGGAGGTTGCTTTACTAGCAGGTGATGAATTATGCGACGCTGTCCCATCGCTGGCGCGGCAGCAACACCATATCTGGGGCATCGAGGCCGCGACCGCATTGGCCACCGCTACAGCTGGACTTGTGAGAGACATCTGGCTTGGGTCTGGTGCTCCCAGTCCGCACCAAGCTGTGTCTTGCTTGAACTTGGCCGAAGCTGTTCTGCACGACCTCACAGATGAGTCCAGACGCTTGGTCGAGCAAGTCTCTCGCAATACCAACAAGGGTGCTCTCCTTAATTCTTGCCTTAAGCTTTTGCGTGACCCTGCCCCCTGTCCTTTGCCCTGTCTGATGAAGGGTTGCTCCATTCTTACTGAAGTGGAGTCCAATCGCGAATGGGCCTCAGCACTTTCGGCACAATGCGCCTGGGAGTCACCGTATGACCGGGCTTTCCACGCAGCCACTCTAGCAAGGTTCCGCCAAGTCTGCAGTGCGGCAGGCGCTGCACTGCCTCAGGACCACTTAGACCATGCAGTCACAGAGCGGGAAGTGGTTGATGTCAAAAACAACTGGTCCACTTCCAAAGGCATGCCACCTGACCTCCTGCCCCGTGCGATTTTTCAGGCAAACTCGGCTGGTTGGAATTTAACAGTGTGGAGCTTGCAACGTTGGGCTGGACCAGGTGGCGCCGCCTACCGTCCAAGCCTATGGCGCAAAGCCGCCTTGTGCCCTGTGCACAAAAATGGCCCTGCCAACCTCGCTGCAAGCTTCCGCTTAATCTTCGTGAAAGTCCAAATGGGCCTTCTTCAAGAAGCTCTTCTAACCCAGCGCTGGCTTAGCAGAACACGCTCGCATGTTCAACCATGTCAAAGCGGCTTTGTTCGGGGCGTAGAGGATGCGCATCTTCTGCTACATGAAATCTCAGCCGAAGCGATTGCCCAACAACGTGCGCTGTGGATGGTGATGGGCGATTTTCGCAAAGCATTTCCCAGCGTTTGCAGGGAGGATCTTGTATGCACCTTAGCAGACGGCCCCCATATCAACGGACAGTGCTTAAAGCTCCTTGCCAACATCTTGGAGCGCGATTCCGTGGTCATCTGGCATAGTGGCTACAGCGAAGTCACTGTGAATCAAGGGATTCCTGAAGGTGGTACGCTCGGGCCATTTGGTTACCCCGTTTTACTGGACACCTTAGTCCGCGAACTGCTTGCGCACAACTGCGGCTTAGGTGTTGGTTGGGTCATTCCTGACATTTGGAAGGGGCGGCTTTGGTCGGGTTTAGGTCAGCCTGAGCCTGCCTTAGTTTCTCTACTTAAGGCCGCCTTGCGTTCGCCCTGCCCTAATTCCGTCCTCCCGTCCCCCAGGCTCCTTGATGAAAGCCCGAACCTGGAAGCTTCCGCATTACAAGCACTCAGCGATATGGCTCCGCTACGCATTGCAGCAATTCTCCACGCTGACGACCCCGTGCTACTTGGTTGTTGCAGATGGTCGTTGCAGAAAAGCTTGGACATTCTTGCAAACTGGGCGTTTAAGCACAAAGCATCTTTTCACGTCACTGAAAAGAAAACGGTGGCCATGGTCACGCCCAGTTCCACCGGCGACTCAAGTCACCCTCTGCCAGCGGCCCCTATCCTGAAAGGGATCGCGGGGCAGGAAGATCGTGCCTTGGCTTTCAAGACTGGCCATAAATGGCTAGGCTTGTACTGGTCTGCCAGTCTGGATCTCTCCGTAGCTTTGCGCACCAGACTCGCCATAGCACAGAAGGCCTTCGCACTGCTGGCAGGGTTAGCGCAGCGTGACGCGCTGCCGCTTCACCTGGTCTCGTCAATTTTTTGGAGTAAGGTTTTCCCATCGTTATGTGTTGGCTCGTGGCTGTTGGGTATTGCGCCAGATGCACAGCACATTATGGACTCTACCCTAAAGTCCTGGGCAAAGCAGCTTCTTGGAGCCAGCGAATGGCAAAATGCAGCCACTGCCGTTTCAGAGTTGGGTTGGGACACTTCAGGGTTCTTCATCGTGGTCTCGCATGTGGCCTTGCGCAGAGCTAAGCTGTGGTCCATGCCGGCGGAAGACCTCTACGCTAGTGTCTTCCGCTGCTCGCATGCTTGGCCGACCTCTTGGGCCCAAAAAAGCCAGGCTTTGCTCGAAGCATATAGCATCTTGGATTTCCCCAACTGGACCTACCAAGGAGGGACGTTGGAGAAGTATCAGCTGTATGTGAGAAACCGCTGCAGAGAGCTTAGTTTGCCGGCCTGGAAGGCCGAGGCCGAAAGATCCACCAAAGTGCCCCCGTACCTGAGCTTCCAGCCCTGTCATAGCACATTGCTTCAACTTGTGGCTTCTGCCCCTCTGGGTTGGGAAGACCGGCAATCCATCAGGTCTCTGTGCCGATTGCGCGCAGGGTTTTGCCGCATAACTCATCGTGATGGAAGGCCCAGCCGGGCGCGTCTGCAACAATGCATTCTCTGCAACCGGGGTGTTCGATCAGGCCTACCGCACCTTCTCAGCGAGTGCCCGGCATTGCGGCATTGGCACGACCTCCTGTCGGACCTAAAGCCGCAGCAAGAGCCTGCTTCTGCTGCGGAGACTGCCAGGGCCATCTTGTCCTGCCCACCCAGGTCAAGTACCTTCGTTTGTGTTCTCAGGCTGGCTGCAGACATCGACGAGAAGGTCCAGCAATTCTGGCGTGATGAAGCGTCTAGGTGAAAAAACAAAGCCGCAGTTGGCGACAGAGAGATTGCTTCCAAGCTTGTCAGGGCTTGGTTTGCTTCTCTCCGTCGCGGGGCCACTGCGTTGCATTTCTAGAGGGTTGAGGGTTCCTGTGACTTGCCCCGAGTCACTTTACCCACCGCCACTCTACAGGCTGAGGACGAGTCTACACACACACACACACACCGTAACTAACGATTGGTATTGGAGCAGCTGAGGAGCCAGGGATGATGATATTCCCTATTAAATAAGGAGCTAAAGAGCCATGGGAACCCCAAAACCACTGGTTAGCTAATCCCAAGGCTTGCGTTGTTCTCAAGTCGGCACCCAATGTTCTGCTTGGGTTCGGGGCTTGGGTTCGAGGGTACCCGCGGTGTCTCCAGGTTATACTTAAAGGATCATGGGACTTAATAACTAGGAGTTATACTAAAAAGGGCTCCTTTAAAAGGATCTATAGGGGTTCCATTATAGGGACTACTTAAAGGATCATGGGACTTAATAACTAGGGTTATAGTTAGGGTAACTATACTTATAACCCATCTTAGGGGACTTGTAACCTTACTTACTAGGTCCCATGAACCTCCAAGTAGTACCTAAACCCTAAACCCTATAGATCCCTTTAAGGAACCCTACAGATCCCTCTAAGGAGCCCTTTAAGAACCCTTACTAAGTCCCATGAACCTCCAAGTAGGGTTTCGATACATGTAGGGTCGCTGTCGGCAACTAGACGTGAAGTCCCTAAACAATAAACATATAGATATTGGTGAACAAGTCTATAGTTCTTATCCCTATTAGCATCAATGAATTGCATTGCTGTCATCATGATATTTCTTAGTATTCATATTTTCCTCAATATCTTTCGAACTGAGCATGGGCTCACTAACCTCCGGGCAGCAAGGGCCCACGTCTGAAACGGAACCTCGAGCTGTGGAGCCCCGACAAAAGGGAATTCAGCGAGCAGAGGAGGAGCACTTATATTACATATGCTAACTGCGAACGGACTGCGATGCCTTGTCAAGTTCTAAGGTGTCACTATAAGAGCTGTGAGCAAGACCGTGTAAAGTGCAAGAGAAGGGGTCACGCTACGCGTCCCTCGACTCTAGGGGGCATGCTACGCATCCCTCATCTTTACCTTTCTATGTGACCGCCAACGCAACGTTTGGCTCAAGTCAATGCCCATAGCTAAGGGCTATATGTGTCTTCTATCCTGAGCAATCAGAGCTATCCCGTTGCACAGACGAACCGCCGCCGGCAGTGAGTGCAAAAGGAACGGCCGCCGGTTCTGCCTGCATAGGATTGCACGTGTGGAAGTAAGAGGGAGAGACAGGGTCCAGTCTGTGGAGAGTGCAAGCCAGCCGCACCTACATTCATTACAGCTCTGGTGGGGAGAGCAGCAACCAAGTCGAGATCAATCCCCCACGCAGGTTATCAGCCGTACGCGGCTCTGCCTTTCTACAGCAACGACTACTTGATCTACTACGACCACAATGAACTCAGGATCAAGCCAAGATACAACAATGACTTTCGGTGCCGATGTGGCAGCGCCAGCCGTTGGTGAGTCAACAGCTGATGACACAGTGGTGCAATCCGTTGATAGCTCCACGGAAGATGACAAAGGTCAATCTTCTGCGCTTGCCATTGCAAAGGCAGTTCCCAAGGGGAAAGCAAAGAGGCTACCAAGAGCATCTACGCCTTCGCGTCCGACATCCACAGGTTCGAGGACGGGCAAGGCTTCAGAACGACGGGCCGAAGCGTCTGGTTTTCAGGCACCTCGGACTACGTCCAGGGCCAAGGACAAAGGAGTCAAGACCTTGGAAAAGAAGTCGAGACCATCATCTTCGAGAAGCTCTTCAGCACGATCGAGGACTTCGGCTACTCGTGGGCGTGACAAGTCCATGACTTGGAATCGGATGGTTACCAATCAACCACGCGATGCTGACGATCTGGATATGACTCTGGACACTATTCCTGCACGTGGTGATGCTTCATCGGTGACTACACCAGCCATAGCTGATGGTCCGAATGCCTACCAGGAACTGACGATTTCGCAACAATTCGAAGCATCGAACCTTGCACAGCAGATGTACTATCGCAGTCAGGTGCAAGAATACGAAGGAATCGTCCAGACCCTGATGGACAAGATCAAGGAGATGCATCAAGAAGATGAAGGATCTGGAATTCGCATTGAAGAATTGGAACGACAACGTGATCATGCATGCTTAGCCATGAGGCACATCAACAATGTCAATCAGGAGATGAAGCGCGACTATGAAACAGCTTTGTTTCGCATGGATGAGCAGAACTCTGCTCAACAACGTCAAGCACATGCCGTTGCCGAGGATTTAGCTCAACAGCTACACGTGTTCCGCACGGAGGCAGCCACCAACTTTGTACAGTTGGAGGCAAGAGCGCAAGGTGATGGTGAGCTTATGGCACGTGAGTATGAGCGTCTGACTCATGAACTTCATGAACACGCCAGAGATAACTTGGTCCTCCGGTCAAACACAGCAAGTTCGGAACAAGCCTTACAAGCAATGCAGGAACGATTCCACTTGGTCAAGAACCAGGAGTTGCGGGCTGTGAACGAGATCCAAGGGCTAGCTGGAAACAGCGCAGCCATTGAACAAGAACGATTTCGGCTTCGCGAACGTCTTGGTGAAGAGGAAGAGTACCGCAAAATGGCTGTGAAGAGGAGGCAAGAAGCAGAGGACCGACTTCATCAGAATGAAGATCATGCAAGGCGATCATTGCCTACCTTGCACGACGAGCTGAGTGAACTCAGGAAAACGCTCAAAGCACAAGAAGATCTTCAAGCGAGGACACGCAGCGAATTGGAGGCAGCGCGAAACTCCAATCAAGGAGGAGCGACGCGACCTTCGAGCATGCCCATGTCTGCGAGGACTACTGAGTCTGGCTGGGAGCACGTAGGAAAGGAAGTAATGCCTGCATTTTCCGTAGGAGATGAGGTACGATCCCCTGAAATACGGTCCCCAAGTCAAGTTAGTCCAGTCGCCAAAGAGAAGTTCGCATTCTCGGAATCGGACAAGGACAAGAACCTTGTGATGGATGGAATTCCATTCACCGGTGGAAACTTCTTCACTGGCCGCAATTCAATGCCAATCGTGGCGGATGCAATGCCCGAGCACCACGTGCCAGGTATTAGCAGCCCAGCACTTGCGCGTTCCACGCCTAGTGCAGCCACTTTATTCGGCATACCAAGCGGATTTCATGGGAAAAGTGATGCGGCAGCCGTGCGTGATCGACAGCTACGCGAACTCTTGAGGGATCGCGGGATGTTGGGATCGAAGTCCACAGCATCGGCCAGCTCCTCAAGACCTGTTGGCATCGACGGTGTTACCGCATCTACGAAGGGCAACGACCTCGTCGGTCCCCCTGTCGCCTATGACGATTCTATCCATGAGGCAAGGAGGCGTCAGATCGAGAAAGAGATCGCGGAGCAGTACGAAGAGAAGATTGCTGATCTGCGGAGTGAAGTACTCAAGGCTCAGAAAGCCGAACAACGTCTCAGAGCTGATCGTGATGAGTGGAGATTATTCGCTGAAACGATTCAGGAAAACAATGGAGACGATGACGGTGATGAAGCTGGCGACGAGAACGGAGAGGAAGAGCATGATGAAGGTACCGGCACGGGGTATGATCCTCCAGATCCGCCTGATGATGATGATGACAAGAAGAAAGGCGGAGGGGGCAAACCTGAATCGGATCCTGGCTCGCATGCGCGTGATCCTGATGGAGACGCGGATCCTGAAGTCACAGAGGTGAGAATTTCCAGGAGGGAAGCCGACAAGGTGACCGTTCCTCCATGGCCTACTCTCACTCATCTCAACAACTGGCGATCCGTGTGCGCGGCCAATGTCTTAGGGGCATCAGCCGATCCACATCATGAGGACTGGATGTTATGGCTGGCACCAGCGTTCAACCCATTCCCTGATGTCGAAGCATTGAATGATTCAGGACACAAGAAGTTCAAGAGCATAGACGTCAAATTGGGGATCGCCATGGTCGCAATGCTACGCGCCGGTGGTGACAAATCAGCTGACCTGTACCTCGAGGTGAACCGGAAGGCCAATGATTACATCAGCAGGCCTGACGTGAAGATCATCAAGGGACGACAAGTCATCGCGATGATGTATGAAAGTTTTCGAACGCATGATCGTCTTGACATGATCATCACTCTTGAGTATTTGGTGAAGCTCCAGTACCAAGGCGACAACAAGCTTCATACGTTCAAGCAGACGTGGTTGGAAGTTCTGGGACGGATGAGACCAGAGGACATTCCATCCAAAACGGCTCTCCGTGATTGCTTGTACAGCAAGATCAAGGACTCGCCCGCAATGAAGATGGAGTTGGGCATGCATTACGAACACTTGCCCTACAATCATGAAGACCGATCGTATGACAACCTGATGAAGATCATTGATCGTACCATCATGCGGAGACGAGAACAGTCAAATCTCACTCAGACCCAAATTGGCTTGCGCCAGATGCTTGAGGGCAAGGATTTGCTTGCTGCACCGGCCAAGGTACCCGAGAAACCTACGCCTAACGCAGCTCCATCCGCAAAGGTCAAGGCTTCGCCTACCAAACCGGATAAAGCAACACCTGTACTACCTCAAAGCAAAGCGAAGAGTCATGCAAAGACCAAGCCAAAGCCCAAGAAGAAGACGAGGAGTGAGTCAGCGGACAACAGAGGTGACAAAAGCAAGAAGCAAATCCGCTGCAAGTTCCATTTCACAGATGCAGGGTGTCGAAATGGCTATAAGTGTCCATTCAGTCACTCGAAGAAGACTCCAGAGCGACCCTTCACGCCGAGGACGAGAACTCCAAGCCCATCTGGAGGAGGAGGAAACAGGATATGCTACTCGTTCAAGAACACAGGCTCGTGCTCAAGAGAGAATTGTCCTTTTAAGCATGAGGCAGCGGCTACCCCAGCTCCGGAACCAAAGGCAAAAGCTAAAGCTAAATCCGAAGCAAAGGCAGCTCCAGCGAAGCCGAATGCCAAGGCCAAGGCACTCCCTGCGGCACCCGCCATCAGATTGTGTCGAAGGTGGAATCCATCAGCTCCGGCTATATGGAAGCAATCTTCAAGACAAGATGAGGAGGAGTCGGATTGTCCATCCGTTGACAGCGACGCTGATTCGGATTGTTCAACAGATGACGAATCCTCGGGAACGACTACGTCGACCCGAAAAGTGATAAAGCGCAATGTGACATTTGCCAATGACGTGAAGTTCATTTCTTCGTGTCCTAGAAGATCGAAGAAAGACAAAGAGCGGAAGGTGAAGTACGTCGACATCGAAGCGTTTATCAATGATGAGGATCGCACCGTGAGCTCGGAGTTCGCCAAGCACAAAGCGAGATTGAGGGCACAGATCATGAGAGACATGGTTGACGACGATGATGATCAATGCGGAGATCGAGTTTCATTCGTACGAATCCCAGGAACGTCTCGAGTGGAAGAAGTTTCATTCTACGACGGCGAAGATTCCATCGTTGAGCGCGAACTCGATGCTGCACACAGCAAACGGGTCATCAATCAGGGCTTATTCAAGTGCATGGTTCAACCAGTCATCCTCAAGAAGAAGATCAAGTTTCTCATGGACACTGGGTGTGGTCATGACCTCATATCTCAGAAGAAGATCGAGAAGCACAGTCTCGAGACACTCGTGACTCCAGAGCCCATATCATTTCAGACCGCCAATGGAATCACCGATACCGATCTCGTGTCGAATTTCCAGACTGAGTCGTTCGAGGAACCGATCAACGCTTATGTGTTGGACGACACACCGTCGGTGCTTTCCATAGGCAAGAGATGTATGAACTTCAACTACGGGTTTGTGTGGCCTCCCGGAATGGAACCATTCATGATCAACCCGCAGGGCAAGAGAATATCTCTGTTCGTGAACGGTGACATCCCGTACGTTCGTGCCGGGAGTTCCAAGTCATTGGTTCATGATGATCCGGAGGCCACGGCGATCACCGAAATCTTCAAGGGTGCGTTGACAGCGGGCAATGTTGACGTCAGCGTCGCAGCTGCCGCTGAAGCTGCACCGGGCGAGATTGAAGCAGAAGAAGAAGGTGATGATCATGAACGACCTCCTGATCCTGAACCCCAAGAACCTCCTATAGAAGAAGTACCAGAGTCCGAGGCCGGACGCCCTCCGGACGACGACGAAAGAAAAGGAGTGGGTGAAATTCCATTGGATGGTGACGATGAGGTGATCATTGATGTGGAAGGCGACGGTGCGCCGAGCCGCAAGGCCAGAGTCGGAACACTGAAAGCCGAAGCGAAGACATTGGCACATCTGTGTACTCATCGCTACCGCAATCCATATTGCGAATCGTGCATACGCGCGAAGATGAAGCACTTGCGAACCCAACGAGGTGCATTTCAACGTGTGATCAAACACTGGGGAGATCTTGTGACGTTCGACTTCCTTGACATGCGCAAGGCCGCCGAAGCAGGTATTGGACTCGATGACGGAGCACGTGAAGTTCTAGTCATCAGGGACATCGCCACCAAAATGATTGCAGCGATTCCCACGGCTTCAAGAAGCACTGACGAAGTCGTCATGGCCATCAGACGCCTCATGGGAAGACGCAAGATTCATATGGCGTACAGTGATGAAGCACCAGAGTTCGATTCAGCTATGGCGCAGTTGAAGATCGTGATAGATCATTCCCTTCCCGGGAAACCCAGTAACAATTCACTCGCTGAACGATCAAATCAAGAAGTGATCAACACAGTCGCAGCATCCATGCTACACGCCGGATTGCCCGCTCAATACTGGTCCTTGGCGCTTAATTGCGTGATGCAGAACCTCAACGTTGAAGACGTGGAGGGCGATGGTGATTCAGCATGGAAGCGAATGACTGGAAAGGACTTCGAGGGAAAAGCCATACCCTTTGGGGCCAAGGTCTTCTTTAAGCCAACGGACACGAGGCCGAAGACATATGGCAACAAATTCGATCCAAATGGGATTCCAGGCATTTTTGCCGGATACATCATCACTGCTGGTCAAGGGTGGTCCAAGAAGTATCGCGTTTGGGATATGAAGGAATTTGCCAACGCGAACTTGTCGATGGACGCATCTGTTCCCAGGAAGTTGATGAGACCGTACGAGACA
>CAJNDT010006004.1:325584-443421 GCA_905221615.1 Symbiodinium sp. CCMP2592
CTCACGTGGTCAATTTCGCCGAAAACAAGCCCAAGGAGGGTCTGGTGATCCAATTCCTCGACCACGATGGAAGGTTGGTCCATGCTTACAAGAACCCTTACAGCCGGTGGAAGTACCGTATCACTATCAAAGATGCTCCAAAGGCAGTGACGGTGTGGACATTGATAGGAGTCGATGAGGAGAACTGGTGGAACGAGTATGCTCCAGGCAAGGATTGCATCGCCCAGCATGCTCCCGATTCTCACTACGACCCTGGGCTGCAAGTAAATGTTCTGAGTGTGGGGCGAGAAGTTGACGACGCCATGAGCGCCTACATCTTTGATGTGGTGGAAGCAAGGAAAGATAACCCTAACTCCGTAATCTTCATTGGTGCAGGGGTGTTGGGCAAGAATTCGTGGCTGAGTCGGAAAATCGCTGACAACCCGGAAAGGGCCAAATTGCGGACAGACTACCCATGGGGGGAGGTCGTCCAAAGAATTGCGCGCAGAGCGGCATCATGGGGGTTCCAAATCGTCATCGAAGTGCCTCCTCGAGTACCAGTCCAGGAAACCAAGCAGTACAAGGGACTTCAGGAAGATGCCATGTGGAAGAGCATCAAGATCCAAGGATGCACTCACGGGCAACGTTATATCTTTCGAGATCCTGTGTCTCCTGGAACCGCCGTAGAGCTCGGCTACTGCAAGGATGAATGGGAGTACATTGCCGCAAACGTCGCGCTGCATCCTAAGTCGTCTGATGTGTGCTCGTCCAAACATTTGCACATGACTGATTCGGACGCTAAGGATCGATCTGATAAATGCGAGTTGACTAGCCCAATCTCCAGAAGATTGCTTAAAGCCTTGAAATTTCAGGCAACTGGCGATGGGAGATTGGTAGCCATGCCGTCGAAGGCTGGTGGACGGAAGCCAGACCGCATGATTGTTGACCTCTGTGGCTTGGGTAACGGCTACGCCGTACATAAGTCCACTAAGGGTTGCTCTCGCATAACTTGCAAGGAGCTGATCAGCTCCAAAGCCGATGAGGACAGCCTTATCGGTACAATGAAGGATGCGTGCCGGAACGACCTGCGCACACCTGTGCTATTCGTGGCATCGCTTTTGCGATCAGGTGCTGGTCCTGGAAGTAGTGAAGGGGCTTGAGTGGGGGGTGAGAAACGTTCTGGTGGGAAGTACAAGGTTTTCAGAAGTGTCTTGAAATCTCTCAAACGCCTGCTGAAGAAGTGTGCGGAATTTTCCGACGTCTATTTTTCGCTTGACATGCCTTCTTCATGTTCATGTTGGTCTTGGCCAGAGTTGCATGCTCTTGTTTCAAGTGGCAAGGTGGCAAAGGTTAAGGTTGATGATCATGTTGGTGCTGATGGCGATGGTGGTGGACGCAGGATCATATTCTCTAACATGCCTGAAGCGGACCGTTTGGTGATGAGACTGAATGATTGCTTGGACCATGATTCGAAGAACAGATTGTCGCAGCGCATTGATGTCTCATGGCGGTCAATTGCGAGGGATGTTCGCAGCCTTGTTCGAGCTCATGTCAGTGTCAGTCATGTTGCACATGGATCTGAGGACATTGCATGGCAGCAACATCAGTGTGTAGACGCTGATGAAGGGGCTAATAGACAGCCCCAACTAAGGAACAACTAAGGTCTGACCAGACGGATCGGGGAAGGGTGCCTCTTACGGAGAACCCGGAACCGTGAAGTCGAGTAGGGTGTAGGGACTTCCCTCCTACGGAGGAGGGACCGAAACCCGAGCCATGGCTGAAAGCTACAATGCCTACGAGCTGGCCTTCGAAGGAGTGGACCACGAAGAAGTTTTCCCGTCTGGTGGGATGATGCGAACGTTTCGGAAGTTCCACAAGTTCCTGGAGATGTATTCTGGGGATCCGTCGCAGAGCGTCTCGCTCCCGCCGAAGATTACGAAAGACAAAGTGGTCGACAATGATCTCATTCGCACATGGGCAGCGTTCAAAGCACCTCCGTTGGTCTTGCTGTTCACGTGTGCCAATCTGTCGCCAGGAGGGGATCTTTCCATTCGAGTCCGAGAAATCCTCAAAGCTTGCTTATTTGCTGCCCCTGAGGAGTACATGGACAAACCCTATGGGGAGATACTCGCCATGGTCATCAAGTTTGGTGGAGGTCTCAAACACATTGTTGCTGACTACGAGGGGAAGTTCAATTCCATCACCAGGTTTATGGTGGATGAGGAAGTGATCCGCGATGATGCAAAATTGGCTGTAGTTGAACTGGAACAAGAACGAAAACAAGTTCGGTTCGACTTGAACACTGCAACAAGGAACATCGTCAGTGCGGACGGGTACTACAACCTCGCCGTTCTCATCAACTCCGTGGAGACGCCCTACCAGGCCGTGACAGACACGAGAATTCAACAATGGTATACGGTGAATCAGGACTACTACCACAAGTTGCCTATGTCAGGTAGAGCACCTGACCAATCAGACCTGTTGGCGGAGCCTACGTTATGTAGGGTGTGCAAGCTGATGTACATGTTCGCAAAACACACTGGATATGGACTACGGACCTACAACCAGGAATGTGCAGCGAACAACGATGGCGCTACGCCACTCAACGTTCACCAGCTGGCTTTGATGATGCGCACAATGCCTCAAGGCATGGGACATCCGCTCGCCTTTGCGATGAACTCGCTCCAGGCGTTCAGTGTCTGTCTCCACGTGCTTCATTCCTACGTATCATGGGTTGATCCAGATACTGGACACCCGCATTACAGATGGTCCAACGATGTGCTCCCTGATTCCGACTACACCACGTATTCTTTCCTCAAGCACCATGTGGATGCTGTATGTGCAGATCAAGACAGGAACGGTTTCCAATTGCCGGATGCGTTCCGTAGCTACACCTGGAATCAATGCGGAGTTGAATCTGGGTATGTGGTCGACTGCTCTACCAAACGCGCCACGTTGAGCATATGGGAAGCAGAATTCCAACAGATGGGGGCACCAAGACCGCTTATGCAAGATGATGGCCTATTTCCGCCCAATCTTCAACGGCATCCTAGCTGGGTGTACTCAACGGGGAGGGTGGCGATGCCTACGGCAAGCAACCTCGAACCGGAAGGAATCGTGCACCCTGAGCATGGAAGAACGCCGGGACAACCACAAGGATCCGCTACCGAGCCTCGAGCCACCCCTAGCCACGGACCAAAGAGGGCAAGGACGGACGAGGCAACGGCATCGGCGTCATCATCTTCTGCGGCACCTCCTCCACAACCACCGACTTCGCAACCGGAAGAGGAACCATCGCAACCGACATGGGAGGAAGCTCCAATCCCCGCTGGCGCTCAGGAAAGTTGGTACCATTATGTCAACATCGATGAAAAGGGCTGTCGCTCGAGCTTGCTGGCGACGACCCGTGATCAAGACGAGTACCCACCTACCATTGATGAGACGCCAAAGTTCGTGGCCAACCACGACGTGGGGACCACACCGATTCAGCATTACGTCAGAAGACTGGTGACCTACTTGGCAAGGATTCGTTCCGTCTCTCAAAGTGACGACAAGGGTCTCAACCTGAAGGTCTACGTGAAGCTGAGCACGAAGATGTGGTTACGGATGTATTCGCGGCTGTACCATGCATTGGCATTGGTGTCGTGCGTGCATCTTCCTTCTCCTCCAATGCTTACCTCGGCAGTGATGATCGAGGCAGACAGCGATCTTGTCGACAACGATGAAATTCCGGCAGAAGCAAGGATCAACACCATGAACACGCTGAACGGATTTCGCAATAGTTTGGGTATGGGTGGCAAGCCTGATGCCGCGACTATGCGCTCTCAATGCACAATCCTTGTCCAAGACTTTGACATGGTCGCAAGGACCAGAGGATCATCGCATACAGTGAGAGAAAATCTCGTCATGCATGGATGGAGTGAGATCTACATTGTGAGCCCGTCGATCACCGCAGGTGCCAACTACAACTTCCAAGTCACAAAGGGATCGTTGGAATCTGTGAATGAGACATTGGATGGCTTGACTGAAGAGCAGCTTGCGACCGTCACGTTGCATTACCATCTGTCTCTCCAGGCGATCCTCATCGAGAACATATCATTTCCGATGAGTGAGGTCGGAGATGGAGCAGCGATTCGTGCTGACTTGCAGCGACAGCTCAAGGTCACGTACGTTGACCCCATCATTGCGGCAGGGAAGCGTACCACGCGCCCTCCAATTGTCAACATCAACCATGACTTACGGTTCGTAGGAGCAGCCAGCAATTACCTTCGACAGAAAGCTTCTATGTTCAACGGTTTCCACGCGCTGGGAATGTATATTGAACTGGAGTTGCGGGCCCGAGCATGTGTGGTGATTCATGGATCTTCGTTTTGGTCAAGAATGTACAGTCAGGCGAAACATGCGTCGTCAGGCGTGCATACACTGTCAGTCGAAAAGGTGCCACCACCGGACAATCGGGTCAGGTTCAAATTGGGCCTAGCTATCTACGAGAAGCAGCTGTTCTGCGAGAAGATGGTATCCACGTGCTTTGTTGAGGCATCGAAAGTTCGCTCATGGGACGAAACTGTCCGAACCGACTCAGTCGCTCACCCGTCGCTTGTCGAGATTTGGGAGGACAAGAGTGAAGTCAAGACGTCCACCAAGATTTCGCAGACATGGTTTACGGGGGAACAGCAGCAACAGATCAGGTCGGGTGCCCAGGGTGACACGGTCGCTGAATCGTCCACAGTCACCTGGCAGGATTTTGACATCGCCATGACCGTTCCCGAGGCCTACTACGACAACAGGCACTACTGGTTCAGGATCGACACCTATGCGACCCTGAACACTGGTTATGTCAAAGGGAGAACGTTCTATTGCCCTGGATGTGAAGCAATGAAGTTGGCTGAGTGCTACGCACAAGCCTTCTTCAAGCCGACCGGAAACGGGTATCCTGGACACTGCATTGGGTGCGCGCATACTTCAGCTTTGAAGATGCAGCATCAAATCAGCTCCTTCAATGACTTGATCACGTCCCAGAAGTACACCTTGGCTTGCGCGAAGCACCTTTATGACCTGAGGCTTCAATTCGTGGATCCTCGCGTGGACATCAAGGAGTTCCTCAAAGTTTGTGCAGAGATGGTCTATGAAGACATCGGCAAGACGGTTTCTCACTACGGTGGTCTCCGAATCACAGCCAGTCAGGCCATCGAGTACGCGGCATGGGGAAAGGCCAAACAGTTGGCGTGGGACAGAGGGTACGACTCCGAAGGCAAGACATGCTACATCTGCTACTACGATGCCGGGAACTGCGCTTATGCTGGTTTCATGAGGATGCTTTTGACTCCAGAAGAGCGCCAAGAATGCTACAGAGGGTCAGTCTTGCCCAAGGAAGAGCTCCTGGGTGACACAGTGGAGCTGGCGCTCGGGCTTCTTACGATTGCAATGAGACACCCAAGTCATTTCATGAATTGGGGTGGCCTTGAGGGAGCAAATGCGTGCGCGAGAGGAATCGAAAGGTCATTCTTCCGCTACGCGTCGGCCGAAGCCATCGAGCTGATCACGGTTGACTCCCCGCGCAAAAGGACACCGCCCAAGAAGAATGAAGCAGTCGCTGAGATCGTCAACAACATGTCCGCTGACCTCGTGATTGATTTCACAGTGATCGTCGATGGTGATATCTACCCTGTAGAGATTGCGAGAACCGACGAGACACAGGCCGCTGACAACGTCACGGACGATCCAGGGTTCTCAGTTGCTCCACCAATACCTGCACAGGATGTGGATGTGGATGCGCAACCCGAAGAAGAGCAAGGTGCAGAAGGCCCTGATCCCAGGCATGCAATTCGTGAAGGGTTTGTCACGCAGCTTCAGGACTATGTTGGCGTACTCGCTCAGGGCGAAATGTCAGTCGGAAGCGACCGCATCACGTTCTGTGTCGCTTGTGGCAGTGATCTACACACTCTGTCCAATTGCACAGAAAATGCTGCAACCCGGGATCTGGTACTTCGAGGCGTCCAGATTATCAAGGAAAGTCTTCTTCGATATCCACGTCGAGTACCTACACAAGAGGCTGAGCCAATGGACGTTGACACCACAGATCATGTGAGTGTTGCATCCTCGGACCGACGACCCAAGGCCAAAGCCCGACCGCGACGCGGAGGCGAAGCCGTACGGGGTGATGTGGTCTTGATCCGTTATGAGAACAAACACAATCTCTGCACGGATGTGGAGAACCGTCGGGGCCTAAATGATGCTTGTGGCGTACCACTGCAGGAATCGGGACCAGAGAATAGCCAGCGAGTGGTGGACATCATTGAGCAGCTTTCGGACCATCGCGACCGACGCCTACCTCAACGAGGAGACCGTCCTAGCTTTGCTTACGATGAGAACACTCATAGCTACACCAATCCAGGCTATGAATCCATCGGCGGCGGAAGGCCAATCCGGTGCGGGATTCTCGACCTGATCCCAACCAAGGGTGCAAGCTTCATCAACAATCGGTGGGACATCGTGAACGAAGTTGTCCTTCGCAACATCACCCGTCAGCGCAGATTGAATGCGGATTGGGCGCTATCATGCATCCAGTCTGACTTGCGCCACAGAATCGCCAGGCGCCCAGGCTCGGAATGGCTTGACAACAGGTGCCAGGTGGCATTCAACAGTGTCATCAAATGTGATGAAGGAGGATGGGTGATGATCGAAGACTTGGTGAGGCATGAGCCACTATGGACCCATGAAAGCAGACGCATCACCGAAGGGGTCTCAAGGACCGATGATCAACAGAAGAAGAGAGTGTACAATGAAAGACTTCAGCTATTGTTCCAAGGGAACATGATTGCAGCCACGAAACGCAACAAGGCCAAGATTCGGTTGCAGTTCCTGGGTGTGAGAGTGAAGGACCCCGGCACGGAAGTTCTTGGATCAGCAGGTTCGAACATGTTGGTATCAGTTCAGGACCAGATCACGGAGATCCAGAACAACGATCATTGCCGGCATGGCCAGAGGTACCTGAACATATGCAACGGCTGGGTGAAGCCATGGGCAGTTCGGGCTACGAGTGGTCACTCTGCGCACTCAGATCCCCAGAACAACTTGCTTCAGTTGGACAAGAACAGGTTCGCAATATCTCCATCTATGACCCTCTTGCAACGTCTTGGAGGTGCGTTCCACGCTACGGCATGCCGCAACTTGGATTCCATTGTCACGCAAGGCATCATGCCTGGTTCGGAGGACCCCGACGGGGACTTCGACCATCGGCGCCAATTCCGAGGCAACCAAGGCGGCAGACTCCACAGCTACTGGGGGGTGTTTGCGCCGTTCGATCACCGGAACGCAACGACCAAGATGCGAGTACATGGACGAGACGCCAAGCACATGCCATTGGCGGTCCTTCATGTCCCATCGCAGGACCTTGCACGAGAGGATGGACGTATCACAGACAGCGGCATCATGATCGTTGGCCGAACGGTACCTTTCCATTTCGTCAAGGAGGTATGGTTTTGCGTCCCTGATCCTCGAGATACACACTCTTTCGCTCTGGTGGAAAAGATCTACGATGAACGGTTGGAGAAAGAGCTGGTGTTGGACTACAATGCATCACCGTTGCTTCCTGAGTTCGAGAGATACCGAACGCCAAGCAAGATCATGGAATTGCTTTGCGAGATGCCTCCTGGACCCCACGACACAAGCAAGGAGCAGATCATTCGAGACCTCACGACTGTCCTGGAGTCCCACAGGGAGAACACGGTTCGGCATCACTACATGGACAAAGGAATCAAGTTTGTCATCAAGAATTGGCGACCCGAAGACCTACGCAGAGACGAGGATGGACGGAGAATGAGGGTATGCCCGGCATGCTACAACATCGTTCCAGCATGTTTCTCCCGATGCACGTCTTGCTGGTCACAGTTCATTTCGAGCGGATATTACCAAGGTTCTCCACAACGGGAGACTCCTACGGAGATCCCCAGTGACTTCATTGCTCAGACAATGGAAGCCGCAGCAGCCGCAGTGCCTGAGGCGCCCGAAGAGGAGCAGGAAGCCATGGAGGTAGAGACCGTTGCGGAACCTGAAGAAATCCCAGAACCATCTGTCATCGCGGAAGACGATCCAGAACAGGAACCTGATGAAGAAATGGACATTGAGCCTGGAGAGGACTTTGATGACGCAGTTCCAGAAGCAATCGCACAGGAACGTCGTCCCGTCTTCATTACCGGCCAGTCTTTGAACATCGATCCTGAGCTACAACTCGCACGTACCGCCATGCAGCCATCTTACTATTCTGGAAAGCGAAATGCCCATTGCATTGACGCGAACATGACCGCTCTTTCGTACATGGCATACGTGGTATGCAGATCCATCTACAAAGCTTGGTCAGGATTCGCAAAGTGGGCGACTATGCCGTTGTTTCAGATGAGGGAAAGTTTCGCACTTGGCCAACGCTATGATGTGCTTGGAAAGTGGGGATCTTTGGCGGCAGTGGATAGGGAAACGGGTGTGAGCAAGGACGTGACTGATGAGGAGATCATTCGCTTTGCAAAGGAACCTGAGAACCTCAAACAGTATGATCCCAACGGGACTTACACCTTGAAGCGCTTCCGGACGAACCAGATGCTTTCTTTACTTGTACGGGGAGCCAACATGATGGGAATTGGCAGGGACAACTTCAACCCTACTACTTACTTGAAGAGCGACAGGGATGAAGATGTAAAGGCTATGCACTTTTGTTGCCTGAACGTCCTGTGCGAGGTGATTCCAATGGTGACGGGACACCAACAATTCTCAGTGCTACGACCAACGCCAACTGGACCAGTGGACTTCTTGTACATCGACCCCGTCGGTATTCTGCTGACTCATTCTGATCAGTCAGTCCAGACCATCGGCTTGCTGGTGGACCATAGTGTGCAAATGCCTGCGCATTTCATGGACAGATTGAACAGATCCAAAGCTGAGAGACAGCAAAATCCGACGACCAAGCGTACGGAAGCCCTACACCACATTTCGGCCGCTGACTATCTTCCTCCAGGTGGTACATCCATCCTGGACACGCCTGTCACTACGGAGGAACGTGAAAGCGCTTCTTCATCCAAGGGACCTTCAAAAGGGCGTGGAAGAGCCGGAGGCGAGCAACATGGTGGCTGGAACACCAATTCCTACCACGACTACATCGCCAGCAAGGGTCGAAACAAAGGCAAAGACAAAGGAAAGCCGAGGAACCAGTATCCTGAGGAGAACCTCCGGCCCTGGGACCGCGATCCTACGTCAACGCGAAGATGGTGGCGAGACAACGCCTGATCTTCCTCGCCTATCAGTTCGTGACCTCTGAGCTTCGCCCGTGGAATGCCATCGCGAATGCTTCTTTCTTCGGTGACGCCTGATTCGTTTGTCATTTCAGGGGATCGTTACTGACGTAGACGAGTGTCACAACGTTTCTAATTGGGATGCAAAGCTCTGATTTTCAATGTCAACGTTGCGGCGGAATTTTCTGTTGTCCTATCGTGCCATCTTCCGGGTGAGCAGCGTCGGAGACGCAACTCATGGGGGGTGCGAACGGACTGCGATGCCTTGTCAAGTTCTAAGGTGTCACTATAAGAGCTGTGAGCAAGACCGTGTAAAGTGCAAGAGAAGGGGGCACGCTACGCGTCCCTCGACTCTAGGGGGCATGCTACGCATCCCTCATCTTTACCTTTCTATGTGACCGCCAACGCAACGTTTGGCTCAAGTCAATGCCCATAGCTAAGTGCTATATGTGTCTTCTATCCTGAGCAATCAGAGCTATCCCGTCGCACAGACGAACCGCCGCCGGCAGTGAGTGCAAAAGGAACGGCCGCCGGTTCTGCCTGCATAGGATTGCACGCGTGGAAGTAAGAGGGAGAGACAGGGTCCAGTCTGTGGAGAGTGCTAGCCAGCCACACCTACATTCATTACAGCTCTGGTGGGGAGAGCAGCAACCAAGTCGAGATCAATCCCCCACGCACTAACATTTATTATATGTTATACGTTATATTTATATATAGATGATCTGTTATAGTCAGCGCATCGTTACCCAGTTCTTGTGAAGAGATTCTACAAAGACTTCTTTTTGACGCATCCGATTCCATTTTTTGACCCTTTTCACAACCTTTCTAATAGTAAACTTGTAGAACACTTCTAGCAACCCCTAAACCCTAAAGCCTCAACCCTGAACCCTCAACCCTGTTTGACTTCTTCTGGAGGCATGGCATCGAGGGATGTCCTCGGGTCTGCGAGGACTGGGGGCCTGGCTTTGGCTGATGGAGTTTGGGGTTTAGGGCTTTGGGTTTAGGGTTGTTTAGGGTTCACTTTAACCCCGAAGAACCTACATTCTTCAGGACTTGTATAAAGAAATCAAAATAAAGGAACCCTAAAAAGGTAGGTTATTCAGGGTTTGGGGTTCAGGGTTGAGGGTTTGCAGGTCTAGACTTGAGTTGCGTCGCAAAAAGGGTTTTGCGGGTCGAGGCCTGGCTACTGAAAGGATCATGGGACTTAGTAACTAGGGTTCCTCCAAGAGCTCCTTTAAAGGGATCTATAGGGGCTCAACTACAGGGACCACCTAAAGGATCATGGGACTTAGTAACTAGGGTTATAATTAGGGTAGCTATACTTATTACCGCGAATAAGGTAATTATAGCTATAACCTTACTTACAAAGTCCCATGATCCTTTAAGTCGACTTGAGTCCAGTGGCAAAGGGGTTTTAGGGCTTAGCGGGCTAAGGCTTGCCGTTAGGGGTTGTTGGCGAGAAGCCTATGGTTGCAGAGGCAAAGATGCAGATTGCGGTGCTATTGTCGGGAAGCATGTCAAAGCGGGGTGTGGCCGGTGCTGTGGGGGGAGGGGTCGGAGGGAGGCGTCCTTTAGAGCATGTTCTGGATTTTCGTCCTGCGTACTTGACGACATTTGTCGGTTTGAGCGCACAAGATACTTGCTAACTTTCTCTGTGCAGGCGTTGGTTGGTAAGAACAGTCGTGATCGTCTCCGCGGTCGTCGGTTTTAAGTACTGGTGATTGTCGCCGGCGTAACCGGGAATAGCGGCGACGACGAGTCGTGGTGGCATCAGACAAACACATGATGCGACCACGATTCATCGTCGTCATGATCATTATCATCACCACCATCACCGTGATCGGAGTCAGACCGTGCGGAGAGTGCACTCGTTTGCTGTCTCTGCGATCCAGGATGACGAGGTGGAAGGTCATTTCGAACCTTTCTACGAGGTACGGCTGAAATATGCAGTTTCTCTGGGTGTTTGTGCGTGTGTGTGTGTGTTGTAAAGAAAGTGTAATGGTTTAGTCTGCAGGGCTTCAAATGGGAACTGCACATGACGTTACGCTGGCCAGGGTGTCCAAGTGGCGGAGTCCGAAAGCTGGATGAAGGGGGCGCAACAGGCCGCAACAGAGCCGCCAACCACACAGGCACCCACGATGCCGCCAACAGAGCCGCCGACAGAGCCGCCAACCACGCAAGCGCCTATCCCAACACCTGTGCCCACTTTGCCCCCGACCACGCAGGCGCCCACGCCTGCACCAACTACACAGGCACCAACCACACAAGCACCCACACCTGAACCGACCACGACACCAGCACCAACTACGACAGTGGAGCTGACGCAGGCACCCACGCCTGCTCCAAGCACGACCACGGAGGCGCCCGCCCCGACACCAGCACCAACAACCCAGGCACCCGCACCCGCGCCACTGCCCAGCCTTCCTTCTGTTCACCAGGGGCAGCGAGCTGAGCTTCAGTGGACAAGTACTTTGGAGCAGCTTTCGGCATGGTCTGTTGACGTGGTCTGCACCGCACCGAATCAGCGATTTCGTGCTGGTTCTGACTGCCCTTTTCCAGGGAGCAGCAGAGTTACTGTAACAGCTGCAGCTGCAGCGCAAATATTGCAGGCAATACTCCCTGCCACCATACCGACGGTTTTAGAAAAGCAAAGTTCCGAAGATGTATGCTGTTAGTGATCTTAGGACAAGCAGCAGGTCGATCTTATTTGTCACAACCTGAATATCTAGTGCACGTACGCGCGCAAATTCGGAGAATTTGCAGGTGGAGTTGTAAGTGCTTTCGTTGGGATTTACAAGTAACTATACAAACCTTAGAGCCTGGCCTGGCTTGTGCGGGAGTGAGCGGCAAAACCCAAAGCCCAACACCCCAGACCCAAAACCGTTGCGTGCTAGGTCACCTGATCCTGAAATAAGTGTCCATACCTGACAATCACGCGTTGAGTCCGAATCCTAAGCCCTAAACCCTAAAGCCCTGAACCCTAAAACCCTAAACCCTAAACCCCTGCGCAGGGAAAAAAACCCAAAAACTGCACGCAGTAGTAGAGAAGGTGACCTTTCAGCTTTTCGGGGTGCGATAATCCCCTTTTAAATCCAGAAGTCAGCCTTCAGCTCCCTCAGGATACTGGAGAAGTACCCTTAGTAAACCCTACTTGGAGGATCAGGGGACTTAGTAAGTAAGGTTATAAGTACCTTAATTGGGGTTATAAGTATAGTTACCCTAATTATAACCCTAGTTACTAAGTCCCACGATCCTTTAAGTATATATAGAGCCCTATGATTAAGGCCCAAAACACTACGAAAAGCTGTGCAGAGCCCTTTAAAATCAGGAAGCCTTGAGCAGAACCTGAAGCCTAAACTTGGGGCAACCGCTGCAAACCAAGGTCGAAGAAACCGGTGCCGCGCCAGCACATGGGACTTTCCGAAAATAAGGGATCCTAGTATAGTACCCTAAATAGTAGGATCTCTATGAAAAAGACCCCAAATAAGGTACCCCGGTACCCCAAACTTTTGAAAACTACCGCATGTTTGGAGATTTTTGTAAGGCTCGCGGTCTCATTCTTGGGGATATACCTACTTGGAGGATCATGATACTTAGCAAGTAAGGTTATAGGTACCTCAATTGGGGTTATAAGTATAGTTACCCTAATTATAACCCTAGGTACTAAGTCCCATGATCCTTTAAGTAGGCCCACAAAGGCTTCAGGAGCAGGAGCCTGAGATTCCCCACACCCTAAACCCTAAACCCTAAACAGAGCCTGCCTTGGGGGTTTAGGTGTTAGGGTTTAGGGTGTTGTGGGTCGTAGACTGGCTAGACTTGAATCCAATGGCGAAAAGGGTGAGACGCCGAACCTAAGCGTTCAACCTCGAATGCTACGGTGTCATTCGAAATGTTTTGCCTTCAACTGTTTCGATCAACACAGTACTTGTAGTTTACAGCCTTGAGCCCCGAACGGTCAGGCCCGAAAAGCCATGATACGGCACCTCACTGGGTTTGTGTTCTTACTCCTTTCCAAACCCAACAAATACGACAGAATATGCCGCCCAAGCAACTTTCCAAACTTTCAAGCTCCCCTGTAGCAACAGCAGTAAACTTTCCTACACCCTAGAAGCCGCTCAAACACTCAACCGAAACAGTGAACCCTAAAATCTGCTCCCAAGCCAAGCCCTGAACCGAGGAAGCCGTTGCGAAACCCTTGAACAACCCTCCAAGTGCCCCTGAAACCCAAAGCCCTGAAACCCCAAAGCTCTAAATCCTAAACCCAGGAGTGCTTCAAAGTCGGCTACAGCTACACACTGCCTCGGCCCTCGGATCCGAAGGGTTCTGCAAGCGTTTTTATAAGAGGGTGCTATAAGGGTTGTAGTGGGTTTCAAGGGTTTAGGGGTCGGAGGGTCGTATATTCTGCCAGCCAGTAAGCCCAGTGTTAAAAAGGGTTTAGGGTGCTATAAGGGTTGTATGAGGGTTTCGCAAAGGTTTTCAGTGGTCTTCAAGGGTATGACGTGCCTTCTGAGAACGGCTCATGAGGGTTGTATGGGGGTTGTGCGCGGGGGCTTTGCCTGGGTGTTGTAAGGGCCTTGTCAGGGTTTCTATAGAGGGCCTTATGGGGGCATATAAGGTTTTCTGTAAAGGCCCCACAGAACTTTTGAATACTTTGTCGCAAAACATACCCGTATCGACCCTGTATTAGTGATGTATTATGAATACTTTGCACCAAAATCCGATTCCAGTTATGAGGGCCCCATAAGGGCCCTATGCCAGGGTTTCGGGTTTGGGAGAAAATTGTGAAATCTTGGGTTGCAGGTGTGAGGGTTCCGCCTTGTCGGTATGGGCTTGCAGGGTTTCAGAAGCCCAGGGCCCGAGATCATGTTGCATGCGACTGGCTGGGTTGAAGGATTCTGCAGTCACCCACACGCTCAAGACTAAGCACTAAGCTGAGCCTCAAACCTGATGCTTGCGTTAAGCCTTACATCTCAAACAAACCCTCAAACCTTGACCTTGCCTTGAACCCTAGACCCTCACAGCTTAAATTTCACCCTCAACCCTCCAACCTTCAGTTTCCCCAAACCACGCGACATGCAATACATAAGTTGGGTAGTCAGAGTAATAGGGAAACATGAGACTGGCCATGGTCATCTAAAGGCTGAAAGAATGAATTTCATGGGGTTCTATAAGCGGTCTGTAAGGATTCTATGAGGGTTTAACAAGAAGAGTTGTCTAAGGTTTTCCAGAGTTCATGTCAGCTTGGCCCCCTCCAAACCTTGTTCTCATTGTTAGCAGGTCGAACGAAGAAGCGTAGTGTAGTTCTCGAGTACCTTTAGACTTGTTTGAGTTCTGCTTAGTTTGTCCTACACAGAAAGTTTGCATATGCACATGTGTAAGTGCATGTTTATTCCTGCTGTATATTTACATGGAGTATATGTTCGTACGACTACGCGCTAAACCCTCTCTACCATGAGCCCTATTCGCAGGTTCTGAAGCCCTAGACGTACAGCCATAGGCTCGACTGCCTCAACCACGTCCCGAGCATCACAGACAGCAGAGAAGACTGCAAGGCAAGCCAAGTATTGCACGTCTTCAGGGTTTAGGGTTGCAAGCCAATTGCAAAAAGGGTTAGGGGGTCTTCAACCGCGATACCATAGAGGTCTGCATAAACTGGAAGTACTGTAGTATCCCCTTGTAGTCCCTCTGTGATGATTATGTGTATAATATACTCCAAATCCTACTCTACATGTTCAGGCCCTTTACCCGCATGCTGTGGGAGTTTACGGGTTAGTTTACAGGATATAGGCCATCGGGATTCGGGTTTAAAGTTCAGGGTAGCGAGGCTCCCGGCTGTAACGATCTTTTGATGTCATTGTGCACTTAAAGGATCATGGGACTTCGTAAATAGGGTCATAATTAGGCTAACTATACTTATAACCCCAATTAAGGTGCATATAGCCTGTATTACTTACAAAGTCCCATGATCCTCCAAGTAGCTTTCAGAGGTTTGGGTTGTTGAGCCTTGGAGGTTCTGGAAAGGGATATGGTTTAGGGTTTGGTGTTTTTTGGTTTACGGTTCCTCCCTCGCTGAATCCTAGTAGTAGAGTAGGTAACCTTTAACTTTTTTGGGTAGTATAGTCCCTTTATAAATCCTATACAACCAAAAAGGTTAACCTTTAGTTCCTCCTGATACCCGACACGTAGGGAATATCCAAGGTGCGAGACCTGTAGGATCCTCCGCTGGTTAGAGACCCTTCGTCCACATGTGAAGCTGGAGCTGCGGTTTCGGACCCTGCGGTTTAGGGTTTATGGTTAGACATGGCTAGACTTTGAGTCCAGCAGCAAAGACAGGGTCAGGGGTTTAGGGTTTAGGGCTTTGACATGGATGGGGGTCTGGAGACTGGGTAGACTTTCAGCCCAGTAGCCAAAAAAATGGCTTCGACATGCAAGTCGAGCACCAGTTGTGTTGGTGAGGAAACTTGTAACGGCTTGATCGCTTGCAGAGGGAAAGGCCCAAGACGAGCAGGTCTCTGTCACAGGTCTCCCATGCATGCTGCATCCTAAACCCTAAACCCCTGAACCCTAAACGCACAAATCGAGAAATGCACCAAGTCAAAACCCCAAATGCGCAGTGGTTCTTGCTACCTGGTTGGCTATCAATGTTTGCTTAGGGTGGGGCTGCATTTTGTTGATACGTAGAGGCACCGTGCCATGTGAGCGCTCTTCTATCCACACGACGGATGGAGCAATTGAACACATATACAAAATCCGCAGAAAACCTCGTACGAAAAACCTTCACCATACCTTCGGCACTGATCTTAACGGGTTAAAGGCTGGGCATTAACAATTTCAGGTAAAACAGCATGAATGCTGCTGCAACTGAAAAGCATGAGACTAGCCAGGAAAAGGCACGGAACAGATGCAAGAGAGCAGCGGCTACTCAGATTCAGAGACATTGGTTGAAATTGAGCAAACAACAACTATAGGGGCCTAAATAGGTACCAATACTATTTTCGGGATATTAACTGCCATCCGTCCGTACAGGCGCATTGTGCCGGCTTCAAGGAAGCATCTTACTTCCTCTTCCATGCCACCTCGGCCCGCTTTCTCTAGGTAAGGCAAGTCTTTCAGGTCCGCAGGATTCAGGGTCTAGTTTTGCACTCATTTGCACTGCTTGGCTATCCACATTGATACCTGGTCTGATGGATGCTTGTCTGGCTGAATGGGTCGAGAAGAATTTTATTCACAATCGGGAGCAGACGTGCTTCTGGTCCGGGTAGCCTCGCTTGTTTCGGCATTGTTGAGAGGTCCAGTTGCCAAGTATACAATTTCGGCAGAAGGTTCAATTGGTATTGATCGCAGCACTAGCCACGCTCCCACCCGCGTTTCCAACATCTTCAAGTGACGTTGGGCAACGTGAAATGGCAGGTGCCATTGTCGCTCTGCCATTGCCCGCCGGCAAGTGCTTCGCCGATTGAGGACGCTCAGTCACTTGGAGGTTTTCATGGGTAGTTATAAGTAGGGTTATAAGTAGGGTAGCCATTATTTTAACCCATAACAGGGGACGCACAACCGCACTTATAATCTCCAAGCAATGACTAGCAGCTCGAATCTTCAGCTGAGGTGTTCCCTGGGCTTGTAGGGCACCCGGTTTAGGGTCGTATCCGAGTCTGGGCTTCTGGTAGTTTCGGGCTTTATGGCCCACGGCCTACTCCTTGTTCGCGTGGCCTTTCGGAGGGAAGCAAGGTGGATAGGGGGTTTAAATTTAGGGTTTAGGGACAGGGTGGCTTGGGTAAGGGTATCACTGCTGCGTGTCGGCCTCGATAAAGATGATTGCAGGTCGCAGTCTGGCTAGACTTGAGTCCAGTACTTGGAGGATCATGGGACTTAGTAAGTAAGGTTATAAATACCTTAATTGGGGTTATAAGTATAGTTACCCTAATTATGACCCTATTTACGAAGTCCCATGATCCTTTAAGTAGCAAATCGGGTCCTGCCCGCTCAGCGCAGGACATGGGTCCAGACTACATCGGGGGCAGCATGACCTGCGATGCTGCGAGCTACATGAAGAGGTGCCCTCGAAGGGGTTTGGGCCTGGAAGACAGTCGCAAGCTGCACTCAGAGCCCCGAGCCCCGAGCCACACAAACCTTAAACCCTCCATGCAGCTGGCTTGTCCGAGTTGCGGGAGTTTAAACCATCCTAAGACCTAAACCTTAAAACCCTTTTTCGACCCTAAACCGACACAATCCCCAACTCTCCTCAGCGATGGGCTGTGATGCGCAGGAACGATGCAGATGTCCCCGTCTTTGGGACCGTGCCCAAATTCGCCAGCGTCCGCCTCCCAATTATATAGAAGTGAAGAATTGTCACGAGCTTGCCGTTCCCCCATTGTGGTTCCGCAGTATAGGTAAACTAAAACATACACCCAACAACCCAGTTCTAGTCGTTAAGACCAGCTTGGTTCCTCAGTATCAAAGCACATAAACATAATCATCATTATTAGTATGGTTCTTGTTCTTACTATGGTTACTAATACATATTCTTATCAGTTGTCTTATGACTAATTTTGTTGGTATTATTATCCGTATTGTTATGATGATCACACACCCCATCCAAAAACAAGCAGTTCTGATCATTAAGGCATCTATATGTGGGTTTCGCCTTGCGGGAGTCCCAAGTAGGTGCCTAGTGTTTCTGGGCCTGGCTGCGCAGACCCAACTCTAGTGCTCAGGATCCTATAAGGCAGCCCACAAAGGAACTACGATGGATACTGGGTAGGGTTCCAGGTTTAAGGGTTTATGGCTCAGAGGCATAGGGTTTGAGGTTCAAGGGTTGAAGGTTTTGCATCGGCCTCAGTACGGGTGGGAAGCAAGGTTTCGGAGGAGTTTCATGTCCTACCGACTCATCAATAAGAACCTCGCTTGGCATGTCTCAGGGCTCAAACCCTCGACCCTAATGTAGGGGCCCCAATAATTACCTATACTTATTTTACAAGTTGGGTTCCTTATAGTAATTAAAATTATGGTATCATATATCCCAAAACCCTATTGTAAGTCTTAAGGCCCCCATTCATAGTAGACCCTAAGCCACTCCCGAAAGCTTTCTCCTTCGGCCCTACTGTTTGGTGCTTCTTCAGGCCATGAGCAACCGCATCTTGGTCCTGCCCGGCACGTCTTGCGCTGGAGTCCCTAACCCTGCCTAAACACCTCAGGTTGGGAGCAAAACCTTGGCGACGTTTGAGTCTGTGCCCGAAAAAGGGTTCTGCCTAAGTCGACGCCCTCAACCCCAAGCCCCCGAAAAAGCTCCTTAGGCCCTAAATCCAAAACCCTAAAACCCATAGCCATCAACCGTCAAAAGCATGCGCGCGCGTGAGAGTCGAAACCCGAGAGCCCTGAGAGCTCTTCTCGAATTCCTTAAACCCTAATGCACACTTTTGCAGAGTCCCTTAATATGGTTTCATGATTTCTCTATATATATATATACATATATATGTATATTATATATATATATATATAGATGTGTATATATTATATATACACACACTACAAAAAATTGGTTTTTGGGGCACAGATCGGGTTTAGGGTTGGTGAGGTTTTCGGGTTTCGGACATCGGGTCCGACTTCCGACAAAAAACTCGAAGGATATGGATCGACTTATAAGTCCTTCTTGGGCGAAGTTGGGGTTTAGGTGTTCGGAACAAGTTTAGGGCTCGGGCTCTTACAGGAACCTAGGAACCCTAATGAGGCCGTTATAGATCCTTAAAAGGAACCCCTATGCCCTTAATCCCCAGATTCTGGTTTCAGGGGTTTGGGTTAGGGCTCTTTTTTTTTTCTTTGGTGGGGGGGGCCCCTTAGTGATTGTACTCGGGAAGGTGTTTCAGAGGTGTAGAGGCGGGGAGCTTCAATTCGCTTCAATGATTAGGTGGTTTGGAGTCTTTGCCAGTCAGGATTCAAAGACCATGCCGAGTTTTGTTGGGTTTGGAGACTGTCTGAATTCTAGATGTGAAGTGCAGCAGGCTGGGCATGATGGCATGTGCACTGCAGCCCCTCCTTCAAAAGTGGTTACAGCTTTTCAAGCTTAGCGCAGATGCAAGGCAGGCTGGAAGCAGAAAGTGCCTATAGCGCAATGCCAGGTGATCGCAGCTGCAGCGGCTGCGGTCGCAATGGCCATGGTCCTGATCTCAGACTATCATGCCCGGAGATTAGGGCGTGCACAGCGGTTGAGCACACTATCGTCTTCTACCAATGCATCAGCTCCAGCAATGACAGTAAAAAGCACCACCACCGCCACCACCACCGCCACCACCACCGCCACCACCACCACCACCACCACCACCACCACCACCACCACCACCACCACCACCACCACCACCACCACCACCACCACCACCACCACCACCACCATCATCACTTTAATCGTTATCATTGGCACTCCCGCCACCAGCAGCAGCAGCATCATTCATATTATGTCTTGCCAGCCCTGGTACCTTCACACAGTTGTTGCTAATGCCGCCGAGATCCACCAAAATACGTTCACCCCAAGAAACCTCTGAACTGACCCAAAGGCACCTAAGCCTCCAAGACTCTCGAAACGATCTTGATTTAGGGTTCCCAGAGGCTCCCATACCCCTAGATTAAGGAATCTTCCTTGAATCTTTTTAGGGGTCCTACTAGAACTTAAGGTACATTCCTTACTTCAGGGGTTTAGGGCTTTTTTTAGCCGAAGTTAGCCAAACTTGGCACTCTGGCAAGTCCCGTCGGCCAGCTTCGCCAGGCCTTTCATCCTAATATGATTCTAATATGATTTAAGGAATATTCTTTTGTTAGAACCCTAAACCTTGAACCCTAAATTTGAATTAATGTTGGAGTCTCTGGGCAGAAGACCTCAACTACTGAAGGCGGTGTGTCACGCTCGATCGATCGACAGGCTTAGGGGGTTTAGGGGCGGAGTCGCAGCAGGCCAGTTGCAAAAGGGGTTTAGGGCCTAAACGTCCTGGCGGAGTCGCAGCAGGCCAGTTGCAAAAGGGTTTAGGCCCTAACATACACTGCAAGGCCGTGCTTAAAGAGGGTTTAGGGCTGAAAGGGGATTGGGGGTTTAGGGTGTAGGGAGAGGCCCAACCCTGACGCCTAACGCAACCCCAGGACTTCGCCGGACCGAAACCCTAAACCATCCTAGGTAGGGTTTAGGGTTTGGGGTTCAGGGTTTTAGGGTTTAGGTTTTACCTGGACCCCAAAGTATGTAGAACAATAGCCTTTTATGGGTATTGGGCCATTATTTTACTTACCTTGGAGGGGTTTAGGTAAGCCTGAAGCCCTGAAACGGTCAACGCGCCCTCGACCCCAACAGTCGCTGAACCGGGTCAGGGCGCGATTCGCCTCGGAACGCGGCTGACGTGCGACGCCCCACAGGAGGAATCGGTGAGGCCTCCTTGCTTTAGTGTTCACGGCTTCTGGTCCGGAGTTTTAGTGTTCAGGGCTTCTGGTCCGGAGTCAAATTGGGTTTTGGGATTCTGCACATACCTCGCGCGCAAGAGAGCTCCAAACCCTCAACCAAAAACCCAAATCCGATGTTCCAACCAAGTACCCTGCAATGCGGGGCTCGTCCTTGCTAGGTAGGAGGGAAAAAGCCCTAAACCTCCCCATCACTTTGTCTTTTGGGCTGCATCCTCCCTCACCCCCCGTATCTGTACTCCCTGCTAGTAAAGATGGGATGCTAGGCAACTCTACTTCGTTGTGATGTATGAGATTCTGCTGGCTTTAGGCTTTGGTACAGATCTCAGGGTCATCATACGCTGTTGAGGTTCGCCCTTTCTGTTCACTGCAGAATATCGCATATCACAGTAGTAGTGCCGAACCCAAGAATCCGTGCCTACCTTCGAGTGCGCGAGTCAAAACCCTAATTACCACAGGCGGTCGAGGGTTTGAAATCGAACAGGCCCAGTGCAAAGGGGCATACGATATAGAAAGAAAGAAAGTCAGATAGACAGATAAGGATGTAGGTATGTATGTAAAGGGTGCGTGAATGAAGGTTGCAGGGTTCAGGGACTCGGGTTTGGGTCTTCGTAGCATTTAACTACCGATGTCCAGGGTGCACGGCTCCAATCCTAAAGCCTAAACCCGAACCGGGGCAGGCACAAAAATGTCTTCAACAAGTAATTCCTAAAGCCTGACCCTTTGGATGCAATGGCAGAGAGACAGAGAGAGAGCGAAAGAGAGCGAGAGAGAGAGAGAGAGAGAGAGAGAGCGAGAGAGAGAGAGAGAGAGAGAGAGACAGAGAGTGAGAGAGAGAGAGAGAGAAGACCCAAACCCTGCGGCGGAGGTTGTTGGGACGCACAACCGGGGAGTTGGAAGCTCTGGAAGCTTAGTTGCAGGCCGCTTCTTCGCCTTGGCAGGAACCCAGACCCCCGGGAGGATCCAAAAAGTAGATCCCTTAACGGGGGTTCATATAAAGTACCCTGAGTAGTATAGGATCCCAAATTATGGGATCTACTTTCTAGATCCTCCCGGGGGTCTGGGAAGGTAAGCTTCAGGCTTTGTGTAGAGTTTCAGGGCGAGGGGCTTTAGGGTTTAGGGGTTAAGGGGGTATTGGGGTTCGGGTTCGACAGTTTAGGGCTCAGGGCTGAGGGTTTGAGAGTTTAGGAGTTTAGGGTTTAGTACTTAGCTAAGGTGGGGCAGTTTAGAGGTTCGGGTTTCAGGTTTTATAAGGACTGACAGTCTGTCGGGTTTAGGGCTGAGCAGTTTTGGGTTTAGGGTTCAGGGCTGAGAGTTTGGTAGAAAGTTGCATCGCTTTGTACCTGCGAGTGGTGGCACATTAAGAAACTACGAGTATTACTGACCCGGCAGTATCGCGGAGTTTCAGTATTCAGCTTTAGCCGCTGACTTTGGCCTTTGTCTTATAGCGTCTGCACTGTTGGGACCACATCTGCAGCCGCCGCCGTCATCGTTACTTGGATTTGCCGGGGTAAAGTGCCGCGGGGTGTTGCTGCTAGAGGTAATGACGGACCCAAAGTTGGATCTCGACTCCAGGCCATCTAAAACTGTCTGGTGCTTAGTAGGGAACGGGGGAATAGATCCCTATAGAGGAACGATAGTCGTCCCTACATAATCCCCAATAAGTGTTTCTATAATTCATTCCGCCATTCCCTACTGAGAACCAGACAGGGACTATAGATACCCTGAGACCCCTTATAGAACCCTTGTATGACCCTTTAAAGGAACCCTTAAAGGAACCCCATTCCCTACTAAGAACCAGACAGACAATCCCTTGACCATGTCTCAGCATGACCATGCCTATGCACGCCGAGGGGCTTTTTGGAAGGGCCCTGGGCTTGCGCTTGAACTTGCAGGTTGTCAAAATTGGGGTCCCTTTTTGGGTACCCTAAATATTAGGTGCCGTATTATATTGAGGACCCGAAAAGGGACCCTAATTTTGACAACCACCCACTTGTGTGCCCTTGACTTAATGTCGTTGATGGCGTTTTTCACCGGGTTTGTTCCAGTTGACTGGAACGGTTTTTTGAAGCCTCGCTCCGTGGTTTGGTTCAGTCTTGAAGTGGCTTCGAGGGTACCACTGACGATCTCCAAGCTGAACTGTAAATATCGGCAAAGGCATCTGAACCCTTTCGAAAACCCCTTAGCAATCCCGAGTATGTAGGGCGAAAGTATGGCCTGAACACCGTGCCATCGAAGTCGGCATTGCGCCGGGAAGTCCACTCGCCTAAAAACGGGTTCAGGTTTCGGAAGTTTTTGGGGGTTGGTTTTTGGGCAAAAGGGTGTGCTAGTGATTACGTCTCCTCTCTCAACCTTTCAAGCATAGGCACATGGTTTGCAGGCTCGCTTTCTGCATGTCCGAATCCCCAGCAACAGGGCCAACGCGATTTGTGGAGTCACGCTCAACAAGCACATCAACCTCATAAACCCTGCACGCACGCTAAGTCCCAAATTGTAACCCCGATAATCGAAACCATATTCTATTCTAACCTATATCAACCTACAAGGAGCTACCGAAAATTAGGGGTACCTCATTTTGGGGTCCTTATAACAAGGATCCCACTATTTATCGTACTATAAACTCCCCGACAAGTTCCTTTCGCAGGAAGAGGCCAACCGCCTTTCGGGAGAGCCTGGCCTTTGTTGAGGGCCGCTCTTACACGTCCCCAGAGACTCCTCTAAAAGGATTCCTTTAAAAGGGGTTGAGAAGGATGACCTTAAGGGTTACAATAAAGGTTCAGAGAAGGGGGGCTTAAATAATTAGAAAAGGGCTTTGGGGGATAGTATACGACAATTATAATAAGGAGCCACCAACATAGTATAGCTACCTTTTTAGGCCCTTATATGACCCTTAACTGAGGGCGCTTATTAACGTTCATAGAAAAGAAGGCCCTTCTCAAGGATACCTAAAGTGCATGGAAGATCCCGGTATCAAAAAAATATTCTTTGGTCATGGGCTTCTGAGTCTCTGGGTTCGCCGACCTTTCGAGAGTGGCTTGTGGAGTTGGCACTTGATGTAGACCCCCGGTGAGGACACCCCCCCACTTCCTTAGCTGTGGCTTGGTGCAAGGCAGGCCGTAAGTCCAAAGCCTAAACAAGAATCACGAAACCCTAAAGATTCCTGAACAACCTTAAGGATTCTTGAAAAAAACTCAAAGATTCCTGAAGAAACTCTAAGGATTCCTGAATCTGAAACCCAGGCAGGGGTCTACATTCTTGAATGTGCTCGGGGCTCGGGCTTCTGGGTTCAAGCCCAAGCCAGAACCCCTCTGAAAACTGAGGTAACCTTGAACCCCAGATCCAAAACCCTACTTAAAGGATCATGGGACTTAGTAAGTAAGGTTATACGTACCTTAGTTGGGCTTAGAAGTATACTTACCCTAATTATAACCCTGGTTACTACGTCCCATGATCCTGTATATAAGTAGATGAAAGCTTAGGGTTTACCTTGAACTTGAACTCAATCCTGAAAGAAGCCGCGTAGAACCCTTTATGAGCCCTTCACATAACCTGTAAGAACCTTCCTATAGAACCCTTCAAGGTACATCCTACACACCTAGATAGATCTCTGACAGGAACCCCTGTAGACTGTAGACCATCTCTACAGAGAACCCTAAAAGGAACCCTCATGGCTTGGGGATTTGAGGGCAAGGCCGCACAAGATGGACCAAGCTCTGTGTTTCCGACGAACATCCCAGCGCACCATGAATTAGGGTTTACGTAAGTTTGTGTTGGGTTTGGGTGGTGGCTTTTAGTGTGGGTGGGTTTTGGGATCGCTGATATCCAGAGGTTTTGTCGAGCTTCGAGCTGCTTGTTTGCTGTTACAGTGTTTAGGGCTGTCCGGGTTCCGCTTTAGGGTTTAGGGTTTGATTCGCCCATGGGTTGGGTGGATTTCGAGTCGCTTGCTTACGTACAAAATAGGGGCCTAAAACATTACGAATACTATTCTAGGGGTTCCTTCTTATACTGATAGTATAATTTGCCCTAGAACCCGATTCTAATCATCAAGGCCGCTCTATTGGGTTTGTTACTGCTTTTGCATTTCCGGTCTTTCGGTGCTCCTTTAAGGCTGTCCCTCAGGGCAATATAGCACCTTCGAGCATGTTGGAAGTTTTTATAACTTTTCACAGAGGTTGGCAACATCTCGGGGGTCATCCTGTCGTTTTGATACAGAACGTATTCCTTGTTTCTTGGATGTTATTTCTTCGTATTCTGAGTTTTGACATGTGTTTATTCGTCGGAAGCCCAAGTATGTCAAGCCAGTTCAGACCACGGCCGCCACCGAAAGGTGGAACGGGCCGCAGTGATCCAGTTGCAGCTCTGTGGACCTTTGTAAGGTTTAGGGTTAGGACCGTTTAGGAGTAGATTAGGGGCTCTAAATAAGCTCCCTTTTAAGAGAGCCAGAAGTAGGGTTACGAAGAGTCCCCTTTAAGGGGTCTCCCTGATACTACCTAGGACTTTGAGACGAGATGAGGGTGCAAGCAATCTGGAGGCTGCTATAGGGGCCTTGATAATCTGAACAGGGGTTTGGGGGGTTCCTTGTTATCTTATTGGCTGTAAACTCAACTTTTCAACTTTTGGGGTTGTTATAAGGTAGTCGATTCTGAAAGTTTCAACGTTTATTTCCTTGGGTTTTGGGCCAGTGAGTTGTAGTTTTTGTAGAATCTACCATAGCCATACTAGACTATCTTGTAGTTCTAGTAGAATAGACCCCCAAACCCTACTCTAGTTCTTGAGGCCCCTACAGCCCTCCCTCGAAGCCTAAATGGCCTTAAATTCCACATGTCAAGTTTCAATCCTCCCTTTTCCAGGGCCAAGGAGCCTCAACTTAAAGCCTGAAAGTTAGAGCCAGAGCTGAAGCCTAAATCCTAAACCCCAAACTTTTAATTCACGGGTATATGGACCATTCTCCCTGCTTCGCGTACCAGGCCATGCAGGAGGCAAAAAAATCCCAAACCCAAAACACCCGAACCCTAAATCCTTTCAGCCTTCTGTCCGCGACGAGTCCGCAGAACTGTCCGTAAAGTCCCTAAGGGTCCTTGCCGGGGTGCCTTTCTAGTACTAAGGCCTTACAGGGGTTCCATTTGGGGGTCGATGCATATTATATATATATATATATATATATATATATATATACATATATATATATATATATATATACAGATATAGAAATGAATACATGGCCCTATTGAGCTTAAGCTAGACCCTACACTCTACTCCCCAAGCCCTTAACTTAAATCCTAAACCGCTAAACCGCTAAATGCCCAAACTCTAAATCTAAACCCCCAGCCCCAAACCCTAAAAAGCCGTGAACCCCAAACTCTACTTGTACCTTATTATGGCACCCCAAAACCCTAGGGACCCTTAGGGAGTGGGCCTAGCGACCATCCCCGAGATCTCGGGCAGCTATGGTCTCGATGCGGCCGGGGGCAGCGGTTTGGGGTTTCTTAGGGGTACTTAGAAATAATCTTTAATTTTGGGTTATTATAACCCCAAAGAAACAGCTAAATTTACAATTTTTGTGAGGGTTCTAAGTTCAGTATAGGTTTCTCAGGTTTCGGAATTAGGGTTTAAAGTTTAAGGCTTTAGGGGTGCAACACCCTCAGGGAAAGGGGTTTCAGGCTTCGGATTGTAGGGTTGAGGGAAAAGCAAGCCTGTAGGGAAAAAAGGGATATAGGGTTTAGATTTGCAGTTAAGACAAGAAGCTGTTCAGGGTTTGGGTGCCGATAAGATTTGACCGAAACCTTTTGAGCAGGTTTTCCGTTTTGAACTTTGTTTTCCATGCAGGGGTGCAGGCTGGGCTGGACTGAGAAAGGAGCTGTGGGACTTTGAAGCCATGATCCAAGGAACAGGTTTTCGAGCAGTTTCTGAATCAGTTTTCACTTGCTTCCCATTTTTCGTGTTGTGCCTTTGGAAGGCTATGGAAGGCTTGCTTACTTTTCACTGCCACAGAGAACGGTGAGCGCCGCTCTCAGAGCTCACGATGCGATTTGACCGCAAGCTGCAGTGGCATTCTTTGCCTGAGGTCACGCATTTGGAGTTCCACTGCCGACGGTTCGGGCTCATCGGAGGTTGCCTTGGAAGCCTGTAGACACCTCTTAATCCCAAATTGGTGACTGGTTTGACCTGTACTGAGTGACATGGGCGTTGGCGCTAGTGCTTGTGCGAGGATGCGGAAGACGATGACGGGAGCGAGGAGGAGGAGGAGGAGGAGGAGGAGGAGGAAGGCATCGAGGAGGCGGAGCTGTGGGCGGAGTTTGTGGTAGAGGACTCGCCCGACATCTTCCTCCAGGGCAATGTCAACATGGCCCCACTTGCGCCGCTCCAGGAAGCTGCGCGGCGTAGGGCTAAAGGTCTCGCCCACACAAACATCGGTGCTGACTGGTCAAGGGTTTTCAGTCCAGGCCGATCGTATACATGATGGTCAACTAACGATGCATCCGCGCCGCCACTCTGTCCCAGATTTAGCTTGTTTGGTTTCAATCAGCTTTGTGATTTCCGTATGACCTAACTGACATAATTTTGACAGTTTGTCCGCTGTTAAACACAACGACACGTGCAAAGCAATACAATGATATACGGTGATCACAACCTGGATAAACCGTTTCTCATGGGTCCCGTTGCAGTCACTGGACCAATTGAAGCCATCTGAGGATGCAGCTGGCATCATCTGGCTCAGGGTTATAAGACAATAAAGCCGAAATCACTCTACTGCCACGCTCGTCCCAGGCAGTCGGGCCACTGGAATGGATAAACTTGGGTGACTTGAGGACGCAGCTTGAAGGGTCGCTTTGAGCGTCTCTGAGCGAGCCCTAACGGAAGAGCTCGCCTCGGCGTCGACGCAAAGCTTTTTCGACCACAACCGCAGACCCCATCAGCGTCAGCGCAAACCCACACGAATCCGTCCCCATTCGCAGCGGTGGTGCACAGGACGGGCCTGGCGTGCAGGAGCAGAACTTGGTTACTTTCCGCGCATGGCGGTCGTACCCTGAAGAACCTGCAGGGTCCTATGCTTGTCACTTGCTATCATCAGGTCCAGAGCATAAAGTCCCTACGCCCATGCCTGCAAATCATCTTCCCGCAGCGTGTCCCCTGGAGCGCCGGAACAACTTGGCATCGATTGCCTCTCTGCCTGACGCGACAAGCACGAACCCGAGCTTTCCCAAGTCGTCCTTTGTTCACTCTACCTGGCTTGAAAAGGAAATCACCAGCTAGCCAGGTTGGTCGTAGACACGCACATGCACCCCTGCTCTTTGTCTTTCTCCTTCGAAGGCTTGTGGTTTGTAATGGCCTAGCCGAGTCTATTGAAGCAGGATAGGTAATTATGCACCCATGTCCGCTTGGCACGTGCAAGCAGCAAACATAGTAAACGACAGTTGCGTGCTTCTGGATCGCTGCCACGCTATACAAGTCTACTTGTTCTTATATACGGCACATCATCGGAACGTATCGTCAAGTACACTCGTATGTCAATCCTGCTACACGTTGGTGCGCACCTTCCAGCTCGGCTGGGAGACAACAGACGCTACAACGCGTCTCCATAGCCAGATCATGAAGCGGTCTTCCTCCAAGAGCAGTAGCTTGTGGGCCTACTTATGTGCAAGCAGGAGAAATCGTAAGCAACACTTGTGTGCATCTGCATCGCTGCCATGCCATACAATTCTACACGTTACTACGCCGCATCATCGGAACGTAAGGCCGAGTGCTGATGCATCTTGTGCAGCGAGGGCAAATGCCGACGCATATCTTGCAAGCAGTTTTGTTTTGGCTTGACTGTTTCCTGCGCATACGCGCATACATGTGTATGCAGACCTGTATGGGTTCAAAGCTCACAGCCGGATGGCCCTGCGGGGCCGTGAGCTACAAGGTGATGGAACACGGCGAGGTGTTGTAGATGCGAGCACGCGGAGGCCAGGCATTCCAGGTGGTGATGCGTGCCTGGACTGCCCCGGAAGATGCCGAGGCTCGGCAGGCGTACGTGGGGAAACTTCTGGCAGCAGCGCAACGGCATGCCCAAGCCACTTGGGCCATTGCCGCTGTTCGCAATCCCACGGCTTCTGCACATGTAGCTGCCAAGGAGGGCACGGCTGATGTGGTGGACAAAGCTGCGAAAACCCTTTGATTGGAACATACTTAGACATACTTCTTTGCATTTCTACAGCAAACATGTGCGAGCCTAAGTCTCCCCGGGAAACTCTCGCAGTTTCCCCTTCCGGTCCGTAGCGGAGCAGGAAACAAGCGAGAAAGATCCTTCTTGGATGCCGCAGCCAAAGGCATGCTTGACCTTGGTGCTTCTGCGAATGCAGCAGGCTCCTGGACATTCATTGGATGCTCTCACAAGGCGACTTGCCAAAGGCTGGAGACCGACCTAATCATGTTGGCGAGAAGATGCCCCTCGCGCAACAGCAAGCAACGTCATCTGCAGCAACTTTGGTAACTGGCACGGCATCTAGCCGAGGTATCCTTATCGTGGCCGATGCTATTGGACTGATTGGACTTCCCTATAATTCGCAGTCAAGCCGGAGCAACGATTATTGGCTCGACAGCCAAATGGTCATTTGGTGGACAATGCGCTGGCACAGCGGGAAATAGCACGCGTCAAGAATTTGCGAGATGCTGTCTGCGGGAGTTGTTGCCCGAAGTGGAGGAATTGAAAACCCGGCCACGGGCATTCAAGGTGAACAGACGCGCACACAAGCACACAATTGTCTATTTATGTCTTGTTTTTGAGGGTTTAGGTAAAAAGTTTAGGGTTTATTCAGGCTTAGGGTTTATGGTTTAGGGTGTAAGGTTTCAGGGGTTTAGCGTTTGGAGTTTTCCTTGGGTCGTGGCTGGGGCGGGCCTGGGGCTCAGGGTTTAGGGCCGTTTAGGGTTGGGAAAAGTTCTGAATGTGAGGCACAAACCCCATAATTTGGGGCTTGCGGCTTGAGGTTTGGAGTGTGTGCAGTGGCAGAAACCGAGAGTTGGAGCAGTGTGTGCAGTGGCAGAAGCCGAGAGTTGGAGCAGATAAATCATAAGAAATAAGATGGTGCCTTAATGTAGAAATTTAATTGGTCGCCGAGAGTTATGGGTCGTGGTCTAGGCTTTGGGAGTTTTTGCCTTAGAAATGGAAGTTCAGGTCTCCTTAGTGTGGTTTTCAGGGATCAAGGTTTGGGGCCTATGCATTGGCGTTGCAGATATTTAATTGCAGTTCACGGCAGGGTTGAGAGGAGAAGTTGCAAATCGAACGCATGGAAGCGGTTTCAAGATTGGGGGCGACGGTCTGGGGCTTGCTGCGGCCCATGCTTATGCACCGGGGTCGTGCGGTTGATGGGACACAGATTGTAAGTGTTATTGTCATTGTCATTGTTATCATTGTGATTACGTATTGTTATGAATATGGAGGTTTTCCGGTCGGCTGCCGGCTCAAACAAGCCGCCCCCAGCAGCACGGTCGCCCTTTCCATGATGCGCCGTTTTTATTCGAGCGCACCCGGATTCTAGAGTAGAACACCAATCCAGACGCTTCCCGGGTGGTCGCTTCGAAAATGGGCGACGTGGCAGCCTCGAATTACTGAAGCTGTAACTATGCCTAAATCCTAACCTTCCTACTTTGCATCAGTCCCATGTAATCGCTCTCCGGCAAGGAACTTTTACCCGAAGTTGTGAGGCACAATTTAAAGCGGGGGTTCCGGGCTTTGTTTTGCGGTTGTTGCCTTTGGTGCTTGCCCTGCAAGGCTTAACTTTCCCTCCGTGCTCCATGGAGATGGAAAGCGCCAATTTTTTCCGAAACCCTAAACTATGTCCCAGGCGTGGTTCCCAATTTTGTGAATCAGCTCCCCGTGCGCCTTGAGACAGAAGATACTTGGAGACCATCACCGAAAACAGCAACCCCCAGCTCCATATCCCAGAGCAGGGTCATTTTTTTTGAAATCAACCCTAAACCCCGCCATAAAGCCCTAAACCCTAAACCCGATACCGCAGGCCCAAATGCCAAAGTTCCAAACTTTCAAAAATTCTGAATCTCCACAAGATAAGGCAAAATCCTGCAACTCCAAAATCCGAAACCCGCCATAAGCATCCTTAAGCGCCATGTGAGAATCCCTTGTTCCCCCATGCCTTTGCAGCCGTGAGGCTAGGATTTGGCATTCTTAGTGGCATTCGAGGCAGCTTCACTTATCGCTAATTGCGTTTTCGGTTGGGGATTTAGCGTCATTTAATGCCTTCTAACTCGGGGTTTAGCAGCTTTAAGCGTTGTGGGGTTTTAGAGTTACGTTAGGTTTTAGGATGCCGCAACAGCCAGTACCGGCTCCGGGGGGTGCGGGGTCGAGGCTGGGAGGTTGAAAGGTTTGGAATCTTGATGTAAGGTTTAGGTGGTTTAGTGTTTAGGGTTTAGGGTGTTGGGCTGCTGGACAACGAGGCCTGAGTGTTTAGGGTCTAGGGTGTTGTAGCGCGCTTCATGGTTTCGGCGCTAGCTTGAGCCATGGAGGATGGCACGCCAGAAGCGCCGCGACCCCAGTGGTTTCGGGCCAGGGGCCAGCGGCTAGCACCTCGAAAGTCCAGTCTAGCACCTCAGACCTTGAACCCTCACTATTTAGGGTTTGGGGCATGAGGCAATTTGGGGTGTAGAGGCGTTGTTGGTTAGCGCTTAAGCCCCAAATCCTGAACTCGACAGTTTCCGGCACGTTAATTAATTTTCTCGTTTTGTTGGGGACATAGGTGCAGGTCTAAATTATGCTGCTGTGCCAGACATACCCACCTTAGGGTGTAGGGTTTTGTGTTTAGGGTTCAGGGTCAAAGTAAGACATCGTTTCTTTTCTCGACAAGAGTTAATGTCAAGTTTGCTAGTATCTCATGAAGACCTTGAGAGTCCAGCTTGCCGGCATACAACCAAAGCCTTTGCTGAAAAGGGTCAAAGCAAGCCTTAAATGATTTACTTAAATGCAGAACATCCTGTAAGTTGTAGGGTTGAGGATTCCCTCATGCACTACGGCGGTGTTTCATTGGTTTATTAAGTAAGGGGTTTTGCGCTCCTGGTCGTTCAGTTCGACATGGCAGCCTAAGCCTGGAAACACCTAAACCGCTTCACTATGAAGATGGATACGCATTTTCCCCCCTGCCAAGTGGTTGACGTCGCTCGCCGATCTCAACTTCTCAACTTGCTGCTACACTTACAATGCTTGCTGGACTCACCCTGGGGCTCAAAATAGCCCAGAAGCCTTATATATATATATATATATATATATATATATATATATTTCGGATTATTATGGTCTTTGGGCCCAGAGGCGTTCCTATATGAGTCCTTAGAGCCCTAGGATCATTTCAGCAATTGAGTCAATACCGCCGGAGGCTGCTCGGTTCTGAGCAGTCCTTGGTTTCAGTGGAGTGATTGCGCGAGTTCTTTACATGGCCGTACCCTCACATCCTTCGCATCCAGGAGAATTGCCCAGCGCGCTGATGAACGCGAGCTCACTTGTTAATTCAGAGCGCTCCAACATCTTAAAGTGGTGCTGTTCAGGAATGGAGAAGAAGATTTAGAAAGTGGACCATGCCTGTTCCATTCATGGGGTGGAAATGGCTTGCAATGAGGACGAGAGCGCATGGGTGGGGAGTGGTAAAAACCCCCTGTTACATCGCGAGGAGATTGCATCTGCTCTTACAGCAGAGGGAAGCACAAAAACCCTAAGCCACGTAGTCAGGGTTTACGTTTTGGGGTTTGAGGCTTTGGCTTTTGGGTCGAAATAATTTCATAGTTTTTTCTAGGCTTCAGGAGCTTCCGGGTTTAGGGCTTTAAGGCTACAGCTTTAAGGTAGGTAGGTAGGTGGGAGTTGAGGCTCCGGGGTTTTCTTAAAGGTTCAGGGTTCAGGGGGTTAAAAATCCTCAGCCCTAAACCGTAAGTAAGCCCCAAGCAGTTTTTACTAAACTCAGCGTTTGGGGGAAATCCTCTAACAGCGCTTGCGAAGTCGAGGCCAGGAGCGGATGCTGTGCCGGAAGTTGCAGAGCCCAAGCCGCCAGCTTAGCTCGAGGTTTTTGGGGTTTCTGTAAGGATCACTACTTAGGGTGTACACATCTCTCAACTCTTCCGAAACCTTCCGGGAACTGTGCTCTAAAGCTTACGCGTTCAAGCCCGAACCCTACAGGGTTGCGGGCTCAGGGTTTCTATAAGCGTTTCCAAAAGGGGTCCTCTAACCCCTTTCGAACGAAACAACAAAACGACTCCATAAAACCTGAAATTCTCACCGCTTGGCTGCTTTTCGATGTGGCACCCGCTCCGATTTCAAAGGCGCCCCGAGGAATTCTAAGATAGGGAGCTACGGCTTCGGATTCAGGGTTTAGGGTAGCCAGCGAACTTCACCAGGGGGTTTAGGGTTTGGGGTTGGTTGATTGGCAGACTGAGCTCCAGTAGCCAAAAGGGTTGGTTGGTTGCTGAAGGCCTCATGAGCCCAGCGCGGCAACGGAACCTGCAGGAGAAATGTCGTGGGCTTACTTGGAACAGAGGGGGACTTGGCAAGTCGGGAGACAAGCAAGGTAACAGTCCCTGCAATTGCTTGCATTCACATCTAAGGGAGAGTTTCCGATCTCGCTGAATCTCTACAGGGTTTGACTTCGTGGGATGTGTATAGGGTCCTGGGATGTACTGCTAGGGAGAGAAGATCCGCGCCAATGTTGTCATGTCTAGATTTTTGTCAAGGGCCAGTCTCGTGATGCTGTGCCGTATTGGAAACCACTTGCATTCATGACCGTGTTGAGGCCTGCCGCAGAGCTAGAGGGAGCGGCGCGGCGACCTCAATCACGTGCACTCTTTGTCAACAGGTGTCGCGCAGCCAGAGATCTTGAGCGAAGAAGAATCATAGGAGGCCAAAAGGGGTTTTGGTCTATGGGGGTTTAGTAGGGATTAGGGTTCCCATAATAGGGTTCATATTAAGGAATCCCTACCCCAAGAATCTTAAACCCCCCTTTTGGCCTCCCATCGCAGAAGCAGGGAGCAGGTTGAGGCACCCGGTAAACCCTAAACCCTGAACCCTAAACCCTAAACCCTAAACCCCTTAACCCTAAACCTTAACCCCTAAACCCTAAACCCTAAACCCCTAAACCCTAAACCCTAAACCCCTAAACCCTAAACCCTATTCAGCCCGACTCTACGCAGGCCCAGCGCACCCAGCTCTGCCCCGGACGCCCAGCAAGCGCCATGATCTCAGCGGAAAGACTCCTTCCTGTACCCAGAGAGCCCAATACCTCTCAATTAAGCAATATACCTAAATTTTATAAGGGGCTTCATATTCTGATTTAAGCTATATTCCTTAATTAAGGGTATTGGGCTCTCTGGGTAGTTCACTTCACCCCTTCAGGAGTAGGTGGCAAGGTTTCCGGTACCAGTTTGTTGCTCAAAGCTTGGCGTCTGCTTGTTCTTGCTCCGCACTGCCGGAGACGGCACTGCCAAGGTCCCAGGCAGCCGAAGGTTTGCAAGGAACAACGTGGTGACCTCAAGGGAAGCTTAGTGACCAGATTTCATGGGGCTAGCACCGAACGTTTGACCCAAAGATGCATTGCTCAAGGCTCAGCGCACCCAGCATTGTGCCAGAGCCTTCAGAGCGACCTCTGCAAACGTTATGAACTCAGCTTTCACTGCACGACAGAGACACTTTGTGGCCGCTCCGCGATCATTGGCTGCTGCACCTGCTTGGACCGCTCAGGTCTGCTTCAGACTTGGAAGGAACCGGGCAGCGACCTCAAACAAGTTCATAGCCGGAGAACCTGTACACCTTAGTTGGTTTAGTTGCTGCCCTGACGAACCCCAAACCCTGAAACCTCAATCCTTCCTGCCTCGTGCGAGTGTGAGAGTCGAAGCCCAAAGCTCCGGACTCTAAAACCCTGCAGCCCGAAACCCTGAACCCTACACCAAAAGCCGGCTAGGTAGGAGGGAAAAAAACAAAAAAAACGGCAACAACGACGAGCAATGTGATTGCTAATGGCTTCTTAAGCTTCATGAGAGTAGGGTCTTGGGCTATGATGCTTAGTAGCTCAGTGGATACACTTTACACTTTTTGGGATCATATTAATAATATTACCCACTATAGAACTAAACGTGTACACTTTTTGGGGGCTTATGAACTCAGCTACTAAGGATAAGAGGACGGTGCTGGACTATTCCCATCTTTTTCGCACCATTCGGACCTCCAGACCAAACCCTAGAATCCCTCACGAAGCCTCGCAAAACACAATCAAGCCCTCTACAGTGCAAAATCATGATAAAAAACCAGTCTCCTCAAATCCCCATACAACTTCTTATACAACCTTCACCAAAAGCCCTTGTAAGGCGCCCTTGCAAAAGCCGTACACAATGCGGTGAAGACCCTCATAAAAATCAAAAAGCGGAGGCCAAGTGGGCCGAGTTCTGCAGCGGTGCAGGAAGCGCCGTGAGCCCAGCAGAAGCGTTTCTGGGTCCAGGGCTTGAAGTTAGTTTAGGCTGAAAAGTTTAGGGTTCAAGGTTTAGGGTTTGAAGTTAAAGGTTTAGGGTTTTGAAGTTGAAGGTGTAAAGTTAAGGGTTCAAGGTTTAGAGCACGCCTGCAGCAAAACAGGGTTGGAAGTTAAAGGTTTAGGGTTCAAAGTTTAGGGTTCAAGGTTTAGGGTTTGAAGTTAAAAGTTTAGGGTTTAAAGTTTAGGGGTTCAAGGTTTAGGGTTTTCATTTAAAGGTTTAGGGTTTAAAGTTTAGGGTTCAAGGTTTATAGTGTTTGAAGTTAAAGGTTTAGGGTTTAAAGCTAAGGGTTCAAGGTTTAGGGTTTTCACTTAAAGGTTTAGGGTTCAAGGTTTAGGGTTTGAAGTTAAAGGTTTAGGGTTTAAAGTTTAGGGTTCAAGGTTTAGGGTTTTCAGTTAAAGGTTTAGGGTTTAAAGTTTAGGGTTCAAGGTTTAGGGTTTTCAGTTAAAGGTTTAGGGTTTAAAGTTTAGGGTTCAAGGTTTAGGGTTTGAAGTTAAAGGTTTAGGGTTTAAAGTTTAGGGTTCAAGGCTTAGGGTTTTCAGTTAAAGGTTTAGAGGTTTTGTGGTCATTGCATCCTGAAGGTTGGGATGACCAGTCGATCAGTTTTTGCAGTCTGGGGTAGCCTCGTGGCACGTGCATAGGCCATGCCACTGCTACTGCGACTACGACCGGGAGCAAGTTCTATTCTGTTTTGCACTTCTATGTCGTCCACGAGCAGCATTATTATGGGCATGTTCGTTTATGCTGAGCCTGTACTGCTGTTGTGTTGGTCCTGGTGCGATTCGAAGATGGTAGGGATCATTCTCCCATGATGATGATTATGATGGTGATGCTGCTGATGATGACGATTTTGATGATGAAGCTGATGATGCTCGAGATGGCGATGGTATGCAGCTAGCCACCGTGTAGTGAAGCAGCTGTATTATAATTATGACTGTTGTGGTCACAGAGTCACAGGCAGTGCTGAAGCTTTGTAGATTAGGGACCCAAAAAGCACACAAGCATAAGCATTTCATAGGGATATCCCTACCTTATTGGGCTTCATTATAACGGGGTCTTTATGGGACATCCCTATATTATTTTGTGCGCACCCCTATTTGGGGTCCCCTACGTTTTTCGCTATACCAACTGACTCGGTTATAACCACCAGACTAGGTTATAACCAGCCGACTAGGTTATAATCAGGTGTACGTCATCGACTACAGTATTATATCCGGTTTGAAGACTAACCCGGGAAGTTGCAACAACCCATGCTTTCAGAATGCTGAAACCCGCACAACGCTAAGAATTCTATGACACCCTCGTCGAAACCCTGTTACAATGTGCTAAAATCCTTGCCTTGAAGCCGTCGATATATCTTCGTAGTTCATCTTTGTGTGACTGTATCTAAACCGCTGTATTTCAGTTTTTTCCAATAAGCGCGCTGTAGTCATGAGTCTGCTTCAGTCATTCCTTATCGCGAACTAGATTTTGGAACGAAAAGTTCTCCATCTTTGTACTGTAATGCCGCAATCCCACCAAAGTCTCTGTTGTTGGACGCATTGCTATGACGTTTTGGCAAACTGATAGCTTTCAATGACATATCCCTGTGCCCCTATGTGATTGCTTTTAAACACTGGTATATCCGGTAGGTGTTGTTGAGTGGTGCATTCCTTAATTCTGTATGACGGCTGCCCCAAGCCAAAATTGAAAACTTGCATACTACAAGCTTAGCAAACGTTGTATAGTGTTTCTCCTGGGGGACGACATGAAGCGTCGCTTCTTAGGACGCGCACTGTCTCTATATGCTGAGTGATGAAGCCTGTGTTTTTTGTATCAGCATACTTTAACCATCACGTAAAGCCGACTGAAAACCATAAGGCTACATCTAGCTTGTCCGAATTTCTGTTTGTGTTCTTGTGAATATTCACTGAAGGTCGAATAGAAGCCATTGTTCCCAGTCCAGAACGTGATCCTCGTGTTAGAAAAAGTGGTAGTCACACACCGAATCACTCCTCGAAAGAGGTTCATCCATGTAGTTGGAAATAGCAGTGCTAGGAATTTTCTACGTACCGAGCGAGGAAACCTAACAATTTGCAAGTTGCAAATTTTGTTTCGCTCACCACACATATTCTTATCAGTTTTGTCTCGTCGAAATCCGGCTTCCCTGGAACGATGTTTGAACATAACGTTGCAACCAGTTTGCCTATGTACGAAGTGATGAAACCTGACCATGCTGTAAACTTTGAAATACTGTCTCTCCCCTACAATGACGTCGTATCAGTCGTATCTCAACTTTCTGTGTACCGTGATATTCCAATGTTGACAACACTTACTGACCTACTTTAATCCCGATAGAGCCCCTTCATATTGCGCATTTTGATTCCTGGGTGAGTGACATGTTAGCGGCTATTCTCTCAATGTGTACACTGATCTCAAAAACCCGATGTACTGGAACGGACAGACCATTATGTAAAGTCCGCCATATAGCCTTTCCGCTAAAGTTGGGGAATGCGCACATGGTCCCCGGAATTATGTTTGTTACAGAGCACTGCATCATGCCTCAGCAACCGAATACATGCCAATTACCTCGGACCCTCTATTCTTCTAGTCCGTGTTTAATTTCATTGCGGTTACATTCACTGAAACACCGAAACTTTCGAACGTTTGGATTTAGGTGTTGATGAAGTAGCGGTGGCACAGGCCTGGTTATAACCTCTGTCCCCGGTTATAACCAGGACACCTGCGTAGTAGACAGCCCTAGACCCATCACTAAACCATTAAACCATCAACAAACCCCAATGGACCCATACCAATAAACCATTAAACCATTAAACCGATCCTTTTGCCCCATACCACTAAACCATTAAACCATTAAACCAATCCTTTACCCCATACCACTAAACCACTAAACCATTAAACCATTAAACCAATCCTTTCCCCCAATGCCCCTAAAATACTAAACCATTAAACCATTAAACCAATGCTTTCGGATTGGTTTAATGGTTTAATGGTTTAATGGTTTAGGTGTGCAAAAACCCAGGGGACCCCATATAGGGGGGTACCCATTATTTTTTGCTTATGTGCTTTTTGTGGGCCCTTAGTACGGGTCAGCACCTTGAAGGCCCAGCGCGCCCGAATCTGCCGCGGAATCCGCGGAACAAGCGCGCGGAGCTCAACCTTTGGGAAGTTTTCCAGCCGTCTTTGAGGTTTGGTGCCATTCTAGAGGTTGGTTAGGGTTGGCGGGTTAGGGTCTTTGATTTCGGGGCATGTGTGACACAGACGACGTACCCTTCGAACTCTCACAATTTCTTGGAGGTTCATGCGTAGTTATAAGTGGGGTTATAAGTCCCTTAATATGGGTTATAAGTAGTATGGTTACCCTAATTATAACCCCACTTATAACTACCCATGAACTCTCACAATTTGGCATCCTGTCCACCCAGTGCCTTAGAGTTGGACAGCCTTTGAGCTTGTCTGGTTGGAAATCCAAACCCCAAAACCCTAAACCTTTCTAGGACCCTTACATTTCCCTTTTAAAAGGAGCCTTGAGAGCCCTTCAGAGTAGAACCATTGTAGGAACTGTTAAGAAAACCCCAAACCCCTAGAATGGCTTGGGGGTTTGGGCTTCGGCCCAACACCTAAAACCCGAAATGCACCGTGAAAGACCCTAAGCAGCCCTCGCCCCCTAACCCCCCAAAAACCTGACCCCGAGACCCAAATCCCTAACCCCGGATCCTGAAACCTGCAGCCTACCGCAAGAGCCCAGTACCCCTTGATTAACTTGTTGGCTGTAAACTCAACTTTTTCAACTTTTGGGGGTTGTTATAATGTAGTCGATTCTGAAAGTTTCAACTTGTATTTCCTTCGGTTTTGGGCCAGTGAGTTAAGGAATATGCCTTAAATCAGAATATTAAGCCCGTCAATGGTTTTAAGTGCAATCCTTGAGGAGTATTGGGCTCTGGAGTACACCCCGAAGCAACCATTAGGGGGTATTGGAGTATACCCAAAGAAACCTAAAGCCTTAACCCTAGATGCGATAGAGTGTGAGCGCCGAAACCCCTCACCCCCGCTAAAACCCTAAACCCTAAGCCTAAAACCCTAAACCCTAAACCCTCCCCCTAAACCCTGCGAGAGGGAAAAACCCTCCCCCTAAACCCTAACCCCTGAACCATCCTAGGCCCCTAAAGCCCCCTTTTTCCCTGAAACTCCAAACAAAGCGCCGCAAGCCTGCGTCTGGGCTTTGGAGCACCCTACTTGAATTCGTTTTGGGAACTGTTACTGAACAGCTGAACAGGAACGATTATGAAACATGAGTCTATACTTTTACTCCCTGGTTACTTCAAAGCCCAGCTTAGGTCCCTAAACCCTAAACCCCTAAACCCTAAACCCCTAAACCCCTAAACCCCTAAACCCCTAAGCCCCAAAACCCCTAAACCCTAAACCCCTGGTTACTTCAAAGCCCAGCTTAGGTCCCAGAAGGAGAAGGCCGAGCCAGAGAGGCGCTCGCCCGAAGGCTTTGGGGGCCTTTCCTTTTGGGGTTTAGGGTTTAGGGGTTTAGAGTTTGGGGCTTAGGGTCAAAACCCAGAGAGCCCAATATGTTCCTATATTCCTTGTTTTTTAAGGGATATTGGAGTCTTTGAGCTCCGAGGGTTTCGGGGATTCTTGAAGGGCTCCTTTAAAGGGTAGTAGAAAGGTTCCTTTAAAGGGCTCTATAGAGGTTTGGGGGCTTGGGGTCTAAGGGCTGAGGCTTTAGGACCGTTTAGGGCCTAGGGTTTCAGGGATTTAGGCTTTAGGCAGGGTGGGGCAGGGCAGGGGGCATTTTCAAGCATTTTGCCGCTTTTTGATCGGTAGGGCTTGAGGGTTTAGGGTTTAAGTGGGCTTTTTGGGTGGCGCTTTTCTGTTTGGCTTTTTGGTGCATTTGGGTTTGGAGGGGAATCTTTGGGCCTTCTTGGGCCCTGGGGTGTGAGGTTCGGCTCCTAAGGATTGCGGCTTCAGCCCTAAACCCTTAAGCTCCTTCAAGGTTCCTTTAAGGGTTGCACTAAGGGGTTCTATAAGGGATCTATAGTAGGGTTCTATGATATAGGGACCTTAATTATTAGAATAGGGGCTTGGGTGCATATTATACTATAATCTAGACTATAATCAATCATGATAAGGACACCCCACAATTAGTGTTCCAACCCTGAACCCTAAACCCTAATTCACTTTGCAGACGCGAACTCATATGCCTCGCCTGGATTGTCCGAGTGTGAGCGCCGAAACCCTAATTCACGTAAACAATGCCCTTCACGGGCTGGACCTGAGGCGGCTCCGTAGGAGCCTGCTGGCCGGCGTCCGGCCAAGGCTTTTAATTAGGTGCATGCGCGAGAGCCTATGGCAGCTGTGAGGCAACGAGCGAGAAACCCTAATTCACCATCTAACTAAACCCTCAGGCCTCCAGCGAACATCCGGTAGCCTACTTGCAGGTTCATGAGTAGCTAGAAGTGAAATTATAGGTAGGGTAACCATATTAAATTAATAACCCATAGTGGGGGACTTACAACCCCACTTATAACTACCCATGAACCCCCAAGTACCAGAATCCGTAGGTCGACGGCGCTCAAGCCCACACGGCTGGCGGCAATCTAGGACGGGCTTCTTGGGTTTAGGGTTTTAGGGTTTAGGGTTTTAGAGTTTAGGGTTTATGTGGGGGCACCTTGGGTTTTAGGGGTTGCCTGTGAATTAGGAACCGATCGTTTTTTGTTGAATTTATGGGTTTTGGCATCGACCGGGTTTTTAGGTGTTTTGTTGTTCAATTTGTGGGTTTAGCGGTTGCCTCAGAAGTCTCTTGGGATTTGGGGGGTTATCTTGGGTACGGACCCTACTCAGTAATAGTTGAATAATATTCATAGTATAGATATATTAGGACCTTAACAGTAGACCTATTCTAGGCTCTTACTGTGAGGGGCCAGTACCTAAGGGTTATCGGTTTAGGGGGCTCCGAAATATATGTCTTTTGATTGTTTCTTCTTTAGGCGATAGAGTTGAAGTTGAAGCCACGTTACTGTGTGCAGGGCTCCGGGTTCAGGTCGGCTTGTGACGGCTTAGGACTATGGCGCAGTCTACTCCAACGGCCAGAAAGCACACCCATGGAATCCTAAACCTTTGACCCCCCCGGCTTTGCGAACCATAGGGGTCGGAATTTCCCCTTACCCGATATCGTCATATACAGTTCTAGCATAACATACCGTTAAAATTAAAGCCTATTCTACTGATTATTCCGGCCCCTGTACTGACTTAGGTCTTTAAACTACATGCTGTAACGATGTTTCCGATATCTCCGCTAAAAGCCATTTTTCCCTTCGTGACCATGTCTAGTCCGCCAGGAAACCCTTCTGGGACCCATATAAGATAAATAACCTTCATGGAACCTCTTACTCTTCCTCACGTGCGACAGTAGTTGTGATACGATGGACTATGTGGAGCCTTGTCTGCCTTGTGCGGGTGTGAGCGTCGAAAACCCTAAAGCAGAAGCCAGAAAGTTGGAACATCATTGTCCTCATGCCCTTAAGCTAGCTAAAGTATAAGGGATCCTGGCACCAGTCCTCCTAAACCCATGTTCCCACTTTCTGGGGTTCACTGTAAACCGCCATCTTAGAACACCTTCCAGACCTAAACTATACCAGCCCAAGGCTTGAGCTGTCATAACAGTAGTACTAATGTAGGAGCCTGATTAAGAAACGCTGGGCCGATAACACCCGAAATAGTAGGATTCATATAAGGAGCCCTAATAAAGGCCCAAGGTTTCTCAATCAAGTTCGCTCGCAGGAAACTTGGCGGCTGGGTAGTGCGCTCAGCGGTTTGGGGTTTAGGCTTATGTGGCAAGGGGGTCCCGGTGGTCTAGGTTTTGATTTTCGGCGTACTATAGGGGCTTGAATAATTACCTATACTATTCTGGTGGTTCCTCACTATTATTGTAGTAGAATGGGCCCAAACCCCCATACACTATTTTGGGGATTCCATGTAATTGTAGTATCATGGGCCCCAAAACCCTTTTCTAATTATTAAGTTCCCTATGTTAATTGAGTTGTTATCCATGGGGGCTCACTTGGAGGATCATGGGACTTAGTAAGTAAGGTTATAAGTACCTTAATTTGGGTTATAAGTATAGTTACCCTAATTATAAGCCTAGTTACTAAGTCCCATGATCCTTTAAGTAGACCCTAAACCCTAAACCCTATAGATCCCTTTAAGGAACCATTATAGATCCCTTTAAAGGAGCCCTTTAAAGTACAACCCTAGTTACTAAGTCCCATGATCCTTTAAGCATGGGGTCCTTGAGTCGAGGCTTACTTCCGGGTCCTCCTTGAGGGAGTCTCATAGGACCTTTGTGTAGGGTTGATACTGTAGGAGCCTCCATGTCGTCTTGTTGACGACGGCTTCTTCTTGGGCAACTGGTGTGTAACTTATGAATCTGGGCTCTCATAAGAGGATTCTGTCGTCTCATCGTGGTCGTGTTTGCCGTTGCGCATTGATTTCTATACCCTTCTTATCATTGCTGTATGGCCAGTACCGGGCCCTGGCTCTTGCATTGGGATGCGCTGCGGCTGTTGAGGGCTTTAGATCGTCTCTTCAGGTTATGTCAGTTTGGGGCTTCGGCTTGGGATTAGGGCTGCAAGCGTCTAGGACTCTGGGATTGGGGCTTGGGCTTCGGAGTTCAGGGCTCTCCGGCTCCCTAGTCACCACGCCTGAACGCCCTAAACCGGGCGGCTCAGGATAGCCAAAGTACGGCTCCCCTCGTGCCGAAGTCTGGCCCAGCGGAGGCTGTGGTTTATCACCCCAAATTTCCCTGTGCCCTTAGGGTTCAGGGTTCTTTTAACGGTTGCTTGAAGGTCTTGCAAGGTTTTGGAGGGTTTTATGAGGGGCTCCAGTGTTGCATAAGGGTTTGACAGCGTCTTTTGCCTTAGAGTTTCACAGGATTTACCATAGGGTATCCATCTTTGGTAGAAAAGTGGGCCGTGAGCCGGTTCCTGTAAAGGAGCTTTAGGGCCAATGGGTATACAACCTTGGTACATGGAGTCTTAGTGACGATCATATTTGCTAATTGCTTTTTTTTCATCGTCATCATTATAGCAATTGTTGACATCATCATCATCATCATCACTGTTTTTGCCGCTTTGGGTCCTTCCAGACGTGATTTAAAATGGGTTGCACAACGTAGCAAGTCTTTGGATTTCCCGCCCAGGTTTTGGGTGGAAGCCTGCTAGCCTGCAACTCCTGGGCAGTTACGGGGCTCAGGATATTTTGTCTACTTCGGATCCGAGATTTTACACTCTTGATCGCGCGGTCAATGGCGAAACCATTGGGCAATGATCCTTTAAGTTCACCGACAAGCCCTATTAAGCCAGAGAGCTTTCGCAAGTAAGCAACCTCCAAAACTAAGAAGCCCCAGAAGTCAAAATTGCAATCGCTAAACCCTGCAACAGGACAGCAGCCCGCGGCGGGACAGAGGCGCAGCCGAGGTTTAGGGATACTATATGGGCTATTAGAAGTCGTAGTATAAGCAGGGTACTACAAAGGGTACCTTAGGGGTCTTGGTAGGCAAGCCTTGACTATCGATCTGATGATGGTTATCGGTTTGAACATCTAGGCAGTGTTAATATTTTCCTATACGGGCTTCGCAAACAAGCTGTTTCTGCAGTGGCTTCAGGGTGATAAGTTCATGTCCAAGTTGAGTCTATAAGCTTACAGCTTGTTTGGAGAAGCCTACTTGGAGGGTCGTGGGACTTAGTAAGTAAGGTTAGAAGTACCTTAAGTGGGGTTATAAGTATAGTTACCCTAATTATAAACCCTAGTTACTATGTCCCATGATCCTTTAAGTACCTCCTAGCACCATGTCACGAAGCCGGCAGGCTCGGAAAACGAGCCAAGGGAAGCTTGTGTCACTTTCTCTGACTCTCAGGCCAATGCTCTAACTACTTCTGCTACTTCTACTACTTCACTTCTACTACCGTTACTACTGTTACAGCTGGTACTACTGTTACCAAAAGTTTTCGGGATCCATCTCGAAGGAAGGGTTGATTGCAGCAAAAGGGGACGTTTTGTGCGATTCGGCGCCCTGTGCTGAAGCGGGAGCGGGAGAGTGGATCCCTCTAGTATTCCTTCTATAATCTCCCCTAAAGCAGTCCCTATATTACCTATATTCCCTCCTCCACTCTCCCTCGAGCACCAGAAGCACCAGAAGGTGAGGGTTGTCACCTCTTCTCTGCATAAGAGGCTAATTCTCCTGCGTCCTCCCGCCTTTGCGTCCCTAAACCCTAAACCCCAAATCGCCCTTTAGCATGTCTCACATGGGGGCTGTTCTAAATTATGGTCCCTTTTTGGGCCCTATAGTAGTATAGTCCTTATTATATAGGGTACCCCAAAAGGGACCATAATTTAGAACAGCCCCCACATCGTCAGACTCCGAACCATATGCCTCGCCTGGTTTGTCCGAGAGCGCCGAAACCCCAAATCCGGCATCGACAAGGCCGGCGTGGGCAGAGCCGCAGTCCTGATGAGAAGGAGGCATCATTGCTTAAAGGATCATGGGACTTAGTAACTAGGGTTCCTTAAAGGGCTCCTTTAAAGGGGATCTATAGGGTTCTATTATAACAGGGGTTTATAGGGTCTACTTAAAGGATCATGGGACTTAGTAGCTAGGGTTATAATTAGGGTAACTATACTTATAACCCCAATTAAGGTACTTATAGCCTTACTTACCAAGTCCCATGATCCTTCAAGTGGCTCAGGGTTTAGGGTTCAGAGGTTTGCGCTTTGAGGGTTTTAGGGTGTAGGCTCGGTTTCGGGTCGACGGTTCATGAGGGGTAAAGGGATTAGGGTTCCGGGACAATAGAAAAGTGGATATGGCTAGTAAACGTGACTGTGGTCATGAGAACCAGAGCAACAGCAACCATAAGCACAATAACACCATCGGTCGGGTTCTTGCAGTCACGCTATCTTCAGGAGCCAAAATGAAGACAAGTGTTTCAGATTACCAAGACAGCACTCAAACATAAACTTGTTATTGTTGGTCGTATATCCAGTCTTCGTTAGCTCACCATGCGTACCTGACGAGGCCATCATAGGATTGCTCAAATGGTTTTTGTTTAGGTGCTTCTAGATAGCTACGGTTGCAACGCTGGACCACCCAGGTTTGGGGGTGCACGGGCTGTGATTTTGATACAGAGTGATGTACCCAAAGTCAGGGGACTAAGTAGGATAACTGTAGTTGTAAGTACCTCTAGCTTCTAACCTCCAGTTGCCTGTGGCCGCGTTCCCCGAAAGAGCAACGCCGAGTTACACACACCTCTCCACAATTCTACTTTGTTGCCGAGTGGGTGAGCCGTGCAGGTATCCTAAGCCCAACAAGAGACTAAAACGTACTGGCAGGGTTTTGGGCCAGGCCAGAAGAGACACGGAAAAGACCGCTTTTTCGAGTTCTGTCCTCAACTAAGAAGAGCACCGGCCACTCTAAACCTTATATAAATCGTGAAACCCCAAGCCCCTAAACCTAATACAAGCCCTAAGCCCTGCACCCTAAGCCCTAAATCGAAACAGCCCTAAACCCTGAACCCTCCTAAACCCTAAACCCTACATTCCCACCCGCCCCCCTTGGGCTGTTCCCACCCATAACTGGGAGCCCAGACATCGAAGATGCCCGGAAGCCTTTCCACCTTATTGGGCAAAACAACAATGCGTAGCCTATGGAGATTGGTCGAATGCAGCCCCATCTGGGCTGTCAAGGGCTCGGCCTCGCCGCCGGCCAGCCACTAAAATTCCTTGATTCTCTTCTTGATGGGAACAAGCACATAGCCAAAATCCGGCGCGGGCGTTTGGCATCTTCCCACCCTCAAAAGAGGTCCCAGAAAGGTCCGAAAAGCCGGCCGATTCCAGGCCGCCCCCCCTCCTGGTGGGCCCTGGCCTCCCTGGCCCTCCTCCTGAGTTAGGGTTTAGGGTTTAGGGTTTAGGGTTCTTCTGTGATTCTGGCAGCCAGCAAGCCCAGTGTCAAAAAGGGTTCTTCTGTGCCCCACGCGCTTCTGTCTGCTCTGCTCAATGTGGGAATTGAGGGCGTAAGCCCTAAACCCGAACAGGAGATGGTTTGGGTGGTTGCCTGTGGTATCATCACAGCGGGTGGGTTTAAGAGAACTTAAGGAAAGTCGCTTGAGGCGCAATATGCCGCCACCACAAACCCTGGTGTGAGGTGGCACCATCCTAGCATAGATTAGCAGCCACTGCGCAAGAAGACACTCTGAACCCTGAACCCTAAACCCCAAACCATGAACCGATCCTGGACGACTCTTCAGACCTTGCTTTGGGCGTTTCGGGCTTTTGGTGAAGGGATTCAGGGTTTAGGGTTCAGGGTTTATGGTTTGGGGTATTCAGGGCTTAGTGCATTGCCGTCCCTGGTGAAAAAAGGGTGAACACGTGCTTCTCCGCCGGCCTGCTTGGGGCCAGGGTTTCAAGGCCAAGTAAGCTGAAGCCAAGAAAATTTGGGCTCAGAGTTGGCGTTTGCGAATTCGGGTGTAGAAGTGCAGCGGAGAACTGCAGGCGAAATCAAAGTCGCCTCAGCGCCGCTCGAGATCGCAGCGTCGGTCGAGATCACAGCGCCGCTCGAGATCGCCTGGGGTCCCCAGATGGTTTTGCACAGGCAGGTATTCCAGTGCTAAGGGGGCTTGAAGGTTCATGGTTTGTGGACTAGCGATCCCGACAAGTTTTTTTCGACCATGCGTTGACAAAAGACGGGTGTGGCCTTTCCTCTATGGTTCCTTTTGATAGAAACTTTTCGGTTTCGTGGGAACGGAATGTAGGTGCAGGCTGCTCCGAATCGTGAACAACTGAGAATCGTGAACAACCAAAAGCACCCCGCAGTCGATGTGGTTTATGAAACAGGGGGGCGGAATTATGATAACAGCTTTGGGGGTTATCTCGGATCAAAGGGGAAAAGGAGGGACCCTTAATGGGGACCCCTATCCTATACTGGGCTATATAATGGGTATAGAATAGCTATATTAAGGGTATATACCTAAGGGTCCTTATTAAGGATCCCTCCTTTTACCCTTGGATGGTTGTCAAAACTCAGGGTACCCGAAATAATAGGTGCCGTACTCTACCAAAATTATGGCTCCTTTTTGGGGGTTCCTATCATAGTCCGGCACCTATTATCTAGGGTACCTCAAAAAGTGACCTTACCCATCTGGGGATCGCGAACCGCAGCCAGAATATTCCAAGCTCTCGCAGCTGGCCCGGGGCCTGAAGCTTGGGTCATTTACTCATAGGGACGCTTAGGGGGGTAGGGGGGAGGGGCGTAGGGCTCAGGGTTCAGGCTTTAGGGCTTAGGGTCAAGGGTAGGGGCGTAGGGGACTATACTGACTATACTTCCCTAACTAGGCCTTATTAAGTCCTCATTTTTGGTATCAAAGCCTACTCCCCTAAGGGTCCTTATGATTCACGGTTGGGTGATGTACGGCAACGTTCTTTGTTCAAGGCGGCGGTTCGGCATCAAGAGGCTACATGCTCAGCCTAGGTTCGAGCAGAACTGCAACAGACATGCCTTGGGGTTCCTGAAAGGGGTCTATAAGGGATCTATAGGGCTTAGGGTTCAGGGCTTGGGTTTTAGGGTTTAGCTACAAAACTTGCCGAGACATCGCCGTCCGCGTCGGTCGCCCCGACGGAGCCGCTCGCGGAGGTGCACTGCCCAGTAGCAGAGGGTTTTGGAATCGGTGTTCAGCATCCTAAGGCGAACCCCTTCTTCAACAGGGGCCTGAGTAATTAGTACCCGTATTCCTCAGAGTTCCTTGCTATGCCCGTAGTAAAAAGTATACCGTATACCCAAACTCTAAGGCGCCTATGTCAGGTTTCTGACGTGTGGATTTGGCTAGGCAGGGATGCTTCCGATACACGGCACGCAAGGATTTGGGGTTCAGAGCTTTGGTCTACCCAAAGGCCCCATAGTAGCTCCTTTTCGGGATTACCTTATGCATTCTAAACATGAAGCCCAAAAAGGAACTACCATGGGGCCTATGGGTATGGGTCATTGTGTCCCCTCCACTTGCTTCGGTTGCAGGTGACGGGTACTTTGTCCTGCTACATTTGCAATGTTCATGTTGTGCAATTCTATAGCCCTAAAACCTAAACCCCTAAACCCTGAACTCTAAAACCCTAAACCCTCAACCCTTTGTGTTCCATAATATACAGACCGAACCGCGGGCCGATTGAACACGCCCGACAACATGACTCTCACCCCCAGCTTGAGCGCAAGGCCCGCGAGGCGGCAGGAAGGCCCAAATGATTTCTTTGTGAGGAGTTTAGGGGTTGGGTTCAGGGTTTCGGTTTTAGGGTTTAGGGGTCTTAAACTGGCTAGACTTGAGTCCAGTGGCAAAAAAGGGTTTAGGGGTTTGGTTTAGGGTTTAGAAGGTTTTAGAGTTTAAGGGTTGGGTTTAGGCTTTAGGCTCTAGAGCTTTGAGCAACTTTGATGTTTCGGGCCACTGTTTGTGGTCTACATCTGGCTCACACAGGGGTTGTGGCGCAGTGTAAGGGCTCGGGGTTGATGGATTCAAGGTTTAGGGTTGTAGGGATTATTCGAGCTTAGACCCGTTTACGCGTGAGGGTGAAGGACTGGGTTTAGCTTCAAAGTCTCGGGTTTGGCGAGTTCTCAAAGGCTTTGTGTCATGACAAGCCCTCGGTTTGGAGTTCCCATGAACCAGAGTCCTCATGTTACGGCCCATGGTTAAAGGTTTGATTCAAGGTCGCCATTTTGTGAGCTGCGGGTTCTAGGGTTTCTCACAGGCACTGAGGCAGGGCATTTTGCGGTGTGCACGAAGCTCCCGAACGTTCTCCGTAGACATCACTCGATGCGGGGTTCAGCAACAGGGTTCAGGGTTATTCAGGGTTTAGGGTGTTTGCAATTGATGCTGTTGTTGGAAGGCTGCGACCTGCGTACTAAACTAGGGCCCTTGCGATTTCAAGATATGTTGCCTCTATGGTGGTAGCGGTGGTGGTTGCAGTCGTCGTGGCCGTGATGTCGTTGTGACAGGAGATCAGGGATCGAAGGCAAGTCCAACATTTGGACCGTTGGGCTACCTATGCAGCCGTAGCGCTTTGGATTAAGTTATTTTACGTGGCAAAACATCGCCGTGACTTGGGTCCGGAACAGTACGCCGGAGCCCCCAATGTAGTCGACATGTGAAGCCCCGCTACTGTGCCGAACCGATGTTGGCCGTCCCGGTACTCTCCAAACCTGTAGGTATTCTTTCCTTTCCAAAGATGCAAGCTTGCAATTTGCTGAGTTGGTCGTGCTTTGGCTTCTCCGCGCTTTGCTTTCAATGTCAATGTGGCTTTCACAGCTTGCACCGTGCAGGCCGATTCACGGGCCGTCGCGACGACCGCCGAGATGACCGGCGGGAGAATCGCAGGGATGACCGAAGAGATGACCGCAAGGACTGCATTTCAGCCGGGGGAGATAGAGATCCAATCCCTAAACCCTAAACCCCTAAACCCCTCAACCCCTAAACCCTAAACCCAAAACCCTAAGCCCCTAAACCCTAAGCCCCTAAACCCTAAACCCTAAAGCCTTCACCGGTGTCCACCAGGACGATCAGCGAGATCGCGGCAGGCACGGCAAAGACGACGACCATCGTCGAGGCGATGATGACGACAAGGACAAGGAAGCGAGGCTCCGACTCCTTTAGGGTTCAGGAGGGTTTAGGGTTGAGGATTTAGGGTTCAGGATTGAGGGTTTAGGGTTCAGGGTTTAGGGTTTAGTTTAGGGTTTAGGGTTTAGGGTTCAGGGTTTAGGGTTTAGGGTTTAGTTTAGGGTTCAGGGTTTAGTTTAGGGTTCAGGGTTTAGGGTGCTGGCAGTCATCAAGTCCGGTTTCAAAAAGGGTTTAGGGTTTAGGGTCAGAGAACAAACAGCCAGAACAGTATCGAGAGTTCGAGTAGCAGTGAAGACGACACACCAACAGCACAACACAAAGCAGCCGGACGGTGGTGTGTGCAGACGATGGCCCAACCAAGGTCGCCAAAGTTACCCTCAGCATTGGATCCTACGGCAGAACTCGAAATTGGAGTTTCCCAGAATTAGGGGTACCTTATCCTGCGGATCCCTATAATAAGGATTCTACTATTTAGGGTACTATATTTGGCCCCTACAATCGGAAACTCCCACATGAACCGAAAACCTCCAGAAAGCGCATGCTGGTTCAGGCCCGGAGCTCTCGATCTAAGCCTAAACCAACACCCTCGGCGACCGAATATGCAGGTCTGAATTACCAGTGATGATGAATATCCTTTCGTATGAAATCCTGCTAATAACAACCTCCCCTTGTAGTCGTGCTACGGATATACCAGCATATTGCCGCAAGCCTTGCTCCACTTTTTCAAGGAACCCTAACCTCCTAAACCCCTAGACCCGAACACCCTAGGCTCGTAACAGCAGCGAGAAAAGGAGCCCACAACAAAAGGCCCTAGAGACCCGAGCCGCGTTCAGAGGCCGAAGTTGGAGGAGGACGGCCTTGCCGGGGCCAACGCCGACTTCGAGGCTATTCAGGTTCTAATTCTGGGGTTTAGGCTTTGGGGTTTAGGCTTCAGAGTTTAGGGTTTGTGGCTTTAGGGTTTAGTGCAGGGTCAGTCAGGGGTGGAATAGATATTTGTACGCTGGAGCAGACTGAGTCAATGGCTATAAATTAGGGCAACAGTATCACCAATTACTCAGACACCCTGTAGTAAGCTTGCAGAAGGGTTTGGAGTGTCTCTTGCTTTGCTACTTGTCCGGTTGGATGGGAGAGTGTTGAACCCCAAACCCTAAACCCTAAACATGTCCCAGTGGTGAGAGCGTAAACCCTGAACATTTTTTCCAGGCTCACTGGTCCACTTGAGATCGCTTGAGCACTTAGGATAGTCCGGTAGCTTTAATTCGCTAGTCACGCTAGTCTTGACTCTCGGTCGTCATGGGGTTTAGGGTTTGCAGGGTTTGGGATTCAAGTTCCTTATGTGGGAACCCGTTCTGCGCCCCGGGGTTGTCTTAGTTTGAGCGTCTTCCGGTGAACCCATGCTGTAGTTCGGAGAGAAGGCATTGTTTCGAAGTTTTGCCGGAACGCTGGCGCATGTCAAACGACAGGAGACCCCGATGCTCCCTATTCCGAAACCGTAGCCGTCGTAGATTGACCTGAGAAGGATTTCAGGTGCTGCGCGTCTCAGGCTGATCGGGAGACTCGGTTCACAGTTTGCGGGATGGACATTAGACCCCGACGCCTGCATAACTAGAAGAAGGTCGAGGCGTATGAGGCGTATGTTGCAGTATGATGATCTTAGACCTGCAGCGGTGCCTCCGTGATTTTTGAAAGTCTCTCGGGTGAACTTTACAGTTTCAACCTTACTGACGCTTTACGGTCATATAATTATGCCATATTATGCTGTCCCCGCAAACTTTCTTGTCACTATGTAAGCTCCAAAGCCGGACCCATGACATCCCCAGGCAAAGTCACCCAAGGGCGGCAAAGGAGGCAAAGCCGGGAAAGGCGGCAAAGACGGCAAAGGCGGCAAAGACGGCAAGGGCGGCAAAGGCAAAGTCGTACACAAGGGCCTCCAGGATGTTCGAAGCCCAGCACTTTGATCTTCTTTCGTAACGACTGATGCTGCTTGTCTATACTCAAGAGCTGCTTAATTTGGCTCTACCGGTTTGTGTGTTGTTGTTCCTTGTATGTTTATAGATACTATCAGCTTGTGCTTACATTGGTTCTTGGTTTTGTCTTGTGATTGCTACAACTTGTCTGAGGGCTCAGGGGGCACTTCACATGTGCAACGGGAATATCTGGGGTATATTATCTGGTCAGTGCATATGCCAAGAGGGAGTAAGTACCTTTCGGGTCAAGTAGGAGTCAGTTCACGGTTGTGGCAGCTTGGTTACTTCATGGAGCTTTGCTTTCGGTGCGATATAGGGGTCTAAATAATTACATTTTTGGGGCTTCCATATTATAAGTTTTTGTATAATGAGCTCCCCAAACCTATTCTAACTATGAACATTGACTCTGGCCCTCCAACCAACACCCTTAACCCTCTGACTGATCGTCAGCTCATAGCCCGACTAGTCAAACCACTTCGAACACAAGCCTCGTCGAGGTCTTGTCTGGTGGAGTCCGAGTTGCGAGAGCCTAAACCCTAAACTTTAGGCCCTAAACCCTAAGCCCTAAACCCTAAACCCGAAGCCCCAAGCCCTAAACCCTAAACCGAAACCCTAAACCTTCTGATGCATGTCCCGGTGCTCTGATCAACTGCCAGACCCCAAGTTCTCCACGCGACGTCCCTCCCAAGGTCTCGTTGCTTGGAGGTTCATGGGTAGCTACAACTGTTCCTTTAAGGGTCCCTTTAAAGGGATCTATAAGGATTCTATCAGGGTACATGTATTGGGGTTTTGGGTCTACTTGGAGGTTCATGGGTAGATATAAGTGGGTGCCTAGGGTTAGTTCACGGGTTCTATAGGGTTCAATTAGGGTTCCTTTAAGGGTTCTGTAGGGTTTAGGGATTAGGGTTTAGGGTAGTCCAGGTGTAAAAAGGGTTTAGGGTAAATACAAGTGGGTGCATAATTAAGGTTTCCATAATTATAACCGATATTAGGGGGACTTATATAAACCCACTTATAACTACCCATGAACCTCCAAGTAGATCCCTTCACCCAAAATCCAAGATCTCCTGCATCCCTAAGCCCCAAACTCTACTGTAGGGGCCTAGATAATTACCATTACTATGTATTTTGGGGGTTCCTGAGTAAATTTATGGTATAATCATCCCAGTATCGTCTACAGAACCTCGGCTGAAGCGTCCTTCCTTAGATCAAGCTCCCCGATGCATCGCCTGGGCCTGAGACTGAGACGCCTCGTGTCCTGGTTTGGGAGATTGGGATCCCAGGGTTTATGGTTCAGGTTGAGGGCCTTGGGCCAGGGGTGACGCTTCGAGTGCCTGTGAGAGAGAGAGAGAGAGAGAGAGAGAGAGAGAGAGAGAGAGAGATAGAGAGAGAGAGAGAGGGGGAGAGACAGACAGGGTTTTGGGGTTTAGGGTTTAGGGTCTAGTCCGTCCTCGGTTCTGTGCTCAGTGGGGTGCTGGCATTCACCAAGTCAGTCTAGGTTCAAAAAGTTGTGGGAGAGAGAGAGAGAGGGTTTAGGGTCTAGGGTTTAGGGTTTAAGTTTAGGCTAGGCTTCAGAGCGTCGGCGGACTCGCTGGCTGACACTACGAGCCCAGCTGCAGGGTTTAGGGTTTAAGGTCTATTGATTCAATCTCCAAGGGTCCTGAGTGAAGGGATATTCTTGACTTCTACAATGCCTTTCTACAACCCCATCCCTGTGAGACACGACAGCACTGTGCGAGGGCCCACTCCAGAGCCCCTAATATGGGTTATAATTGTGGTTACTCGACTTATACCCCCCACTTAGAACTGCCCATGAACCTCCAAGTGTACCTTGCTTGGCTTAGGGCGAGGGGTTCAGAGGCTTAGGCTTTAGATGCGGGCATGCGCACTGTAGCCCCCCTCCTCAAAAAAAGGGTTTGGTTGGGAGGGTTCGGAACTGTCGGGCCTAGCCATGTCCTGTTGCATTTCCATTCGCAGTTGGACCAGTTGTCGTCAAGTCTTCCCTACCAGCTTCTTAACCTTCGGCCCTAAACCCCTGAGCGCAGATGTCCCTGTAGCAAGGCCCGCTCTGACTCTGTGCCTGCTTTCTGAGTTTGCGCTTCGAACCAAAGCTCCCGCCACATCGTAGCCATCCCGGAACCCTAGCACTCCATGATTTCGAGCTTGCCAGACTCTTAGGGTTTAGGGTTTCGGGTTTTAGCACAAAGTCCCACAAGTTTTGCCTCCATACCCGCCGGCAGCTTAAACCTTCGACCCCCAGAACCCCCCCAAAGCATGTCTCGATTTATCGGTCGCACCTAAACCCGAAGCTCAGATCCGCCAGGCAGCAAGGAAAGGATGCCAAGCGGCAGCGGACGGAAGCCCGCTTGTCGCACTGTGGATGTTGCAGGGTTAGGGGTTTGAGGAGTTTCTGCTGACACATAATCCAAGCCCATGAAAAAGGGTTTAAGGCTTGTCGGGGTCGTCATGATATACATATATATGTACACATGTATATACGCATGTAAATATAAATATGTATATATATATATATATATATATATATATATATATATATATATGCTCGCCCCCCCCCCAAGATCTACGTCTGCAGGTTTTCGGAGTCTGGATTTCCTGATTTCCGGCTTTCTGCAGTACGTAGGTTTCCAGATTCCAGATTTGCATGCACTATGTTTCCAGAGATTCCAGATTCCAGATTTCCAGATTTGCACTCTAAGATTCCAGATTCCAGATTTCCAGATTTCCATTCCAGCAGATTTGCACTATGTTTCCAGAGATTCCAGATTCCAGATTTCCAGATTTGCTCACCTCAAGGTTTCCAAATTTCCAGAAATCTGGAATCTGGAAACCCTAAGGTTTCCAGAAATCTGGAATCTGGAAACTTAGAGCCTGCAAATCTGGAAATCTGGAATCTGGAATCTTAGAGCCTGCAAATCTGGAAATCTGGAATCTGGAAATCTGGAAATCTGGAATCTGGAAATTTATCCTGCAAATCTGGAATCTGGAAACTCTAGGACGTGTAGAAACATGAGCATCAGCCGTGGCCTCATGAACATCAGTCGGCTTCGGGGCTGGTCCTAAAACCAAAACCGCCTAGTCAGAAAGCGTCTTTGAGATTGATCATGGTTTGCTTAATGCACCACTCAACAACGAGGTCATGGGGTAGCGGCTCCAGTTATTGCACTGCCATGCAACACCGCTGATGCTCATGATGCGCGTGTCTTGTCCGCCCCCAAACCTGCTGATGCTGGTCCTAAAACCAAAACCGCCTGGTCCGTCTCGTTCTCCCACAGCCGAAGTCTTGAGCCAGTGAGTGTTTATGAGAGGGTCTAGTGAAGGGGGACATACGATATGTGATGGGTGCGCAGCTGTGCACAATCAAGTGTGACTCCAAGCCTATTGAAATCTTGCCGCACACGAAGCTATGGAAATCCACCCGGACGAGGTGCGGTTCAACCGCACAAAACATTGTAATGCTCAATAAAAATCAACTTTTCCAACCATTGAAACGCACGAAACACTGCTATGCTCAAAAAATTCCAAACTCTTGAGGAATCTGCCCCCGGCCTGGCCATAGATGCCAGAATTTTTGGATTTTTGAGCATTGCAGTGTTTCGTGAGTTCAGGGTTAGAAATTTTGGAATTTTTTGAGCATTACAGTGTTTTCTGATGTCCAGGACAGGAGATATTGCATCACAAGATAAGTGTGTGCTTTCAACCGTTGTCAAGGACTGGAAGTAATGATTTATGTGTCTTCTGGAACAACAACGGTTTTCATTACTCTTGTTTGGTAAGTATAAAAAAGGCCTAGTCGTTGCATAGCTTATTTCATGTATGTTTTTGGAGGTTGGTAGCTCTATGGCACCAGCAGCAGTGGCTCCAGTACCGGAGCTTTCTCGAAAATGGGTTTGGCCCTTCTTCGGCAAGCTGCACCGCCTACAGATCCAACACTGTAGCAGTGCAAGCCTATCTAGAACTTAATTCATTTCATATTGGAGACTGCAGGAAACTGTTTGCCTCTTGCTATCATCAGGAACAATGGAGACTTCGTATTCGGTTTCCTATGAGACATCCTCATACGTACCAAGCAAGAGACATGAAGATTCCTGCTAACCCAGAAGAAAATTCTACGATGTCACCTGTAGTCTTCGAAGACTGAAGAGAGCTCCTTTTCATGTTGTGATACGAACTATGACAGCGTTTAAACCACAGTCACAGACAGAAGGACCGGTATCGCTTTGTCAGGATGTGAGGGAGGTGTAGAAACCGATACAAGTCTTACGCCTCTTGCCCGTTTAATAAAAGATACCAATAAGCAAGCTTTTCTTTGTTTGCTGATCACATCTGGGGAGTTTCGCTTGAAGATTGAATAGAGCTACTTTTTTCCGCTACGTTCTATGACAGCAATTAGAGAAACAGCCATGGACATAGCGATCGGTATCTTCTCCGGGGCATAGGACAGCATACCGAATGAAAACTCATGGCCCAAATGAGTACCCGCAAAAATAGATAGCGATTGCTATGCACATGGCTGCCTTTAATATCGACTCACAACATAAAGAGGAGCTTTCTTCCATGAAGTGCCATCTTACTTTGTTTTACGAGGTTAAGGAGCCCCTGCCTTGTGATTGATACATATCAATGCAGCCAGTCGTAATTAGTCCTGCTTCATGTTTGGAAGGTTGCAACAAGCTCTCTTACTTCTTGCTGCAGACGAGCCTTCTTGTGCGCCCGCATATGCACATGAACTTTCCAACTCCAGGGGAATTTTCCCATGTTTTATGAGGCTAAAGAACAACTATTGGAGTATTGCTTTAAAAACATACGCGCCCGTATATTCGACTTCCTTCATATATAACGGACAGGACATGAAAGGAACTCTTTGTGTTTCGTAACTCATAAATCAAATGCTAGAGCTATTAGGCCGCATCAGAATCGGACGCTTCACGAGCAGCGGTAAAGAGATGGCCCACGCACACAGACGTCTTCGTAAGAGAGACAATAGTATTTTTATTATTAGAGGAATGTCGTCAAATAACACACCATAAAACGCAAAAAAACACGAGGTTTGTTGGTACTACCTGCACAAAAATAGCACGCCCTCCAGCATTTCAGCTTCTCCAACATATAAACTACCATAAATCTGCTGCCGAGATTCGGCGCCAGATTTTTACACATATCAAACCCGCGACTTGTAGCAGCACGGTTTGCATGCACATGGAGTAAAGCACGATTGTATCGGAATTTACGGTGTTTTCGGCATATATGAGTAGTCGACCAATGTAGAGAAGCAACCTGTGGAATTGTGTGGAAGAGGCGGATGTAGATCTTGGGGGGGGGGGGTGACCATATTAACAGATAGATAGGTAGATAGATGGATAGATTTATGAGTATAAGCATATATACATATACATATAGACATAAGTACATATATATATATATATATAAGTATATCTATTAGCAGAGTTCTTCAGGCTCTCTTGGATCCGAACCCTGCTGGCAGAGGGTTGTGGCCTAGGTCTAGGGTTTCGGGTTGTGCGGTTGAAACTCATGCGCACGTCGCAGAAATTTCCGCCGAGGACTTTGCCACGCTCTCCGCCGCTTTTACCCAGCAGTTGCAGTCGCTGCAGCCGCAGCCGCAAGCTATGTTTCCAATGTTGATGCCGATGCAGCAGCAAGCCTTGGCGATGCAACAGAACTTCGGGATGATGCAGCAACAGACGCAGCTGCAGCAGCAGCAGCAGCAGCAGCAGCCGCAGCAGCTACAGCTTCAGGAGCAGCTGCAGCAGCCGCAGGAGCCAAAAGATCTGCCAGGCCCGGCCCAAGACTTTCCCTTTTCTGGCCATGTCGGCTATGTTTGTGCGCACACGAGGGTACCGCATCAGCACGACGCTTCACAAAACGAGTAGGTAGCAACACCAAGTGACCAAGTGCAGCACTTAAAGCTGATGCCTAGAATTCGCTTGTTCCATTTCGCTTAAATCCAAGGGTAAAAGGAGGGACCCTTAATAAGGACCCCTGGGTTTTTACCCTTAATATAGCTATTATACACCCATTATATAGCCCATTAGGGGTCCCTCCTTTTCCCCTTTGATTAAACCCGAAGAGCGCTGCTAGGACCAAGGCCCCATCCAAGTCTCAGCAGCGGTCAGAGCTGTTAGGGTAATGGTCCCTTTAACGGGATCTATAGGGATTCTATAGGGGTATAGGGTTTAGGGCCTACTTGGAGGTTCATGGGTAGTTATAAGTAAGGTTATAAGTAGGGAAACCAAAATTAAAACCCTTAGGGGACTTATAACCCCGCTTATAACTACCCATGAACCTCCAAGTACAAGTCACTGCCAAACCCACGCTGCACTCATATCAAAAGCTGAGTAGTGATGCGTAGGCACCCGGCGGTGATGTGTGTATATGCATATCTTACAGTGTTGGCCGACGAACGCATACCCAGAGAGCCCAATATCCCTTAATTAAGGAATATGGAAATAGGGTTTCATATTATGATTTAAGCTATATGTATTCCTTAATTGAGGGGTATTGGGCTCTCTGGGTACCCCCTTCAAGGTCCGCTTGTCTATCCTAGACCCTTAACTCAATATCGGAGCGACAGCTGCTTCTACTTAAGGGATCAGGGGACTCAATAACTAGGCTTATAATCTGGGTAACTATACTTCTAACCCCAATTAGGGTACTTATAACCTTACTTACTAAGTCCCATGACCCTCCAAGTATTCGAGTTGGGAGTGCCATTGTCGCCTTGAGAACTTGCCCCGACATTTCCGAGTGGTAATGTAGGAACCTGATTCAGAAACCATGGCCCTATAACCCCCAATATATTACTAGGTGGCAATTTGGGAAACTGTTTATTTTCCCTTATGGTTCCAATAGAGGTACCTATTCATAAATACTTTTCAGAGCCCCAAAACCACAACCCAGATTAGGATTCATATAAGGATCCCTAATAAAGGCCCAAGGTTTCTTAATCAGGTTCCTACATTAGTGTCAAGAAACTCAACATCGAAACTTCTCTCAAAGCCTTGCCGATGCCGACCCCCTCACCCTCATCTGGCTTGCCCTAGTTACACTGATTTTGAGAGTCGAAACCTCTCAACCCCCAAAACAGAAAACACCCTAACCCTAAACCCCCAAAGCCCCAAAACCCCCACCCCAGAACCCGTAAGAACCCCTAAGAACCCCTAAGCCCATGAGTCAAGCCTCGAACGCCAGAGCCGGAAGAGAATGGGATTCGGGTGTCGAGTTTCGGTCTTTAGGGTGCGTCGCAGCAGGCAGGGTTTAGGGTTTTGGGTTTAGGATTTAGGGTTTAGGGTTCAAGTCAAGTGGCAAAAAGGGTTTAAAGAGGGGTTAAGGGGTTTAGGGTTTAGTGCAACACGCTTCGCGTGCTCAGCCATAAGCGCTGGCGTTTGAAGCTTGGCTCAAGGGATTCAGGGCTTAGTGCACTGCAGTCCCTGCTCAAAGAAAAGGGTTTAGGGTTTCAGGGTTTAGGATTTAGAGGTTTCGGTGGTTTAGGGTTTGGAACGGGGTTTTCCGACAAGGACCCCTGTAAAGGTTTTGGGATGATACCGGCTGCCTTTCCGGATTTTTCCAATACTCACCCCGCACAATGTGCAGCCGGTGATCCCAACCCCGAAACGCTGGAGCTCTAACAAAGGGGCCAACACTATTCCTGAGTGTTTCTGATTACACCAGAATAAATTCTAGACTCTTTATGATCTGAAGCAGCGCCCCGAAGCTGGAATCTTCCAGCCGTCTGACAGGCATGATGATGGGCATGCCGGCGCCAGTGCCGCCTCCTTCGGTGGTGCTCGGTTAGACTGTGTTCCGGTTTTCAGAGCTGATGAGGACATGGGTGGTTGTGAAAATTATGGTCCCTTTTTGGGTCCTTATCATAATACGGCACCTAATACTTAAGGTACCCAAAAAGGGACCCTAATTCTGACAACTACCCACATGGGTGTTCAATGCTTTTCAGTCTGGACCTCTCGAGGATCCTGCTTGCGCTGCGCTGGATCTTTGAGTCTACCGGGAGGATCATGAGACTTAGTAAGTAAGGGTACAAGTACCTTAATTGGGGTTTTCAGTATAGTTACCCTAATTATGACCAGGGCCCAAATCGCTCCCATCAGCGGGAGAACATTGTAGGCCCCAGTGTCGAAGACACGCTTTCTCGCTAGGAGCGAGTAACACGAGCCATAGGCAAACCATCCTCGCCAAGCTGGCACAGACGGCAGCGGAAAGTCCGCTCAAAAGCCAGGGCACGTTATCGCTCCGGCGATTTACTATCGAGGCGGCAGTTCTACGCCCTTCTACGACATCATTCGCAACCATTCCGTCGCGGAATGGGCAGAGGACAAGGCCAGGGCCAAGGTCAGGGACAATGGGACGACGACTGGCAGCCCTCGGCTGCCTACTGGCGCTACTGGCATGGCTCATGGCCCAACAAGAAGGGCAAGGATACCCCAGGTATTGCCTTTCCGCACTACGATGCCCATCAAGTGCCAAAAGGGGGCAAGGCCAACAAGGGTCGTGGCAAGGGCAAGGACGCGGAGATGACTTTCGAGGACAGCATCGTCCCCACAGTCCAAGAGAACTTGAATGCTGTTCGCAAAGCAGAACAAAAGGTCCGTCAATTGACCCAGCAGCGAGAGGAGAAGACGCAACAGTGGAGTCACTACATGGACAAGATGAAGAAGTCATGGATCCAAGAACAGACACGCCACAGTCGAGATTTGGAGAGGATTTCAGAAGAACTCCAGAAAGCCTTGGTCTTTCAGGATCAGGCCAGGGCGACACTCCGGAGTATGGCATTGGAAGGTGGAGACGCCAAAATGCCACAAGCCAGACTCGACGACGAGTGGGCTACAATGACAGGCCAATGGGAGAAGGAGCAAACAGACGAAGATCCCAGGGCAATTTTCATGCGAGCCATGGCGGCAGCACCACAACAGCCCAAGCCTTTGACGGCCCAGTCACCGCTTGGAGATTATGCTGCATATCATCTAGATCCAAGAGCCAACTACATGATGCCGCCACAGTGGATGATGCAGCCGCCCCCGCAGTGGCTCGATCCCATGCAGGATCCGGCGCAGCGGTCTATGGCGTCGACGGACATGCCAGGACGGGTTGCGCCTCCTGGCCTGGGCCATACGACACCCTCCGAGGCTGCAGGCATCACGGGCCAGGATCACAAATCAGATCGAGGCGAGGAGAAGCAATTCCACAAGCCACCATACCAAGGCTCGCCATTACCGCATACGGCACAGGTGGCATCGCCGATCAACACGGGAGACAGAGCCAATCAGGCAATGGCGGCACCATCAGGGACTTCGCCACACATGAAGCATCGAGTGGCACCATATCCGCCCACATCGGTGGCAGCCAAGCTCGAACAGCGCCGTGCTGCGGAAGCATTCGATGCTCAACTACATGCTGGACCGCCAAAGGAGCCACCGCCTGGGCAGCCTCCAGGAAAGCCACAGATTCTTTCAGACGACGAAGAAGGCAGCTAATACATGGAGAAGGAGGACAACTTTCGATGTCCTTCATCGGTGAACGTCGGAGTACCTTGGTGACCTTCGTAGCTCACCCTACAGGCGTCTGGTGTGAAATGGCTGGGGTTTCATTTCACACTATAGTGCCCAGTTGGCGAGCTTGCGATGGTTACCATATGCTCCTAGACAGGTCTGTACAAACAGTGAGCGGCTTAGGCATTACTGTTTCTGTACAGGTCCTCCTGCCCACTCCATCATTCGTCCCTTCGCGCCAGAGCCAACGGCGACATTGGTCTTTTGCCGTTCCGATTGGCTCAGGGCATTCGTCTTCCTCGCGGAAGATAGAATACCACTGGGTTTGTGGTACTTCTATTCTCCCCTCGCCGGCCACCCAGGCCATTACTTATCATCAGCCGAATCACAGCAGTGGTTTTGGGTTCAAGCACTCGTTTGATTCTGTGGGACAATGCGCCAACTTTGGCTGCAGCCCAATTTTGCAGAAAAATTGTAGTGAATCCTCTTTTGCAGGAATGCTAGCGTCATGCACTCTTGCACCAGACAGGCGCCTAAGAAACACATCGGTGGCGCAGGGGTGTTCGCCTGTCCCTTTCTTGAATGACGCCCTCCTATGTCTCCTTTGTGAGGGTTTTGCCGGCATTTGTCCGCCAATTTTTGGTTTCCTGACGCTTTGTTTGCTCAGGACCATGTGTAGGCCACTGCGATTGGCCACAAAGCCTGCCGGATGGATTGTTGCAGGTACTTTTTCAGCAGGAAGGTATGGGCCAGCCATTGCACTAGGGGCTGCAGGGAGCCCACGATACGCTAGCATGAACTGGAAGCCCAGAGTCAAGCATGTTGTTGCAAGACGTCCTACAAGAATAAGCTGGGGTTCCTCTATAGGTGCTCGTCTTTGCTCCCTCCTGCTTGGTTGTCTTTCATGCCCTGCCGGCTGCACGCCTGCAGGACATCAGGGACTGCTAGCTTGCAGTGATTGGGCGCCATTCCTGCAAGGCCCTGCATTTGTGCTGGAACAGCCAGTTGAAGGTATCAAGCAGTCGCGGATACCTGCCAACCCACAGCATGCACCAGGACAAAGGCTGCCACACCAGCCAAGTAATCAAGTGCCTTACTACATGCCAGAGCACTTGCCCACGACTGCGACGCCACACATTATGACACCACACCCTGCAGGCCCAGGCGTTCATGCCAATGCCGAAGAAACCCCTGCTGGGACCAGACCAGATGTCATCCATGCAACATTTGTGGTACTAGCAGTCGATTATGTGCCCGAAGTAGTCTCCATAGCACTTCGAGCGCCAGCGACTGTCCAAGGGGCACTAGATGGGGTTGCAGAGGCCAGAGATGACATCAAGGAGGCCCTGCTGCCGCAGCTACATGTCGTGCAACCGCAGCCTACCACACATTTCGCCACACTGATTGCACTCCCTGTGTGGTGTGATGCGGAGCCTGTAGTGTGCATCGATGCCACTGCCATCGATGGCAGGATGTATGCCACACATCTCCCCTTGAGAGCCAACAAGGAACGTATTTGCAGGGCTGTTGGCTTTGTTGTACCGGAGGCTGTCAATGTCTATGCCTTTGGGCATCCCGCTCCGATAGGCCAGGACGAATGGATAGACATCCAACCCTCCGGATGCATCTTTGTCGTCAACGCGTGGGATCCAGGTCGAATTGGGGCCATGCTGTCTGTCATGCTTCTCAGCTCCTTTGGGTGGGAGCTAAGCCCTCGACCGCCAGAACCAGCACTTGCAAGGCGTTTTTGTTGCACCGTGCAAGATCGAGGCGCTCACCTCCTCTCTTGGCCACGTCGGCCTGCAAGATACTGGAGGGAGGTGCTTGCTGAGGAATACGGTCTCCGGGAGGACCGCATGACGCTACAGCCTGCGAATCCTCAAATTGAGGATGTCAGCTTGCACGGCTTTCCATGCACAGCCGTAGTCGGCATCACCGAAGAAATAAGTGTCATACCCATCCCTCCCGGTAGGCTCATCCCCAGTGTGAAGGCCTACATTGTCGATGCCAGGCCGATTTTACAGGGAATTCATCTTGAACTCGTTGAGGAAGGGATTGTCGAGTTCAATGATTTCCATCGAGATTTTACATTTTTCATGCCAGAGGGATTCGAACTGCAAGTCGACAATGTGCACATCAGCGAGGGCAGGATGCACGTTTCCCCTGGCCAGGTGCTCATAGTCAGCTATGTACGGCCCACTTCCAGCGAGGACAGTGAGTCCGATTCTGGTGACTCTGACTCAGAACCCCCAGGAGGCAGAGACGGCGATGAATCTGCTGAACCGGGGTCCGATAATGACGAAGCAATGCAACCTGACCAAAGCGACAGTAGTGGCGAACGTCGGTCACCAGAAGATGGAGACCATGACGAACATAGACGCGGCAACACTCCTGATAGGAGCCGCACACCACCGCGTCGGCGTTCGGCAGTGCATGATGACATTGCTGTCAAGCTCTTCCCCAGCGGAGAGTCCATCTCTACAGATTCCCTGACAGCCACCTGGCCGACGCAGCCGACTATTCTGACTGCCAAGCTGCATGCCGAACCTAAGAGTGACGGACCAGCCGATGAGCAGACTCTCAGCAACCTTGCTAGAGATGCTGCCAACCTAGGAGGTGCATGGCCGACGCTCACTGGAGAAGGTGACGTAAGGCGGCCGCTCTCTGCCACCAATCCTGATTCAGAGGGTTCTGTCGAAACTGCTGTAGCTTGGGTGTCGGTTGTTATCTCTGTACCAGGCTATATTTCAGAATTCCTGAGGATAGCCGCAACACTGCCTGCCACACCCAGCGAAGTCACAGAGATAGTCCGACAAGAAAGGGATCCTGACAAGGCTGCCTCATTTCCTAGCCTTACTGCCGTCACCTCCCAAACAATCTCAGGAGCACTTGTATACGTTGCCGGCCCTCAATGGTCAGATCAGGTCATAGTGCTTCTTGACTTCACCCGTGTTGACGGGAGGCTCTATGCCGTACCTTTACCTAGGTACATCAATGCTGCCTACGTTGCCTACCTTGCAGGACGTAGCGTGCAGGAACTGAAAATTTATGTTGGGACGGACACGGAGCCACTGCCTGAGGCTTCTCAAGTTGACGTCTACACAGGATGCTGCATCTGCGTTGTCCTCGCAGCTGCCATGCCACCGCCCAATCCTGACTTTTCATACCTTGTCAGCAATCCTGCCTTCTGGGATCGGCAGCCTCACATCCCAGATCTGACTGATGATCTCACGTACTGCCTCGCACATGAAACGCACCATGTCTTAGTACAGGCTAGTCGGGGGCAGCCCACCAGGTACAGGACTGACATTGCCAGGGCTCTTGGTATCTCGGTCGCTGAACTTGTACTGCAGCCTGCTCAGCCACGCGTTGCTGATACTACTGTCGACGGCTTTCCGTGTCGGACTGTCATTGCCTCTGCTCGAGAGCATCGAAGTATGCGCTGCCCTGATAAGGTTCTGGTTTTGGTTGACTGTCGCAGGTTCCTTCAAGGTTGGGTCTCTCTATCCGTAACAAGCGGACATCTGCCCGTTGAAGAGACACTTGCAAGCATTCGTACCCTCGCCCCGGCACACATACAGATAGGTATCCCAGAAATACCAGTCGGGGCGAATGTTTACCCTGTACATGCCGGACAGGTCCTTGTCGCAGATGTGATGTCACATGACCAAACCCGTCCAGTGAATCATCTTGCCGAGCCCCAGGAGCCCAGCGGCGCACCCGACGCCCAAGACGAGATTTCCCCTGCCGGAGGATATCCAACCGCTTCAGGCACAACGACCCACCCAGATTCTGTCATGCCGTCTCCCGCGCAAGAAGCAGCTGGGACTACTCCGTCAAGAAATACCTCCGACGGGCCAGGGCCAGAGGGTCAAGGGCCCGATATTGCAAATCAGAGATTCCTTCAGGCAAGATTCCTTGTATGCTCGCCCGAGTACCTGCCTGAAGTCGTCGATGTGCGCCTCCCGACGCCGAGCAGCGTCGACGATGCATTGCATTCTGTTGAGGCCGCCAGGCATCCACAGGCAAGGCAAAGATTTCCCAGGATCGTGCCAGTGCAGCCACAAACCGACATCAAGTTTGCATTCGTGCTTGCATTGCCAGCATGGCCATTCGCAGGGGTAGGGGTTTGCTTTGACAGTCGACGGGTCAATAATAGAATCTTCTGCCTGGACGCACCCCCGTACCTCGACAGCCAGGCTCGCGGAAATCCCTGACAGTACGCAAGTTGCCGTCTTTGTCGGCTCCAGGGCCCACGCGCTCCCCCCGCATACTACCGTGAGAGTTCAGGAAGGCGACATGATCCAGATCTTGCCGATTGGGCACGGCTTTGCCACTGTTGCTGAGCTCGGCGACATGCTTGCATCTAGTCATGGGTGGAGTCAAAGCGCCGCTTTGCCTGGTGACTTCAGAGACCATATTTGGCTGCTAGCCGACAATGGCCACCAGAAATTTCTAGTCACACCTTCCAGGCGAGCGAGACTCCGACAGGAGGTTGCCGGAGTAGTTGGATGTGCAACATCCGAATTTCTGCTTCGGCATGCATTCCCTACCCTGTACAACCACATGCATAGAGGTTCCATCACTAAGGCCATCACACTTGCAACAGCCCGCAATCAAGACGACGTTGACAATGCAGGCGACACTACAGTCTGCTTCCTTGATTCTCGGCCAGTTTTGCTAGGTTTTTCCTGGTTGTATGCACCACGTGGTCGAGTTGCACACCAGACCATAATCCATCGACACAGGGATCGATGCCCTGCAGGTCATGTCCTTGGTTTTTCGGTTGATCAACTTGTGCCGCGCCCGCTGCAGGATGACCTTCAAGTAGTCGACTCACAGGTCGTGACACTCTACTACTTGCCGGTAGCAGACAGTGAACCCGGCCTCTTACCACCAGGCGACAGCTCCCCACATGATGGGGGAGGACCACATGACCCTCCATTCCAAACTGAGCCTGGCCACTCAATGCGGCAAAGGGACACTGGAGAGTCCTATGCTTCTCCTTCTGGAGCCTCTCAAGGCACCCCAGATGCTGGCACAGGCAGCTCCGGTTCCTGCAGGCGTACTGCTGAGAGGCGCTCCAGCCCACATGCCAAACGTACCGGAGCACATCTCCCTGCTGTATACAGTCGAGTAGTCAAGTGGAATCATGATCGCAGATGTCATGTGCACACCTCTGTCCTCCTGCAGCAGATTCTGTTTGGGCTTTTGGGTAGCCTCCTTACGCTCATAACGTTTGTTGGCGTCGGGGCCTTTGGAACCCTCCTTTGTGTCACACTTTGTCGCAGACACAATCAATATGGGCGGCCTCCTCGAAGTTTCCTCATCCTCGTCGTCTTTGGCTGTCTTTTTCAGCTTGCAAATGCCACCAAGTCCTCAGGGCGGACGCAAACTGGCACTTGCATCCTCCTGGATGATAGCCACCAGAGCGCTCACCTCTCCATGCAAGACCCTCCTCAGGTCGGTCTCATGCTTGGTCGAGCCATACCGACACCATGCAGGGGTCGCCGCATGCCGGGCCTTCCGGAGGCGCCTGTTGTCACAGAACCGCTTGACATCGGAGAGATAGGTCCAACTCTCCTTGAGGACAGTGTCAAGCGTCCAGATTCTCGAGCATACTTCAATGCTTCTACTCTGCTCGCGACACTTGTCGAGCACTTTCAGGAGCAAGGAGCCATTGCCGCAGACAATGGCCGTGTTCAGAAGCACTGCCATTTGTCTCTGACAGATGCGATACCTGTCAGCTCACACCAGCAAAATGTGCTGTCCCTGCGGAAGATCTTACCTCTTCCCACGCCTGCAGATGCCAATGATTGGCTCGACAACGACTGGAGAGCTTTGATCCACCCCAGTCTCATCTCCGCCAAGTTCCTGCACCAGATCCTTGCCATCCCTCTGTGGCATCGCAATCGAGGTGAAGGAGCCATCAAGGAAGTCATGATTTTCACTGATGGCTCGGCCTCTACCACACCATTTGATATTGCTCCATGCTCATGGGCGTTCACTGTCTGGATATTGACAGAATCCGGACTGCGCTTTTATGGTGCGGCAGCGGGACAAGCCATGCCCACTGCAGCCCCGTACCATATAGGAGAGGTTGGTAACACTGCCTTGACAGGCGAGTTATTAGCGCTCTCATGGGCCATTGTGTGGGCCATCGAGTTCGGACAACCATTTGGTGCCCCCATAGCTTTTTACTATGATGCTGAGGCAGCTGGAAAGAGCATTTTTGGGGAATGGCGACCAGTCTCATATCCCCATCACGATAGAGGGGTCACGGTTGTAGATTTTGCCTCCTCCCTTAGGCAGTATCTTCAAAGGGTTTGTGACATCCGTCATCGTCATGTGAAAGGGCACTCAGGAGCTCTCGGTAATGAGGCCACAGATGCTGTTGCCAAGACCGCACGGCGTAAAGCCTATGTCGCCGATGCCACGTGCTTGCCATCGTGGCCTGCAGAGCTGTTTGCCCACCCACTGCTGAAATGGACATGGATGCTCGCTGCGAATGGCCCGGATGTTCCAACTCTTTTTGCTCTAGAGTCGGAAGCAGTGCGCCTTCGTGACAGACCCGTACATCCCACAGTTGCACCCAAACTTGGGATAACTCAGGTTACGCCTCCTAAAGGCCGAATTGATTTCAGCCTCACAGTTGTTTCCTTCAATGTCCTTACGCTTAAGGATGTCAAAGGTAAGACTGGACCTGTCCCTGCCGGTATGATGCTCATGGGTCGACGGGCAATGCTCAAGCGTGAGTTCGAGCGACACAAGCCCCTCTTGATAGGCCTCCAGGAAACACGCCTCCAAGAATCTGTGCTTGCCCCGGACGACCAGTATTACATTTACCAGGCGTCTGCCACTGATCGTGGCGTTGGAGGCTGCGCGCTGTGGGTCGCCAAAAAGACCCCTTACGCATGGGCGAGCGGGGAGAAGTTTTATTTCCAAGAACAGCACATTGTCATTGCCGGACATTCTTCCCGGCATTTGTGCGCTTCCATCATTGCGCCACATCTTCGACTCTTCGTTATCGTTGCCCATGCTCCCTCTTTAGCCAATCACCCACGTAGTGAAGTCATTGAGTTTTGGCAACAACGGGCTTCCGACATATCTCGTCGCCCGGATGGTACGCAATGCATTCTTCTCGTAGACGCCAACTCACAGGTTGGCGATGTCGAGTCAGAGCACATATCCAATCATGATGCAGAGCCGGAAAACGATGCCGGCGTGCTGTTCCATCATTTTCTAGCACAAACATCGCTGTTTCTTCCTGCGACCTTTGAGGGGGTCCACACCGGGGGCAGCCACACTTGGAGGTCCTGCCTAGGACAGACCCACCGCATAGATTACGTAGGGCTGCCAACTGTTTGGAAGGAGATGAGCATTCGTACACAGGTTTTGCACGGGTTTGAAGCATTACAGCTGCGAGAGGATCACTCGCCGGCTGTTGCGAGCATCCAATTTTGCAAGCCGGTTACTGATGCACCATACCTCGACTGTCGGCGCAGATGCGTACGTCCGCACCCGGCCGTTTCTGATGAACAGCAGACTGAGCGTCAGGCTCTACTGCAAAGCCTTCCGCACTGCCCATGGCACGCCAGTGTCGATCAGCAGTACGCGCACTTTGTGCAACAATGGACCGAGGCTGGTCGTGGCATGACGCCTCCGACTAGTTCTCGCCCAGTGCAGTGCTACATACAACAAGGCACAGTCGTTACTGCTAGATGGTGCAAAGCCCTACGCACCTACCTCAATGCCGAACGTCAAGAGCGCCAGCGTCGCTGGCTTCTAATCGGCTTTGCCGCTTTTCGACTGCTTCGTGACCACGAGGCTTTTGCTAGTCCGGCCCACGAAGCCGCGGACACTTGGCTGCGCGACATGGACTACAGTGAAGCCATTGCAGTTGCCACTCTGAGGGTGCTATCCAAGGCACTTCGTAGGCGTGTCTCCAATGACAGGATTGCCTACCTCAATGGCCTTACTCGTGAGGTCACACTGTGCGACCTCAAACATCCAGCAGATTTATACCGAACAGTTCGGAAGGCATTCCCTACAGCGAAATCATCGCGTCGCAACGGCCTTAGGCCACTGCCTGCTGTCATGGATCAGGAGGGATGCTTAGTCACCACTCCTGCAGCCAAATCCGAATGCTGGCGTCGACATTTTGCTGAACAGGAAGCAGGCATGACAATGACGGCGCAGGAATACGTGGAAGCCTTCCCCACCACTGTTGTCGACAAGCCTACTTTTGATCTTCAGTCCGTTCCATCGCTGTGTGACCTGGAGTCCATCATTGTGGGATTAAAGGTTCGAAAGGCAGCCGGCCCGGACAACATCTCTGCCGAGTTGCTGAAGATTAGCCCCACAGTCGCTGCCAGGGCCTTGTTTCCCATTACCTTGAAGACGACTCTGGCTCTTCAAGAGCCAGTTGAGTTCCGCGGAGGGGTTTTATGTTGCCTGGCGAAGAAGATCGGCTCTTCACTCCAATGTAGCAACTTCAGATCAATCCTCATTTCTTCAATTCCAGCGAAGGTCTATCATAGGCATTTGAGGAACCAACTACTGCCAGTTCATGCCAGCCACAAGCCGTCACTTCAGATGGGAGCCCTAGGCGGCACAGGCATAGAGGCAGTGGCACTCGCCGCCCGCAGCTTTCAGCTACGTTACCATCAGCAACGAAAGCTGTGGGCCCTCGTGTTCGTGGACATTCAGGCAGCCTTCTATAGAATCATTCGCCAGATGCTAGTGCCGCACCGGGACGACGACACGCAGCTGCTGGCCCTGTTTCACCGCATGGGTCTACCGTCGGGAGCAATCGACGAACTCCTGGCACAGCTGCATCGGCTTTCGATCTTACCGACATTGGATGCGCCGGCACAGCTGACAGCGATGGTTCAGGACATGATGAGAGCGACTTGGTTCAGAGTCGACGCTTACGACGTCCTAACATGGACGGCGTGCGGGTCGCGCCCCGGCGACCCTGCCGCCGACATTCTATTTGCACTGTCGTTCAGCGCATATCTTCGCACCACGCAGCATGCACTGCAAGATGCGGGCCTAGACCTTGCAGCCGAAGAAAATGCAGACAGGCATCCATGGGCCAGTGGAGCGGAAGGCGAGACCATTGCCTGCCCTGCCTGGGCAGACGACTTCTTCGTGCCCCAACAGGGCAACAGTCCAGGCCAGTTAGTTGACAAAGCAGTGCGAGCGACTGGCATTGTCACTTCCAGAGCCACGTCTATCGGCATGCGCTTGACGTTTGCGCCAACGAAGACCGCAGTTCTTCTCCCTGCTGGCATTGATTGGTCACAACACTGCGACATATTAGTCCACACTGCCGATGGTCCAGGCCTGACAGTATGGGACTCCGTCGCACAGGAGGGGCACGTTTTGCCAATCGTACATGCCTACAAGCACCTCGGGGGCATTCTTACTTCGAGCGCGACGCCGAAACCAGACCTTCTGTTGCGGCGTTCACAGGCCTATGGGGCCGTGCGTTCCTTGAAACGTAAGCTGTTTGGCAATCGCGACATCCCCCTCGCCATCAGGCGAACACTCCTCCATGCTTTGGCCCTCTCCAGGCTTGTTCACTCTAGTGCGGCTGTCATTTTGCCTGCCGCCATCCATCAGCGTACCTGGGACAGAATGTATGTCGATGCATGGCGGGCATTGACACCTCGGGTTGCAGAGGACAAATCTGTCCACAGTCTAGAGGTCCTAAGGAAGGCTGCTGCCCCTTCACCGCCACTTGCCCTTGCCAAGGCCAGAGCTGCCCTCCTACGACAGATAACAACCAATGGACCTGCAGTCCTACGACAATACTTGTTTGATCATTGGTACGGGCACCCTGCCAGCTCTTGGTTCAGACAGGTTGAGGCGGACATACACCTTGTCAGCTCCTACCTGCCACAGTTGAAGCCTCTTTTTCAGGGATCGGAGCCCTTACATACCTTGCTTGATGCCCTCGCTGAGGATGCAACATGGTGGCTCCAGCAGGTAAAAAAGGCACATGGCGTCTTTCAGAAGGGCTTGGCGCAATGGGCCAAAACCGGGTCCATACACTTTGCGGATGGAGGCGCGGCGGACTCGCAGCAGCTAGAGTCAGCCCCTCGTCCCTACCAGTGTCACCTTTGTCCCGCGGGTTTTCCTTTAAGGAAACACTTAGGGACACACCTCTCCAGACGGCATCAGGTGTGGAGTCCGGCACGTCATTTTGCATTTGGAGACTACTGCTTGGCCTGTCATCGTTGGACAGGCAGCATCCGTCTGACCCAGATGCACCTGAAGACTAAGGACCGCTGCCTACGGCGAATGTGCAGCATTCTGCCACCTATGTCGACAGAGGAAATTCGTTCTGTCGAGGCTGCTACCGTCGCCGCTGAGAAATGCCTGCGCAAAGGCCAGTGGCGCAGCTTTCGCGGGGTACAGCAGTCCTCCACACACTTCTTCCCCCTCATCCCTACGGCCGCAGAGCGTGTACAGGGGTTGGACTTTTATGACGAGGAGGTGACTTTAGACACCTTGAAACCCGTCTACCAGCCCAGGCAGGAGGACATTACATGGATAGATTCTCACATTGCCGCTCGCTCAGTCGAAGGTCCGAGGACGACAGCGAAGGCCTTTTGGATGCGGGGTCCATGTGCATGCTCCTTTTGAATTCGCAATTTTGGGACGCGCCACAAGACGTGGCTCGACGGTCCGAACTCAATCAATCAATCAATCTAATTATGACCCTAGTTACTAAGTCCCATGATCCTTTAAGTAGGGTCCTTTTGTTTCGTAAGCTCCACATGGAGGGTAGGACCACAAATCACCGCACATGTTTATCCGGGGGTGGAGTCGTTTGTCCGACAGCAGGCTTCAGATATGAGGGTGTGAAGTTTGGCAGTTCTCATGTTGTTGGGTCTAGGGCAGCAGAACTTGAGCGTAGATTGACGGTTCAGGTTCCCTCAGTGATTCCACCGGCACCTGGCAGCACAGCCAAATTGCTTAGCAACAACTTCCCGCATACAGCAAACGTGAGCAACGCCAGAAGGCCGCAGCCCTAAGCCACAAACCCCGAAGGCCGAAGGGGGTTTATGATTGTTGCCTTCTCACTCAAAACCCTAAACCCTCCGACAGGTGCCGCCACGAAGTGGACATCCGCCTGCGGTGGGCGACATGCAGGCACGGTTTCCTTCGACCGGCCTCGGAATGTAGTTTAGTGTTTTGTCCCGGGCAAGAGAAGCTTATTGCAAAACGGTTTAGGCTTCAGCGTTTCGGGCTTCTTGATGAAAGCCCATTACGCCCTACACCATGAACCCTCCCTGAGCCCTGAAGCTTGAATATCCCTCGATTTGTTTAAAGCTCCTGTACTATGGGCCTGGATGTACTTAGAGGTTCATGGGTAGTTATAAGTGGGTTTTACGTAGGGTAACCATTATTATAATTAGCCCATTTTGGGGGACGTACAACCCGACATTGTAACTCCCCTCAACCCCAATCCCTAAACCCCAGGGAACCCAAAGAACCCTAAAGCCCTCTAGCCCCGCTTATAACTAGCCACGAACCTCCAAGTACTTAAAGGATCATGTGACTTAGTAACTGGTGTTATCATTAGGGTAACTATACTTATAACCCCAATTGAGGTACTTATGACCTTACTTACTAAGTCCCATGATCCTCCATTATAGAACCCTTATAGATCCCTTTAAGGATCCCTTTAAGGAGCCCTTTATTATAGACCCCTAGAGGTACCCTTCAAGGAACTACTAAGTCCCATGGTCCTCCAAGTAGATCCTCATCCCATGGTCCCGAGATTCCGACCCCTCAGCACAGGCACCGCCAGGGGGCCAAACAGAGTAAGGGTTCCTTTAAAGGGTAGTATAAGGGTTCCTTAAAAGGGTAGTATAAGGGTTCCTTTAAAGGGTAGTATAAGGGTTCCTTTATAAACGGGATCTATAAGGTGTAGGGTATAGGGGCCCTAATGATTCCCTACCATTTTGGAGGCTCCTTATTATAATTATAGCTTGACATACTCTCAAACCCTATTCTGGTTATTCAGGCTTCTACATAGGGTCGGAATAAGTGCCAATGGTATTCCTTAGCGTTCCTTATGGTATTTGCAGTGTAAGGTCGCCGGAAACCGTATTCCATTAAGGCTTGTATAGTAGTTCCAAAAGCGGTTTATGAATTCGGTGGTTTGGTTGGGGAAAGATTTCTGGAGTGGGCAAGCAAAATATGCCTCCGTGAATAATATATATATATATATACATACATATATATATATATGTATATATATATACATATATGTATGATGATGATGATAATGATGATGATATATATATATATACATGTATATATAAATTTACATATCCTTTTTAGGATACTGTCGTCCCTATCTAATCCCACAGGTTAACTTTTCCCCCCTACCAAACTGGACAACTAAGCAAGACCCAAATTTTGTAGTCCTCAATAGGAAACTGGACAACAAAGTAAGGCCCCATCTTCAGCAAAATGTGCGAAGCCCCTGCACCATGCAAACGCCGTTTAGGGTAAGCTCAATCCGGCACGCCTGTAGCCGCGTGGCAGTGCCACAGCCTAAGTCGATAAACACACACAACACAAACACAATCTCATCGATGCCAGTTCATATAGCGCATGTATGTTTGTACAAAGCCCAGTACGCAGTTTTCAATACAGATGTGCACGGAGACCGTCGAACCGCATACCACCTCCATGCGAACCCTACACGAAGGGTAAGCTGCACATGCTCGCCGAGCGTCCTGTTTCAAAGGAAGCAGCCGTGAACAACGACACGGGTAACACTATCTACAGGGTCTGCTGTCTGAACTGATCCATGAGGAGCAGTCAGAATAGTACTCACAAAGGGATCATTTGGCCCATCCCGGAACCCACAACCCCATAAAGCCGTAAACCACTTACATACCCTAAACCCTCAGGCCCCCCAAAGAACCCTACACACCAAAAGGCCCAAGACCCAAATCCCTAAACGAAGCTGTTGCAGGAGGGGGAACCGGTGCTTGCCATCCAAGACGGGGCACCCTCTGAGACGACGAGGTCGATGCATTCGTGGTTTCGGTGGTATAAGGGCCTATGCTTAACAATACTATTTTGGGTGTTCCTTATTATAATTGGAGTTCAATGGGCCCCAAAACCTTGTTCTAATCATGAAGGCCCCTGAACTACTTCTTTGGATTTCTTTTCACCCGATTTCTGGGATCTTCTGGGGTTCTGTAGGGCTTTATATTTATAGGGTTGTATATGGTTCCTATATGGGTTCCTGAGATGTTCTATACAGGTGGCTCTAAGGGTTCATACGGGTTCCTGTCAAGCCCCAAGCTTGTTCCTTAGCTCTTGAGTCTCAATTGCTGCCGCCTAAAAAGCAGGATTCGCACTCCGACAGGCCTGGTGACGAGGTGAAAGCGCACCCCTAAATACTGAAAAGCCCTACACCCTAAACTGAGCCAAGCTTCCATTGCTTGTTTCCAGGGAAGTAGCGTTGGACACAGATCTCTTGAAGACGTCTGCCGGGCGCTGAGTTGAAAGATCGAAAGCATTGGGGCCCCTTCCCAACAAATCCCCATAATGGAGCCTGACTGCGAAGGTCGTTTCTTGAAGCCTTAGTAGCGGCATTGCAGTTCAGTTTGCCGAACGTTGTATATTTTCTTGGCGGTTTTTTTAGCGTGACGGATCTTCTGTAATCGGGGTCAAGCTTGAGGTTTTTTAGGCGTGACGGATTTTCTGCAATCGGGGTCAAGATTGATTGTCATCCATTTCCCTTACCACCATCTCAGGGTCACCTCAGTTGTGTCCTCGAGTTGAGGCCCTCCACCTGGAGGATCATGGGACTTAGTAAGTAAGGCTATAAGTACTTTAATTGGGGTTATAAGTATAGATACCCTAATTGTAACCCTAGTTACTAAGTCCCATGATCTTTTAAGTAGACCCTAAACCCTAAACCCTATAGATCCCTTTAAGGAACCCTTATAGATCCCTTTAAGGAACCCTTATAGATCCCTTTAAGGAACCCTTATAGATCCCTTTAAGCAGGGGTGTGTGTGAGTGCTTCTGTTCTGGCGCTTACGGGCCTTGGGTTCTGATCATTCGGGGTTTTTGGAGATGTAGGGTTGAGGGGTTAGGGGTTTAGGGTTTAGGGGTGGAGGGTTTAGGGGTTTAGGGTTTAGAGGTTTAGGGGTTTAGGGGTCTAGGGTTTAGGGGTGGAGGGGTTAGGGGTTTAGGGGTGGAGGGTTTAGGGGTTTAGGGGTGGACGGGTTTAGGGGTTAAGGGTTTAGGGGTTAGAGGTTTAGGGGTTTAGGGGTTTAGGGTTTAGAGGTTTAGGGGTTTAGGGTACACAATCCAAGCCCATGCTGAAAATTGGTTTAGGGTTTAGAGGTTTAGGGGTTTAGGGGTTTAGGGTTTAGAGGTTTAGGGGTTTAGGGGTTTAGGGTTTAGGGGTTTAGGGGTTTAGGGGTTTAGGGGTTTAGGGGTTAGGGGTTAAGGGTTTAGGGGTTTAGGGTTTAGGGGTTTAGGGTTTAGAGGTTTAGGGGTTTAGGGGTTTAGGGTTTAGAGGTTTAGGGGTTTAGGGGTTTAGGGGTTTAGGGTTTAGGGGTTTAGGGGTTTAGGGGTTTAGGGTTTAGGGTTGAGGGGTTCGGCAGTCTGGGTTTCAGTTTTTGCTTTCTGGGTCTTGGGGGCTAAGGGTTTGCTTGGCACCTTGGGTAGTTTGGGGACCCTCCGAGCCGGTCTAACCCCGACCAAAGCTACTGAGTCCTAGAGTCCTAAACCTTACTTGTTCGCGGGTAGTTATAAGTGGGACTGAGGGGTTCCTTTAAGGGTTCTATAGGGTTTAGGGTGTCTTTAAGGGTTCTATACGGTTTCGGGTTCATGGGTAGTTGTAAGTGGGGTTATAAGTCCCCGAACATGGGTTATACTTATGGTTGCCCTGCTTATAACCCCACTTATAACTACTCATGAACCTCCAAATACAAGCTCTCCAGCCCGGACATGCCTCAACCCTGAACCCAGGCCTTTTCAAGATTATATGGTCCTAAAGGGAGGGTGGTTCAAGGGCGGAGGGTACAAGGGATCCTTCAGGAACCTGAGGGGAACCTTAGGGAGCACGAGACCATAGGGATCCTAGAACAAGAGGCTTGTGCACTGAAGCCGCGCGAGCTGGAATAGATTTTGAAATCTCAGAAGGGCACCCGCTTCGCAAAGGCCCAAGCACTAGGTGTCACATGCATGTTTCTCTGATCTGCCACAACGACGGCGACACTTTCTTTGGAAAGCCACCGCCGGCGCACAGTTCCAGCGCCAACGCGAAAGTGCTTAAGCACAACAAGAAGCCGGTCATTTGGTCATTTGGGGTGCTTCCCTGCTGATAGAATGTAGACCTAGTGTTCAGGTTTAGAGTAGAGCATCTGGTAGAGGGTGAAGAGGTTGAACGTTTTGGCTTCAGTGCTTCTCTTAGATGGTCCTGACGCCCGACAGTCTCATCCTAGATCAGGCTATCATAAAAACGTAAGCCCCAACGCATGAGCAGGACTGTGGATGTGCCAGAGAAAATTCGACTGGAAGGGTTACTTTGGTTCTCACAAGACTACCCAAGGGTACTGTAAGGTTGCCAATATAGGGGCCTTAATATTATCTACACTACCCTGCTGCGTGTATTCAGCCATGCAGGAGGCAACAAGATTTGGGGGTTCCTTATTCTAATTATACTGTAATACACCCCAAACCCTGTTACCAACTATTATTATTGAGGCCTCTGTATTACTCGTACAAGACATGTCGGCAAGGCTGATCTTCTGAAAGAAATGCGGGATCTGCTGGAGGACCGAAAGCCCTGCAAAAGCCGTGCAAACTAATCTTCTGTTCCTGAAACCTTGCTCCCCCGGAGCCGGCACTGTTTAATATAAAAGAGGGTCCATATACACCACTATTATCATGGAATTAGGTCCCTAAGGCCATAATGAGGATGGTCTTTTGGGACCCAATTCCATAAGGGTAGTATTTGGGAGTTTCCGAAAATTAGGGGGTGCCTTACTTTGGGGTCCTTATAATAAGGCCCTTTTTTCGGAAACTCCCATATATTTAACATCGCAAAGATTCTGAAGCTTCGACATGAGATGTCCATGCGGTTGAAAAGCCTTGGGTTTAGGGTTTAGGGTTGGGTCTGGGATAGACTCTCTGCTTAATGCGAGAAACACTATACCCTAGACTCAAATGCCCGTAACGGCAGTGAGAAAAGGAGCCCACAAAAAACAACTTCAATCCCAAAGCCAGCAAAACAGGGGGGGAAACTTTCCTCTACGACATTGGGCGCATTCGTTGATTTCGTTATGTCCATACTGATCGGTGAAAGCTTTGTTCCAATGGTGCGGCAGCAACGGAGTATTCAGCCACAAAGACTCACATCAACTTAAATTTAAAAATGTCCTACAGATCCCGCAAGTCTTTCTAAGTATCCCCTTACAAAACAGGCACGTCGTGAGCACCAGCCCCTGTTACCTCGACCCCCTACTACGGCGTGTCTTGAGCCCTCTCTACTTGGAGGTTCAAGGGTAGACCCTATAATAGAACCCCTATAGGTCCCCTTTATAAAGGAGCCCTTTAAGGAACCCTAGTTGCTAAAAGTCCCATGATCCTTTAAGTAGACCCTATAAACCCCTCTTATAGTGGAACCCCTTTAAAGGAGCCCTTTGAGGAACCCTAGTTGCTAAGTCCCATGGTCCTTTAAGTAAGCACCGCGTTCTCTACGCCGGCAAGGAGGGAGAGAGCCTCCGCCTCGGTCCTGCCGGCGTTCTGTGGGTAAAAAACGGGCATAAGTCGCGCCGGCCCTTATTGAGTTTTAGGGTCCAGGGTTTAGGGTTTAGGGTTCAGGATTTAGGGTTTAGGGTTTAGGGATGTATGAGCTTTAGAAGATCTTAGGCCCTTGCTGAGTTTTTAGAAGATCTTAGGCCCTTACTTTGTTTTAGAAGTTTTCAGGCCCTTGCTGAGTTTTTTAGAAGATCTTATGTATGAAGATTTTCCGGTACAGAACGCCAACCTAGTTTTGCAGGGCTATCTTAGAAGCTGCCCCCCCACCCTGTAATAGTGCCTATAAGGATTATATGGAGGCCCTATTACATTCCGATTGTACCACTATTGCAGGGTGGGGGCCCCTTCTAAGGGCTATCGTAGGTGGCGTTCAGGAACATAAACATCGAAGCTTGGGGCACTTTTCAAACTCCAGGGGCGGTTTAGGGTTTAGGGTGTAGGGCTAGACTGAAAGGTTCAGCTCCTTGATATATGACCGCTATCACGATTTCAATCCCTCAGAGCTTGCGGTAGAAAATAGCGGTAGTACTGAAACCAGGTTGTGCGTGTGCAAGAAGATCCCACCGATTTAGGTATGGAAGTTTCTGAAAATTAGGGTTACCTTTTTGGGGTCCTTATAGTAAGGATCCATCCTTCTATGTAGGCTACTATATTAGAGTCCCCTATTTTCGGAAGTTGTAGCTAGCCGAGCAGCAAGAGTGTCAGCTGGAGTCATAAGTTCCAGCAGCAGCAAACAAGCAGCAACAGCAGGAAGAGGAGGAGGAATAGTAGTGGTAGTAGTCAGCAGCGACAGCTGCTTCATGCATCTGCCGCCGAGATTTGAGCAAGACCTTCGATGAAGCGATCGAAGAGGAGAAGCAAAAGTGGAGCCGGCCTGATCAAGTAAGGGGTCCGCAAAAATTTGCCTTGGGCTGGAATGTAAGTCAAGCTGAGAGTCAAAGTATGTCGTTGCGGAAAGAAGGAATCAGTCACATGGGAGTCGTTCTGAATCATGGCACCCAACTATCTTGTTTGCAGTTGCTGGGATGATTTTACCTTTCCCGCCACAAGAGGGATGTGTGATGCTCTGTTTGATCACTACCAGCCGCCTTCTCGCAGGTCTTAGATGCAGATGTTCTTTTGCGATTTGAATTGCTTCGGTTATTTATGTGTATGGCGTTTCTGTTTAATATCGCAAGTGTCGCTATGATCTTTCGCTTCAGAAGAACAACCATAAGCACCTGTGTGAACTTCTAAACGGCCTTGCCAGGCTTTGTCCGAGTGTGAGTGTCAACAAAGCGCCCTTGTAGAGCCTTATCAGAAACCTTACACCTGGGAGTTTCCGAAAATAGGGGACGCTAATACAGTACCCGGAATAGTAGGATCCTGATTATAAGGACCCCCCAGATAATGTACCCCCCAATTATCAGAAACCTTGAACCCTAAACCCTAAACCTTAAACCCTAAACCCTAAACCCTAAACCCTGAACCCTAAACCCTAAACCTGATGCCGTGGGAATCTTGGAGCCTTGGCCAGGGCAGAGCGCTTGGACGAGCTGAAGCTGGGACTGCCATAGTGCCATACGGTTGATGATAGACTCCAATATCCCTTAATTAAGGAATATTCCTTAAATTATAAAAGGACCCCTAATATGATTTAAGGAATATTCCTTAACTAAGGGATATTGGAGTCTCTGGGTAGTGCCATGCGGTTGATGATATAAGTCCTGCATTACCCAAAAGAAGGAATATGCCATAACTCCCATAGTCTAGGGTCCTTAAGGTCATGCAGGATTTATATCATCAACAGTAGTGCATGCTTTGGGGTTTAGGGTTTGAAGGTTCAGTCGACGGGTTGGGGCTTAGAGGTTTTGTGCTCAGTGTGGTGTTAATGGCTATTTCTGTTGATGTTGCCGCTCGGCTGGAGTCCGCGATAGTGATAGTGATGGTGATGATGATATCGGTTTTGCTGCTTCGCTTTGCCCTCGCTTAGGAAACAGGCTGATTTTTGTGGGATGCTGCATTCACTTTGTAATTGGCTGTGGTGATTGTTGTATCCAATGGCGCCGCTGGGCAGCAATGACACCGTCCTTCTGTGATTGACTTCGCTCCCGGTTGCTTCGACAGTGATTGCACGCGCGACTGTTGTTACGGCTATTGCTGTTCTTTCCATTACCCGCCTTTATTGTCTATGTCTGCATGGTCCCTAAACCCTTCAACGCCAAACTCGCTATGTGCGAGCGTGAGCGTCGAAGCTCGAGAGTCTGTAATCTCTAGTATGAGTGCGACATCCGCTGCAATCCTCGTCCTTGCTCTTGCTTGTTATCCTTGCAGGTTCAGGGGTGCGACTTAGACTTGGACGGATCCCAGAGAGCCCAATAGCCCTTAATTAAGGAATATGCCAAAGATTCTAATAATATTCAGCCCCCCCTATAACTCAAGTTACAGCGGTGTATCGTGAAAGTCAGGGGTATTGAGCTCTCCTGAGATGTTGCTCAAGTGGTGCTAGCATAGCCATCCTCCAGGGTCATGGGTTTGGGAGTTAGGATTAGGGGGACCCTTGGGGATATAGACCCTCTCAATAAAGCCCCTTTCAAGAGAGCCAGAAGTAGGGTTCGGAAGGGGTACCCTTTAAGGGGTCTCCCTCATCATGCTACCTGTTCTTGACCGGGTTATAGGGACTACTCGAAGCGACTTCCGAGGACTAGCATACGGAGCCTAAGTAATTACTTAGGTAGTGAACGGGGAACTTTAAACTTTTTGAACATTTTGGGGCCCGGTTGTTGAAGAAGAGAGCCGAAGAACCGGGGCAGATACGGAAGGTCTTGAGAAGCAAGGTCAGGAACGAAGAGCGCTACGGAGGAGACAGTCCCGGTCGGAGAAGATGTCAGCAAGTAAATGTTTCGGCTTGGTTGCCAAAAACATGGAACTTAAACCCTAAACCTTAAACCCCCTAAACCCTAAACCCCCAAACTGTCTGAATGCCTTCGCCTGCGATGCCTAGGAGTCCCGTGAGTGCCCAAGTTTTTCACGGATTCACCCTTGCAGCAGCCTTTCCGTACGATGCATCCTGTAGGCCTGATGCATGGTCGTCTTTAACCTGTCTGATTCGTAGTTGGGAATGGGGTTCCTTTAAGGAAACCGTCTTGCTTACTATGGACCCCTATTATGGTACTTCAAATGAAACCCTAGATCCTAAATCCTAAACCTTAACTTCCGAAACCCTAGTCCTGGTCTTACATGGCTTTACCTTCTGTTCGGTGTGTTTTTGTCGGGACTTGGGTGACCCCTGGCTGAACAAACGCGAACCAAGAACCTCGTCTGGCTTGTCCGAGTTGCGAGAGCGTAACTTCCTAAACCCTAAACCTTAATTCCTGAACCCTAAACCCAGTATTTTCGCCGCCTTAGCTCAGGCATCAGGCTCAGGAGGACCTCTTGGCGCAGACGCAGGAGGACCTCTTCGGCGAAGACACTTAAGTAGCTGAGTACCATTTTACCGTTTTTTGGGGGGACGTTATAGTTCTGTGTAGAACTGAAAGTTAAACTTTTTTGGGGGCCTATGAACACAGCAATCAAGGACAGATTCCCCGCGCTTCCAGCCCCCGGCGATGACTTGGCCACAGAGTCGCCAGAGTTGCAGCTCAGTTTTGGGGTGTCAGTTGGCCGGCATAGTTGAAGCTTCATGGGCAGTTACAAGTGGGGGTTTTAAGTCCCCTGATATGGGCTGTAGTTATGGTTACCCTACTTATAACCCTCCTTATAACTACCCATGAATCTCCAAGCAGGTGCATCCAGCAGCACAGTTAGTCACAGCCTTGGCAAGAAGGACAGGCGGATTTTGGTTACCATAGGGGCTTAAATGTAAATAAGTACCAACACTATAACTTTTTTTTGGGGGGACGGGGTCCCTTATTATATCTATGTTACAAGGGGGCCCAAAACCCTTTTCTAATTATTAAGGCCATATTATAGTATCGAAGCTAATGGTTAGTTTGCAGCTCCCGTCGGTCAAGTTAGCAATCGGTGCTGTTGCCCGTGACCGCCACGATGGTCACACCACTACGACGACGGCGACGACTGCTACTACAGTGGCAAGATGCACGCATATTGACAGCGGCAAATCTTCGGAATTGCACAGACACCGTGAGAGTCGGGACGTCAGTACCAAGCAGCAGGGGCAATCGGAGGGCTGCCAGGAGAAACAACTGTCACAGCTTCAGTTCTTTACTTGTGCGGTGGCACCGATCGTCTTGCGGTCGCCGATGCTCGTAGTGTAATTGACCCCCGGGGTGTTTGATGGTTTGGGGCGTTGTGACAGTCCTTATTGATGGTTATGCAATGTTCACGGTGGTGTCGATGCTCATGGTGATGGTGATGCGCACGATGGTAGAAATGACGACGACGTCAACCCCGTTCATGTTTCATGTACTATCGTGCTCATGGCAACAATGATGAAGGTAAACTCATACAGGTCATATAGCTCTGATGCTGGTGACGGCTGCAATACGGATGATTTACCGTTTCCTTCCTGCGCAAGTGTGCTGGTGATGGTGAAGTTGTTCGCCTATGCCAGCGGCAACATGGCACGACCATGGGTGGATTGTCCATCTTGCTGAAATCCTGTAGCACCCGTAGGCGAGGGATCTAAGGGTGACCTCTGACACTTTTGTGCTTTTGCAGCTCAGGTTGTCAAAGGAACCGGCCGATGAGAGAAAAGTGATGGAATTGGATCAACCTGTGCAAGACGACAAAGAGGCCGAGAAGGCGGATGAGCCTGAGAAGGGAAAGCCCGAGCAAGAGGAACAAGCGGAGGAGCCTGAGAAGGGAAAGTCTCCGCCGGAGGAGCTTGTAGAAGAAAAGAAGCCACAGACAGAGGAGCATGAACAAACCACTGCGCAGGAGATGCCCCAAACGGATCAGCTTCAGAAGGAGGAGGACCATCAGGAAGCACCGCAAACGGACAAGGTCGAGATAGAGGAATCCCAAGCAGAGGAGCACCATAAAGAGGACTCCGATGGCGAGCTTCCAGAAACCAAGACGACTGCGACCGCGACTCTTGACGAGGCCCTGTGACAGAAGTTGATGCAGACTGCACGTCAGGTACATCGTTGAGGGGTCTTAAACTGGCTAGACTTGAGTCCAGTGGCAAAAAGGGTTATGTGACGATGGGCTGTGTGGGGCTGTGCTGAGGACTGAGGTGTAGGCTGGGGAGGCTGCGATTGTGTCGGTGGGCGTGAAAGTTTCGGTCTCACTTCACAATTTCAGTTTCGGCTCGTCAAAGTTGCGAGTGTGTTCCGGAGTTGCTATTTCCTCAGCTGAAGCCTGTCCCCCTGTTGAATGGGACAAGTTCGGATCGTTGGATTCTGGCTGTGCAGGGCATCGTATGGGGGCGTCTCTGAAATAAGTCTGCCTTTCAAGCCCTACTTGGAGGATCATGGGACTTAGTAAGTAAGGTTAGAAGTACCTTAAATGGGCTTATAAGTACAGTTACCCTAATTATAACCCTAGTTACTAAGTCCCATGATCCTTTAAGTACAATACCCAAGAATGCCCAATCGCCATCTTCGCAGAGGCGGAGGCGGCGGAGGCTCTGAATCTGGAGGCCAGGGCGATGTGTCGTCACATGCGGAGGGATTTTTTGGCGAGGGTGAGTCTCGAAACTCTCAAGCCCCTAGGACCCCTGAACCCCCCAGAGAGCCCAATACCCCTTAATTAAGGAATATAGCTTAAATCATAATATGAAGGTATATTGCTTAATTAAGGGGTATTGGGTTCTCTGGGCCCTGAACTGCAAACCTTGCCAGGCTTAGTCCGAGAGTGAGTGTCAAAAAAACCCTGAACTCCCTAAACTCCCTAAGCCGGCAAAAACCCTGAGCCTGAACCTCCTTGTCACACTTCGGGCGCATAGTATCGTACGGTACGGTTTAACAGAGTATGGGATAATATGGTATGGTAGAGTATGGTCATAGTACAGTATAGTGAGTTTTATGATCGACACCTGATGTTACCGTACATGTTTGCCGGCAGCAGGTACGGGCTTGACGCCCTATCTAGCAACTTTCGTGCTCTTAGGAATTATGTGGGAGTTCTCCTACAGCAAACTCCAAAGGGATTATTGAGCACATTATTTGTGTTCGAAGGGCCGCAAGGTATCTGTGGTCTTTCCGATCGACCGAGCCTGGTAACGTTAGGAGCCTCGAGGCACCAACTAATATGGGTTAGAAGGGGCCCCCACCCTGTAATAGTGATATAATAGGAATATAATAGGGCCCTAATATAATCCTTATAGTCACTATTACAGGGTGGGGGCAGCTTCCAAAATATGGGCGTTTCCCAAAAGAGGGTGTACCTTATTTTGGTGTCTTTATAGCAAGGATCCTACGATTATATTAGGGTCCCCTATTTCGGAAACCCCCATATAGGGGCCTAAATAATTACCTATACTATTTTGGTGGGTTCCTTATTTTTTTAGACTAGAGTATAGTGGGCCCCAAGACCTTGTTCCAATTAGTAAGGCCCCTATAGTAAAGTGCTCGGGCCGCGCAACTCTCCCCCTCTTGTCTCGAAAAGTGGGAGGCTTCAAAAAGTGGGATGAAGGTAGGTAGAATCCAGGATCTTTTCTGGAAGGAGCCCTTAGAAGAAGTTTCGCAGCGAGCCGGCTTGTTTCGCGATCAGCAGGCCCTCAACCCTAAACCCTAAACCCTAAACCCAATCCCCCTGACCTACACCTCAGGAGCTCCGAGCTTCTTCCATGATGTCATTATATGGGAGTTTCCGAGCAGTAGGGGCTCCTTTAAAGGGATCCTTTAAGGGTTCCATAAAGGGATCTATAGGGGTTCTACAAAGAGTTTAGGGTTTGGGAATTTCCGAAAATTAGGGGCACCTTATTTTGGGGTCTTTATAATAAGGACCCTAGTACTTAGGGTACTATATTAGAGTACCCTATAGCCGGAAGGAAGCTACCATATTAATCTGGTGCCGATTGTCATTTTCAGCAACATTCTCATTATCATATGCCATCATTGTTGTGATGAGGTTGGTTACGATGATGGTGATTTTTTTTTATTGTGAAATGTATGTATGTATGTAATGTTATGTTCGTATGCATGTATGTATACCTATTTGTATGCCGCTCTATCTATCTCTATTCGGCCAAGGAGACCTTCCTGACCAAGCCGGCCCCGGCGCCAACTTCTCAGGAAGTGTCCTGCGTCAGGCAGGGTATCCCAGTCAGTACGGCTTTCGAAGACCACCAAAATACACGACTTTCCTGCACAGTTCTGCCGCTATGCTATAACAGAGCCCTTTGCCGCACTGATGGCCTCAACAGAACACGACACCTCGGAGATTTTTGCCACCGGCAGTGCGGGCCCTCTTAGATAGGACTGGAGCTTTGATACTGGGAGCTTAGCGCTTGAAGTGGCACTTGCTTGTTGCAAGAATGAGAGCGTGAGGAGGCAGATCCCATTCACAGGGGTAAGGTGTTCACTGGTGCCGCAGGGCCTAGACATAGAACTCCCACAGCATGTGTCCTGAACATTTTGGCGATCCAGGTTGCCATCCCTCCACACACACCAGTCGTTTCCGAGTTTCTTGGGGAAGATAAACCTGTTATCCCCACCACGGCTGAAATTCACCGAAACGGGCAGGATACCTTGTGGAGTAAACACATGAAGGAACAGTTTAACTAGATAGATGAAGAGATCAATAGATAGATAGCCAGAGAGTAAGGAAATAAACAAACTCGCGGAGACATGGATAGATACACGAGTAAACATAGGCATAAACATATAAAGGAAGAACAGCAGGAAATACATTGTTAAATACATTTTAAATGCAGAAAGAAACACATAAAGCAATACAGAGGGAAATGCAGCTTTCGATCCCGGAACCAAGACCACAAACCCCAAAGCCTACACCCTAAACCCGGATAAGGCGCTACCGTAGACTCAACCTGAACTCTTCAAAGGCTTAGAGGTTGGGCGTTTGGGGCTTTAGGGGTTTGGGGGTTTAGGTTATAGGGTTAGGGCTCTAGGCTTTAGTACTTGGGTGTAGGATGGTGTACCATATTCAGGGACTTATAACCCCACTTATAACTACCCTAAAACCCTAAACCCTGTAGAACCCTTAAAAGAACCCTAAAACCTATAGAGCCCTTGAAGGAGCTCCAAGTAGAGGTTTAGGGTTTGCGTTTGCTGGGAAACCTTGGCCCACTCCACCGATCGGAGTTCCAACCCGGCCCCAGGTTTAGGGTTTGCTTGCAGGTTCATGGGTAGATATAAGTGGGGTTTAGGGCTCCTTGAAGGGTTCTGTCGGGTTTAAGGTTTTAGGGTAGATATAAGTGGGGCTATAAGTCCCCTAACATGGGCTATAATAATGGCTACCTTACTTATAACCCCACCTATAGCTACCCATGAACCTTCAAGTAGGGTCTAGGCTTCCGCGGGGTCGGAATGTGCCGTGTTATACTTATACAGAAATATGACCCAAAACGCTATTCTATTTCTGAAGGCCCCTATACTAAAACCTCATTGTGGCCCGTAACGAATCCTGTCATAGGAACCTCTTCTAGTTGTCAAGACCCGTACCCAAAGAGCCCAATACCCTTAATTAATGAAGATATCTTTAATATTAAAGTCTTAGTAGCTGTGCGTGGATACACTTTAGGCTTCCTTGGATAAGACTAGCCACTATCAAACTAAAAGTGTACACTTTTGGGGGCTTATGAACTCAGCAACTAAGAAATGACACCCCCTACAGTTTAAGGTATTAAGGGGTAGTGGGCTCTCTGAATATATTGCAATCCTTGTTCCAATTATCAATGCCTGTATGTGCAGTTCCGGAGGTGTCGGGTTCCGATAGGGGGTTGCAAAGGGATCCATGGGACATCTGAGGGTTCGTAAGGGTGTGCACGAGGATGTTTCTAGGAGTTTGTAAGAGATGTAATTAGTGGCGAAGTTGTGGGGCGCTTTTCAAGCCTTTGGAGTAGCCAGTCTAGACGTTAGGATGTTGGCCCTGGAGTGTTTCAGACCTTGTGATTTTCAGGGCTTGAGATTTAGACGCGTGTCACCGTGTTGTGTTGGGCTTGGTATGCGAGAAGCCATCGCCCGAAAGCCTCATCCATCACAGGTATTATATCGATGGCTTCCAGACGCCCATTCTCAACGGCACCTATCAACTCAAGAGTGCATCTTGTCGGCCATTAAGCAAGTCATCCGGCACTAGCCCGCGGATGCAGGACTGATAGCAAGGGGGCTCAGACGATCAACTTTTGACGGCTTTTCGATGTTTCAATACCCTCTATACGGTGTCATGGTCAGTTGTAGTGGCGTTGATTTTTTTGCTATGTTTTGCTCCGCTGCCGCAGCGGCAGTCAATTTTCGCAAACTTTCGTGGGACGTAAAGCTCCGCCGGCACGCTGGCAGGACAGAGCCAACCGAAACGAGTGGCGCTAATCAGGGTGTTCAAAGCCCTACTCTAGGGGCCTTACTAGATAAGAATAGGGTTTTGGGGGCCCAATATACTAGGGTTTTAGGGTTTTGCAGCCGGCCAGTTGCAAAAGAAAAGAAAAAGGTGTTGGTAAACCCTAAACCCTAAAACCCTAAACCCTAAACCCTAAAACCCTAAAACCCTAAAACCCTAAACCCCCCCCCCCTCCCCCCCAAAAAAAAACATGAAAAAGGCTTTGGCTTAGGATCCCCGGGGCCCGGTCCTCCCTTGTGAGAAAAGAGGGTTGAAGCTTCCGCTTCTCGCCGGATCTCACAGCCCTGAGGTTTAGGGTTTAGGGTTTTTAGGGTTTAGGGTTTCTTCAAGAGGCCTGGATGCAAAAGGGTTTAGGGTTTAGGGGTTTAGTTTGGGGTTTAGGGGTTTAGGGTTCAGAGCTTAGGGCTTAGGGTTTTAGGGTTCAGAGTTTAGGGTTTTAGGGTTGTCTTGACCGAGGCGACTTGAGTCCAGTGGCAAAAAGGGTTTTAGGGTTTAGGGTTTAGGGTCTGACCCATGTCCCTCCCTGGCCCAAGTCGTCAAGGACAGGCTTCCCCCTAGGATATAAGACCCGAAACCTTTATTAAACCCGAAACCCCATAAACAAAGCTCTGCTTCCCAAACGCCCAAAACTCCTAGCCCGAAGACCCGAAACCCTAAACCCCATACCCTAAACTGTGAATCCAAAAAGCCCAAACTCCTATATCCCTAAGACCCGAAGACCCGAAACCGCAAGAATCGTCTGTACCTCGCAGTGGTAAACTTTGGATCTCCGAGTAGCAGAGTAGGCAACCTTGAAAGGAGTTTCCGAAAATAAGGGGTACCTTCTTTTGGGGTCCTTATAACAAGGATCCTACTATTTAGGGTGCTATATTAGGGTCCCCTATGTGTATATAATCCCAGGGGTCACCTTTAGCTCCCTTAGGATTTTGGACAAGTGCGATTTCCTGTGAGGGCAAGTACGTGGGCCATCGGCAGACGTATTGGAAGATGTGCAACGCCCGGGCCTCGGGAATCCTACTTAAAGGATCATGGGAGTTAGTAACTAGGGTGATAATTAGAGTAAATATACTTATAATCCCAATTAAGGTACTTATGACCTTACTTACTAAGTCCCATGTTCCTCCAAGTAAGCCCTAAACCCTAGGGTGATTCGTGGGCTTACTGGGAGGATCTGCGCACCGTGGTTTAGGGGTTAAGGTTTAGGGTTTAGGGGTTTAATAGAGGGTTGCAACGTGCTTGGATTGGGGTTGTTAGTAGGTGCATGCCGGGGCAGCAACACATGTAGTGACCTAAATCAACTAACGCCCTAGTTGTTGAGTCCCTTCGTCCTTGAGTAGTCGTGAGATATATAGTTGCCTAGACCCTGAAACCTAAACCCTAAACCCTAACTTGGAGCCTGCCTGCCTTGTGCGAGTGTGAGCGTCGAAACCTTAACTTGTAACCCTTCTTGGGCTTCTGACTTTCAGTGGAAGGCAACTGGCCGTGAAAGGTTTAAGATGTTTCTTTGTTTTGCTGAAGCTGCCAAATTACTCCTTTTTTCGCCAAGCCCCACCCATGACACCAAAGTCTTTAGCCAGAGACCTTCACCAGTTATCCTCCAGACCTAGCTTCCGTCCGCCGCAAACCTTTCTGCTTGGGTTCAGGCTTGATTCCGCTTGAAGCACAACAGGCTTAAGCCCGACACCTCAACGACAACATCCTGAACCGAAGGGTGCTTGGAGGATCATGGGACTTAGTAGGTAAGTCAAAAATGACCTGATTGTGGGGTTATAAGTATAGTTACTCTAATCATAAACCCTAGTTACTAAGTCCCATGATCCTTTAAGTGGCGTCCGAACTTACCTGGTTGGGGTGCAGGTTGATTGAGTTGTCCAAGGCGGTTTGACAGGTCGCACTCTTGATTCTCACACGCACTTGCTAGTAGGACATGGCAAAACAGACCCTGAGCATCCCTAAGCCCAGAACCCCAAACCCTAAAAACCCTGAATGCCAAACCCTAAACCCTAAATCCCAAACCCTAAGCCCTGGGATGTACAGTACAAATCGAGAAGCGTCCCGAGGGTGAGTGTCAAAACCGTGGGACTTGTTTCTCTCCGCCTTTTTATGCGGATCCCTTGTTCCCAACACTTCCCAAAAAACCCACGAAAGGGGCTAAACCCTGAACCCCTGAACTCCTAAACCCTAAACCCCTAAACCCTAAACCCGATAGCTGGCCATCCTAAGAGCTGTCCACCGCCGAGGGTCGCGAGGACCTTGCTAACTAAGGGCCCTTCCGTGTATTGTGGGGTTAGGGCTTTTGAGTTTAGGGTTTCGCGCGTTCGCGTTCAGGATGTTACGCCGTGTTTTAGGCCCCAAAGCCCAAACCCTAAAAGCCCTAAGGCCCAACTGAGAAGCCGTGAACCTTGGCTGCAGGACATGACGCAGGAGGTCTTCATGTTCTTCTACGAGCAAGAGCAGAGGTAGGGATCGGGGTTTATGGTTCTCCACTAATGTAGAAAATCCTGATTAAGAGACTTTGGGCCTATGACCCAAAAATAATAGGGTTCATGTAAGGAAACCGAATAAAGGCCCTAGGTTTCTTAATCAGGTTCCTACATTACCACGCAATCCAATCCAATCCTCTGAGGGTTGGATTCGAGGGTTTCTGGCCACTGAGTCACTGAGCATCTCTATTCATAGATGCCTCGGAGCTACATTCAGTCCCCTCGAGGTAGTACTTCAGCATGGCCTATGTCGCTGCTGCTTCGGGGTGTGCTGCGTTTGAATCAGTCGCACCGCGTGGTTGTCACAATCAGGAAGCTTCGTCGTTTCGGTGTCTACAGTTTTGGGTTCATGAATGTATATTGGGTTTCCGAAAATGGGGGACCCTAATATAGCGCCATAAAAAGCAGGATCCTTATAAAAAGACCCCAAAATAAGGTAGCCCTAATTTTCGGAAGCTCCCTTATGAGTGCACTCTAGACCTTGTTTCGGGCTCGACAAAATGGTTCTCCATGGGTCCCATCCTGTGCGTTCTTAGTTTCGGGGCCCCAACGAAAAAAAAAAAAAACATGTTTCCAAACCTCACTTCAAACCCTAACCTGTTAGATGCCTGCTGAGGTGGCAGCTGTGCCCACTGTATGAGGTGCAGCTCTTATACCACATGCACTGGTGCTGTGAGTGAATTAAATCCAGGTCCATGATGCTTGGCACATGTTGCCGCAATAGAGTGGCCTGAATCATCAGAATCGGGTTTGGGGTTATGTCGCTCTAGCGTTTCATAAGGGGTGCGACAGAGAATAGCACTGCCAATCATTCAGAGCCCATACTGGGAAGTTCATGGGCAGTTATAAGTGGGACTACGCAGGGTGACCATAAAAATACCCCACACTAGGGTACTTCTAGCCAGACATTATAACTAGCCTAAACCCCAGTCCTTTAATACGCTTAACCCTTTACGAAACGTTAAAGGAACCAAATTCAATAATTAACCCACTTATGACGACCCATTTTTCTCCAAGGACAGCCCTTATAGAGCTTTCAGAGAATCTTTACAGAGCCTTTACGGATCCTTAACAGAACCTTGTAAGGGCCTAATATAAAGAACGACCCACTTCTTTATTCCCATGTAGAGACCCTTATAGGAAGCCCCAATAGAAGCCCTGAGAGGAACACTTATAGAGACCCTTTTAGAACCTTTGCTGTGAGTATCATGGGACTTAGTAAGAACGGTTATCAGTACCCTTTTTGGGGTTCTAAATATAGTTGCCCTAATTATAACCCGAGGTACAAAGTCCCATGATCCTTTAGGTAGACCCTATAAATCCCCTCCTATACAAGAGCCCCTGTAGATCTCTTTATAAAGGAGCCCTTTACAGCATGACGCGAGTTACTAAGTCCCATGACCCTTTAAGTACGGCTCTCCAGAGAGCTGAAGACCCCTTGAATCAGCACGCGAGCCCTAGGAAAGCGTTCATTCAAGGGCCCCCGTCCTTTAAGGGTTTAGGGTTTTAAGGGTGCAAGGGTTTCTGGCTTCGGGTTTAGGGTTTACTTGGAGGTTCATGGGTGTTATAAGTGGGGCTATAAGTCCCCTAATAATATGGGTTGTAAGTATAGTTACCCTACTCATAACTCTAATTATAACTACCCATGAACCTCCAAGCAAGGGTTTTTCACCCCTTAACTATGGAACACACCCTTGCATTATGTTAAGCCCCCTTACATTCCGTAATTGAGGGTATTAAGCCCGGTATAATTGAAGGAGTACTCCTTAAAGAAGGTTGCTGGACTCTTTGTTTGAGCCTGCTGCGCAAAGGTGGGGAACTACGATCCGGAACAGAGCATGTTCAAACAAGCGAAAGAGCCACGGCAGCAGGGTCTGGGTATAGGTGTAGTATATGTTTTCTAAACGGTCCTATAAGGTTTCTTTAAGGGTTCTTGAGTGCCAGAGTCGAACAGCTTTTTGAGCAGATCCGCATTTCATTATCCAATACAAGTTTACACCTTTTTCTCCCTGGTCCTTAAAAGTCCCGGGGTTGACCTGGCAAAAACTCCACATACCCGAGAGTGGAAGGAAACCTGCAAGCATATGTCTCAACGTCGCCTCAAGCCTTGCGAGCATTGCCTGCTGGTGCGAGTGTGAAAGTCGAAGCCTGGAAACTCTACTTAAAGGATCATGGGACTTAGTAACTAGGGTTATAATTAGGGGAACTATACTTCTAACCCTAATAAAGGTACTTATAACCTTACTTACTAACTCCCATGATCCTCCAAGTAAGCCCCACCTGAAACTGTAAAACCCCAGAATCGCCCCGAAGCTTCAAATCCTACAGGTCTGAGTCAAAACCCGCCGACCCTTAACGCAGATCCCCGAGCCCAAAATCCTGTTTCCTAAACTTCACTCGCTTGGAACTTGTTTGCGAGTTCGGGGATGCGCTATCCCACAACTTGTGCCGGTTTGGTGACTGTGGTTGTGCGTTGTTTCGTCATGTGGAACGGGCTTTTCCTTTCGAACCCGCACACGCCCGAAATCAGTGTGGTCTCTGCTGTGTGGCCTCGCCGGCTAAGCAGGTATAAACAAAAACTTTACCCACTGCCCGTAAAGCTTAAGCCCTAAACCCTAAAGCACAACCCCTAAACCCCAAACACCCTTATAGTAACCCTTATAGTAATCCTCATAGATCCCTTCAAAAAGGAACGCTCTAAAGGAACCTTAAACCCCTAAACCAGAAGAGGCCGGCACTTCGAGGGTCGGGGGACTTAGTAACTGGTTATTTTTAGGGACTTAAAAGTACCATAACCCCAATTAGGGTCCCTTTTAGGGCACTTATAAGTCTACTTACTACCTACTTACTAAGTCCCCCGAACCTCCAAGTAAGCCCCAAGCCATCGCGCGAAAGCCAAGGATGGAGAAGGACGAGGCCTACAGGGGAGGGTGTAATATAGGAACCTTAAATCTTTACCTATTACTTTTTTTTTGGGGGGGGGTCCTTATTATAGTTATAGTTTAGTGGGGTCCCAAAAACTATTCTAATTCTTAAGGCCCCTATGTTACACGACCTTCATAACTAGAATGGGGTTTGGGGGAAGGTATGTTTACAATATTCCGACCCGACAGGAGGCGTTAGTGCTGACCACTCAAAACCTCGTCGTGGATGAGGGTTTAGAATCCTGGCCAGATGCCTAATAACTTGTGAGCCCGACCAATTTTGGCCCAAGAAGCTTTAAATCACAAAGCCGAGAATTCTGACAGATATCGGCCCTGAACCCCAAAAGAGGAACACGGAGCAGGAGCGCAAAAGCCGGAGCAGGAAAGGGAGCGGGAGCAGGAGCAGGAGCAGCAGCAGTAGTAGTAGTAGTAGGAGTAGTAGGAGTAGGAGTCGTAGTACTAGTCGTCGTCGTAGTAGTAGTAGTAGTAGTTGTAGTTGTAGTAAGTGTACGTAGTAATCGTCCTCGTCGTCGTAGTCGTAGTAAGCAGTAGTCGTCGTCGTCGTTGTAGTATGAGTAGCAGCGGTAGGGTGGATGGTTAGCAGTCTTTTGCAGAACTGGGCTTTGTCTCACCGGACAATCTTCCAGGCGGTTTGCTTCTATGTGGTTTAGTAGGGGGTAGAGAGTCAAAAGATGTCGTGAGATGTAGCGGCTGCACAGATTCAATGTTGAGGTTTTGTTTTTGGGTGTTGGCGCAAGGTGGCTTTCGGCTCGAGGTGTTCGGTGCAACCCCAAACCTGCAGTCAAGCCTGAGACGCGAAAGCGTCACATCCACAAAGCCATGCCAACGCGCGCTCCGAAGCCATCAGTACAGAAACATCATGAACACGCGAATTTCCTGTCCCAGCAAGGGCCGAATTGATCAGATGCACGAACGATGTCTCAAACTGTTGCAGCTGAACCCGAAACCTTAAACCCTAATCCCTGATATGCTATATGTCCTTGCGAGGTAGGAGGGAAAAATCCTTGATAAGTCTGACGAGTTCGAGTGTGAGAGAGCAGGCTCTAAACCCTGCTTCCCTTAAGGATCCGAGCCTGGGTTTCCCGTGTAGAAGTCGACCTAATGTAGGGGTCTTGATAATTAGAACAGGCTTTTGAGGGTTCCTGATTATACCTTCCGAAGCTTCGGAGCGTTATAATTATGGTTTGATATCCCCCAAAACCCTATTCTGGTTCGTAAGGCCCTTACAGAGTCGGAGGCCTGGCCTACAGCACGGCAGAGGAGCGAGTTTGGAGAGAGTTCGTCAATGGCGCGTGGGTGCTGGCAGAGTTGCATATCAGCCCGGGGCCCAAGAACGATCCCCTCTGCTCCTAAAAAAAAAGGTGTCAAACCCTTATCCCTAAGACTGTGTGTCACCTAGTGCTGCTAAGCTCCTTGCGTGTTGCACGCCAAGTGCGTCCTCAAGACCAGCCGGACGGGAGCTAAAAAACCCTAAGTCCTACCAGGGCTTGGGTCCCATCGAAGTGTGTAAGTTTAGGGTTTACGGTCCGTTTTCGTCCGGAAAGCAGCATGCTGGTTCCCTGCGGCATGCTAAAATGGAGCCAAGCCTGCATCAACCTGAACACAGCAAAGTCAACATTTTCTCTGCATCGAGAAGACATGGACCCTAAACTTTGGGCCAGCCAGAAGGGACCACAAGGAGACTCAGTTTACTATAGAAGCCTAGATAATTGCCAACATTATTCCTTAGGCTTCCTTATTATGCATTGAAAGGAGCCCAACGCCCAATTCTAATCATCAAGACCCCCCACACTACTTGGAGGATCATGGGACTTAGTAAGTAAGGTTATAAGCGCCCTACTTGGGGTTATAAGTCTAGTTACCCTAATTATAACCCTAGGTACTAAGTCCCATGATCCTCTAAGTGGACCCTAAAACCCCTCTTATAATAGCACCCCTATAGATCCCCTTTAAAGGAGCCCTTTAAAGTATAACCCTAGTTACTAAGTCCCATGATCCTTTAAGTAGGGTTTAGGGGGTCGCAGAGCTTTCTCAGCCTCCAGCTCTCCCCCGCGTCCTTCCGCTGTCGAACTGCCCCCCCAATCTTTTCCTTGAATTTCGGATTGATACCTCGGCGCTAGTAACTAGGGTTATAGTTAGGGTAACTATACCTATAACCCCAATTGAGGTACATATAACCTTACTTACTGAGTCCCATGATCCTCCAAGTCGGGTTCCGCCTTGCTGTGCATTGGGTTTTGGGGGGTGTGGGGTTTCGCATCGGCAGAGCCCGACAGAGGCTGCGACCAGGGCAGCGGCAAATTCGATGCCGCACCAGAGCCGCACCAGACTGAGGTGCATCGGCTCCGTCGCTAGCTAGGGCTTATGGTGCAGGGGTTTAGGGTTTTGGGTTCAACCTTTAACCTTTGTTCCACGTAGATAAGCTCAAGTCTGAAACATGACATGCTGCAAGGTTTCCTGAACATGCCAGGGTCAGAAAGGCCATGCAACCAGTCGTGCGGAGCTTGCTTACTTCAAGATAGAGCCCATAGCGCTTTAAACCGCGAACTCTGAAAGCCCTCAAGCTACCCAGGAACCTCTAAGTAAGCTTTAATTTCTAGCAGGTGAACCCCTTTGCTCTTTATGCAGCAATGATCTACTTCGGTGCAATGTTGTATGGGCAGCAGCATGACACCCGCCCTCAACTTAAGCAGTTGGCTTAGGGACTCCAAAAGGACATAAGCATGTATAAGCATTTTATGGATATATCCCTACCTTATTGGGCTTGATTATGGGGCTTATGTGTGTGTGTTATCCCCATTTTAAGTTTTGCTTGTGTGCTTTTGGGGGCCCTACAAGAGGATCATGGGACTTAGTAACTGGGGATATAATTGGGGTAACTATACTTATAACCCCAATTGAGGTAGTTATAACCTTACTTACTAAGTCCCATGATCCTCCAAGTATTGCCGGCCTGCGATGCTGCATGGATTGTCGCCTTGGTGGCTCCGAGTGCCCGAAGTTCGGTCAACCGAATGGTCCTGCAGAATTTCTCAGGGAGCCCGGTTACCCCTGAAAAAAGGAATACAGCTCGGAATAAACTTTAAGTCTTGACGTTGAGTTAGAGGGAGCTTAGGATTATGGCTTATGGTATTTCCTTACTTCAGGGGCCTCGCGCTTTCTGGGCTACGCTTAAATGTGCCAAACCCCCTAAGAGGAACCCCAAAACCCTAAACCCGAGACCCTAAACCTTAGACCCTAAACCCTGAACTCTAAACCTTAGACCCTAAACCCTAAACCTTACACTCCGGTTGCTGGAGCAGTTTTTCGAAGTCCACGCCTGGTTCTGCCGAGTTGCAACTGGGGAAGCCCTGAAAAAAAGGGGCCTCAAACATTACCCAAGGGTTCTTTTAAGGGTACAAATAAGGGATCTATAAGGGTTACTGTAAGGGGTGCAGGGGCCGTAATAGTTTCCAATACTATTTCGGAGGTTCCTTCTTATAAATATAGTATAGTGGGCCCCAAAACACTATTGTAGTTATTAAGGCCCCAGCAGTAGGGTTTGGGCCTAGGGTTTAGGCATTAGGGAGCTTTGGGAATTGTGGAAACCCATTGCTTTGGCCGAGTTGCCGAGGCAGAGTTGAACTTGAAGGGCCAAAAGCCTGAAACCTTAAGCCCCAAGATTTCGAGGGTTTGTGTAGGAGTTCTGTCAGGTCTACATCGAGTTTTACGAGGCTTTTGTACAGTGCTATAAGGGGTCTTTCTATCAGAGCTGTTTCGGGGTGTTGCCAATGGCTGTTTGTGAACGGCATAGAGGATTGAACATGAGTCAAGTTCTCGTGGCCTGGAGCTGTCTCATGCAGTTCCCGTTCCCCTAAAAACCACACGTCGACTTGATTCGACGAGCAGGCGTAACATGTACAGCCGACTGCTTGTGCTCTCGCGTTTCAGCAGGTAGGTAGGGATTACTACTACTGCCATTATCACCATTATCGCTTCTACTACTAATACTACCACTACTACTACCACTACTACTACTACTACTACTGCTGCTACTACTACTACTACTACTACTACGACTACTACTACGACGACTACTACTACTGCTACTGCTACTACTACTACTACTACTACTACTTCTGCTTTCGCTGCTGCTACTACTGCTACTACTGGTACTACTACTACTACTACTACTACTACTACTACTACTACTACTCCTACTACTCGTATAACTATTTACTACTAGTACTACTAATTACTACTGCTGCTACTACTACTACTACTAATTACTACTGCTGCTACTACTACTACTGCTACTGCTACTGCTGCTGCTGCTGCTGCTACTGCTACTGCTACTGCTACTACTACTGCTACTACTACTACTACTACGACTACGACTACGACTACTTCTACTACTACTACTGCTACTTCTACTGCTGCTACTTCTACTTCTACTACTACTGCTACTACTACTGCTGTTGCTACTACGTACTACGTACTACGTGCTACGTACTACCTACTACCTACTACCTACTACCTACTACGTCTACTACTACTACTAGCCACCCCCCCCCCCGCCCCTACCAACCGCCTCTTTTACATACTCTTGTAACCCACATCCGTTTTACTCGGTATTTACAGCACTTTCGTCATGTAGGAACATCTTATGAAGCTAGAAATTTCACCTGCGAGTTTTCAAACTCCAGCATCCGATCCGATTGTGGATTTTTTTGTTGTGGGGGTGCGTGGGTGTGCGGGAAGAATGAAGTCGAGATTGTTACGCGGACACCTCGAATTGTTACGCGGACACCTCGAACAACATCTCCGCAAGAGCCATTTTACTTGGTATTTACAGTACTTTCGGGATGTCCGCCATCTTATAAAGTTGCCAAGCCTACCTCTGGACTTTTCTACGTTGTCTGTTTGCCTTTGCGAGGGCTTTCAGCGAAAACTCGAAATTGGGTGGGGGAAGGCTTGTTTTACTCGGTCTTTAAAGTAGTTCATCTGGTATGTTAAATCTTCGTCATCATCATCATCAACAGCGAACATCATCACGACTTGAACAGAACAGAGAGGCATGCAGATTGCGACTGCACGTGTCTCGCAGGTTTTTTTGGAGCTGGCAGTCATTGCTTGGCGCGTGTCCCTGCAAGGTTTGGTGGGGCTAGCAGTCAATGGTTGGCGTGGAGGCTTGAGCTACTAGGAGCAGTTCCTGTGGATATTCGCTGGCAACTGTTCGAGGCTGCCTGTACGTTATCAGCCCCCCCCCCCCGCCCCACACCCCCCCACGCATGCAATCGCATCATGAGCATAGCATACAAAGCATCCTGGAGCATCTGGGCTAGTAGGAGCAGTTCCTGTCGATATTGGGTGGCAACTGTTCGAGGCTGCCTGTACGTTATCCGCCCCCCCCCCCCCCACCCCAAGCAACGCATGTAAAAGGGGGTGGTTGGTAGGGGGGGGGGGGGGGCCGCCTACTACTACTACTACTACTACTGCTACTACTACTACTACTGCTACTACTACTACTACTACTACTACTACTACTACTATTACTACTACTACTACTACTACTACTACTACTACTACTTCTGCTGTCGCTGCTGCTACTACTGCTACTACTGGTACTACTACTACTACTACTACTACTGCTACTACTACTACTACTATTACTACTGCTACTCCTACTACTCGTATAACTATTTGCTACTAGTACTACTAATTACTACTGCTGCTACTACTACTACTACTGCTACTGCTACTGCTGCTGCTGCTGCTGCTGCTACTGCTACTGCTACCGCTACTCCTACTGCTACTACTACTACTACGACTACGACTGCTTCTACTTATTCTTCTACTACTACTACTGCTACTTCTACTACTGCTACGTCTACTTCTACTACTACTGCTACTACTTCTGCTGCTGCTAGTACGTACTACCTACTACCTGCTACCTACTACCTACTACCTACTACCTACTACTGCTACTACTACTACGTACTACGTCTACGACGTACTACGTCTACTACTACTACTACTGCTACTACTGCAACTACTACTACTACTACTACTACTACTACTACTACGACTACTACTCCTGCTACTACTATTACTACTACTACTACTACTACTACTACTACTACTCCTGCTGCTGCTGCTACGACTACTACTACTACTACTACTCCTGCTACTACTACTACTTCTACTACTACTACTACTCCTTCTGCTGCTGCTACTACTGCTACTACAGGTACTACTACTACTACTACTACTACTACTACTACTACTGCTACTGCTACTGCTACTGCTACTACTACTACTACTACTACTACTACTCCTGCTGCTGCTACTACTACTACTCCTGCTGCTGCTACTACTGCTACTACTGGTACTACTATTACTACTACTACTACTACTACTACTACTACTACTACTACTACTACTACTACTACTACTACTACTACTACTACTACTACTACTACTACTACTAGCTTGGGGTTTAGAGGTGAGGGCCTCGCAGATCCAGCAACTTCGGCTCTGCTGGGCTATTGTTAAGCAGTTCAGTTTAAATTTCCAATATAAAGCACCATAACATTTACTATAGAACCGTATTATGGTAACTCAAAACCCCCCAACAATTCTAGAACCCTTATAGGAACCTTAAAGTGAACCCTTAAGGATCCCTTAAAGAATTATGGTAACTTAGCATAAAATTCATTAGCAAGAACCCAGTCTATGCAGGTGCCAGGCACTCCGGGCCTACCGCCGATCGGAACGTGGTCAGGGCAGGGAAACATGCAGCCGCTCCGACGCACTGGTTCAGGGTTTGAGGGGTTGGGGTTTGAGGGTTTAGGGTTTGAAGGTTTGAGTCTTTAGGGTTTAGTGGACATGCGGCCTCCCCGACGCACTAGTCTACCCGAACCCTTATCTAGACCCTTATAGAAGCCCTTATAGGAACCCTGAAATCCTAAACCCAAGACCCCGAATAGAACCACCGGATCCGTGGTCAAGGCCCTAAGCAGTCGTCCATGATGACAGCAACGCTAGCAACAAAAGCCGCAGCCGTAGAACGAACAACAAGAATAGCACTAGCAACGAGACTCTTTCTTGAGAAACTCCACGAAATCTGTTTGCCAAGCCGTGGTCTTAGCCATGGCGGATTCCGAGAAGCAGATGGAGATGAAGGTAAGCCTCAAGAAGAGTGTTGGCTTCTTCATCCGGGCGGCCTCTGTGCCCTGGATAGCCATTGGGGGAATGTTAAACTTTCTGGCCTTATTATCCTTATTCATTTGCTCTATCTTGAAAGTTTAAGCTTTTTTTGGGCCCGGTTATTGCAGAAGAGAGGTGTTCCTCCAGGGTGCCGACGCCCGCGAGGCTTCCGACGGCGTCATGGCCCGACCAGCTCGAGAGGCAGTGGAGGAGCTCAAGGTTTCAGGCCTGGGAGATGCCATTTCTGTGGCGATCGCCGTTGCGCAACGCATGGAGGCCGACGGCTTGGCAGAAATCATCGGGGTACAGACAGAGTATCTTTGTTCATAGTTGGGTATCATTTTGTTTTTTATGAGTACTTAAACCCTATAAGGAATAAACATGTGCATGTTTAATCTTATCCCAACCGTGAACTTAGGTATCAGGAGATGTCCGGCATCTTCACGCCACGGATGATCATTCAACTCAGGCGGCAGTTTCGACCGAGCCTCGGTGAGGAGGGTGAAGTGAGTGTAGCCACGTGGAATCTCGCCGCCATCAACAACAATCCGTTCGAGTATTGGGTCAGCCATTCGGACGAATCCTACAAGGAACTGATGGACCAGGTGTTATAGGGGCCTAAATTTACCCATGGTATTTTGGGGGGTTCCTTATTGCAATTATAGTATAATATACCACCAAGCCCTATTCCGTAAGACCAGGTGGAGAGCTTCATCGATGCACCCGGTGCCCGGGATGTCCCAGTGGCCGAGGTCTTCCCTTCATCGCTGTTTCAGGAGCTGCTGGGTCTCTAGGCATCCAAAAGTGGGCCCTTTTCACTTTTTGTAAGATGTAGGGTTGGGGTCTTTAGGGGTTTGGGGTTTAAGGGTTTGGGGGTTTAGGCCTGGAAGCAAAAAAAGGTTCCTTATGAGTATAAAGTTCCCCAGTATTCAGTATACCAAAAAGGGAGCCCCTTTTTCTTCCTAGGCTACTGGGCATCCGAGGTCTTATGAAGGCTGAAGGCTGGCAAGGTCTTGACAAGGTAACTGCAGTCTGGGAGTCCGACTTCTCAAAGAGGAAGATCATCTCCGGGGTACTCAAGGAGAAAGAGCTTGGTGCAAAGCGATTGTGCTCCATGCCAGACCGGTTCACCAACACCATCAACATCGCGTCAGGAGGCCCCCAAACCCTACTAATTATTGAGGCAGCTACCATATAGAACCCTACTTTAGATCCCTTATAGAACCCTCTAAAGGACCCCTTTACAGGGGACCCTGTTCTATGAAACCCTAAACCCTAAACCGAAGGCCCGGTCTTCAGACCGACGGTGATCAACCACAGCGCGAACAAGCTCAGTTCTGTGGCTTTGTGGTGGCCCCAATGGGTGGACTTCATGTTCAAGGGGCCCCTAGAGATGCTTAACTTAAAGGATCATGGGACTTAGTAACTAGGGTTCCTTAAAGGGCTCCTTTATAAAGGGATCTACAGGGGTTCTATTATAGGGTCTACTTAAAGGATCATGGGACTTAGTAACTCGGGTCATAAATAGGGTAACTCTACTTATAACCACAATTAAGGTACTTATGACCTCTTGGTAGCTGAGTGGGTACACTTTACACTTTTTGGGATAATATTTCCCACTGTAAAACTGAAAGTGCATAGTTTTTGGGGCTTATGAACTGGGCAACTAAGGATGCGCACCGGCAACAACGGGGGCACGAAGAGGATACGACCTTGCGAGATGCTCAGCACCATTAAGAAGGCCAAATACCCCGCGATCACCGAAGAGGAGGAGGCCATCTCCGTCCCACTTCAATGCCTATGCTTAGCAATCTTCGATGCGATCCTGGTCCACATGATGCAGGTGTTGTCTCCAGATGGCCACTGGCTACGGATAAAGGAATCGATCTGCAATGCAACCTTCCGCAAGAAGAGTGGCATCACCACCAGAATACTTCAAAGCTACAGCGGATGCGCTGTGATCTGTTTGCAGGAAGCTTCTGAAGCTTACTTGCAGAGCCTTCGGCAGAGCAGCCTTGCGAAGACGCATCACATCGTGATTCCTGAGAAGGTGGACGGGCAAAGAGATCAGAATTCGGCGTTGCTGCTAAGTCGGATAGCTTTCCCCATGGGCGCCGAGAAGGAGATCACGGATGACGTTGTCGCAGCGGTTGAAGGAAGCAAGCTGGAGGTCGGAGATCTCATCGCCGTGCGGGCGACGCACAGCTCGGGACGGCGCCTTCTTGTCGCATCCTTCCACGGTGACACAAACGGTCAGGCAACGGCGCCAGTGGTTAAGGCACTGCAAGGAGCCCTCTCGGGCGATATGCTGCTTTTTGGCCTGGATGCGAACACCTACCTCAAGGGCAGCACCTCGCTCTACGGTGTGCAGGACTTTCTCCAAGAGTGCCGAGGGCGTGACTTCCAAGTCTGCTGGCCGGAGGGCGTGGACATGTCCGAGTGCCTAACCACCTGCAATGCACGGACCTTCCTCCAGCCGCAGCTGAACAAGGCCCTGGGCTTCGGAGTACCATACTTTGTGTACTTTTTTCTTAAAGGAACCATTTTTGAAAGAACAGCTTATGCTTTTCTCTCCCTGGTTACTTAAAAGCCCGGAGGCCTGTCCCAGCGCAAGGAAGCTGGAGATGGGTGACGTCAACCCAAAGGACCACATCGTCTTCAGTCGTGAAGCCTTCGAGTCCGTCCGAGTGATCAAGGACAACACGGGCCACGGGGAGTACGTCGAAGGAGTGTGCTTCCCCTCGCTTCGATTTCCAAGTGACCATGGGCTAGTCGCTGCTGTTCTGCGGCCGAAGCTTTGACCCGTTCGTTTGCAGTGTATGTATAAAGTATCGATACTCCAGTTTTGCTCAGCAAGTGACCAGCAAAAATCGCATGCCTCAGGCACAGGGCAGGGCAGTTACAGGTAGGTTCAAGCCGAAGAACTCCGAGAAGTATTGATTTTGTTTGCACCTCCGGATCTCTAGTTTGACGGATGTGGACGTGACTTTTGAAATTCGAGACTAGGACAAGCTCAATGACTTAGTATCGAAACAGTAGACTGCTGTGCTGCAGAAGGCCACATGTGCCCTCTGTGGCCACCTTGGGACGCTGCACCGTTCATATCTCCCCTATACTTGCTTGGTTCTTCTACTGGAGGTGCTTGTGTCGGTTGTAACGTGTGCTTTGGCCCTTCCCTGGGCATCAAAATAGCCCAAAAGCCTTATAGAGTATGGGCTTTGAGCCCAAAAGCCTTAATATATGAGTCCTTAGATGCCCCTCTTGGTGTTACAGTAGCAATCTCAGCGGACTTATTGCCTGAAACCATCCCAGCCTGGAGCGAAATGTGTGAATCCGAAGTCGAACTATCGTCTCCTTAGGATTCGTTCTTGATTTTTTGTTCATATAAACCTAAGGGAATATTTTAAGATATACTTTGTCACTATGGTTCTAAGGGGGGTATAGAGAACCCCCAAGTCCCATGAATCTCCGAGGGCACCTCAGACGCCGGCTCTGGCCGCGGCCTCAGCGCAATTTTGGTGAAGTGGGGGGCTTATGGGTTTAGGGATTAGGGTTTTCGGGTTTAGGGTGAAGGGATGGGGGTGGAGGGTTTAGGGCTCGGTGTTCCTTGAAGGACTTTGTGAGGATTGCACGGTTTCGGGGTTTTAGGGTGCTTGTGACTTTGATGTAGGGCCATTGGGATAGGCTTTCTCTCAGGGTTCCTTTTTTGTAGGGTTCTATACGGGTTACTGCGAGGGTTTAGTCGAGGCAGGGCCTTCATAACTAGAATAGGGTTCCTTCAAGAGAAGGGGCTATCAGGTGTGTTTTCAGGGCTTAGCAGAGGGGAATCAACAAGTTAGAGTAGGAGTATGTTGTAGTATAGTTATATTGAAGAGCCCTCGGGAAGAATATTGGTAGACGAGGTAGGTGTAATTCGTTGTGGTATTGCCTTGTAGGTGCGTGCCTGGCATATGTCGGCATTGCCTGCTGCTTCAGGGGCGGCTTGCTTTTTGTTTTCATGAGGGGCCTGAAGGGTTTAGCTGCACATGTTGCCTGGCGCTGCTAGACCGTCTGGATGCAATGGCAGAGAGAGGGAGAGAGAGAGAGAGAGAGAGAGAGAGAGAGAGAGAGAGAGAGCGAGAGAGAGAGAGAGATTGCCTCGTAGCTCCTATTGCGGTTGTACAACGATATTTACCCAAGCTTTCTTCCATTAGCCGCATGTGCCGTATCTGCCGAGTCGCTGCATGTGTGTGGACAACTTTGTCGTTTCTGTGAAGCGCAGGTGCCGGGTACACCTAACCTGCCGCCGCTGCAGCAGCCACTCAGATGCGATTGGTCGATAAAACGCATGGGTTGGATTCATGTGAACTGATGAGCAGTTGCGCAGAAGTGGCGCAAGAACACCTGATCTGTGATCACGGGATCTCTCGACAAGGTCATGCTGACGCGAGCCTGCTGACAAAACAGACCTGATCAACTGATGCCGGAACTGATGAGGTTGCCGCCAACTCCAGCGCAAGCCTTCGCCGATGCCTCATTGTATGATGGTGAGGGCATGCCTGCAGTGAATAGACTCATTGTCATTGCAAGCCTGAGGCTTGTAGGGTCTTGAAGAATATGTTGTTAGGGTGGTGTGAGTTGTCACATCAACCGTTGTTGACAATGAAAGTTCTGACATATTATCGCCGCTCGCAGGCGCTTTGTTTGTGGCATGGCCCGGACGTGCAGAGTTTTGACATCTGCTGAGCCCTGCACCAACTCGGTCAATTTTGTCGATTCTGTGCAGGGACAGGTGCCTGGTACCCCTGGAATGCCGCCAATGCCGCAGCAGCTACTCAGATGTAATTGGTCGACAAAACGCATGAGTTGGATTCATGTGAACTGATGAGCAGTTGCACAGAAGTGGCACAGGAACACCTGATCGGTGAGCAAGGGGTCTCTCGACAATGTCATGCTGACGCGAGCCTGCTGAGAATGCAGAACAGATCAACCGATGCCAGAACTGACGAGGTCGCCGCAAACTCCAGCGGCAGCCTTCGCCGATGCCTCATTGTATGATGGTGAGGGCATGCCTGCAGTAAAAAGACTCGTTGTCATTACAAGCCTGAGGCTTGTAGGGTCTTGAAGAATAGGTCATCAGGGTGAGTGCACATCAACCGGTGGTGACAGTGCAAGTTCTGACATCAACCGGTGGTGACAGTGAAAGTTCTGACATATCATCGCTGCTTGTTCGCTTTGTTTGTGGCATGGCCCGGACGTGCGGAGTTTCGACATGTGCTGAGCCCTGCACCAACTCGGTCAGTTTTGTCGATTCTGTGCAGGGGCAGGTGCCTGGTACCCCTGGAATGCCGCCAATGCCGCAGCAGCTACTCAGATGCGTTTGGTCGACAAAACGCATGAGTTGGATTCATGTGAACTGATGAGCAGTTGCACAGAAGTGGCACAGGAACACCTGATCGGTGAGCAAGGGGTCTCTCGACAATGTCATGCTGACGCGAGCCTGCTGAGAATGCAGAACAGATCAACCGATGCCAGAACTGACGAGGTCGCCGCAAACTCCAGCGGCAGCCTTCGCCGATGCCTCATTGTATGATGGTGAGGGCATGCCTGCAGTAAGAAGACTCGTTGATACTCGTTGTCATTGCAAGCCTGAGGCTTGTAGGGTCTTGAGGAATAGGTCATCAGTGGGGTTATAAGTAGAGTAACTATAATTATAACCCATGTTAGGGGACTTATAACCCCACCTATAACTACTCTAAAATCGTAAACCCTATAGAACCCTTAACAGAACCCTAAACCCTATAGACGCCTTAAAAGGAACCCTAAGCCCCACATTATAATTACCCATGAACCTCCAAGCAGGCTGCTTAACAAGCTGAAGTATCGGGTTGAAGTTGCTAATCCAAAGAGCTCGTGATCCTGGGAAGGTCCATGAGCTTTTCGGTAGGCACAAGCAGGCGTATGAGTACCCGGAGGCAGGCTTGAGGCAACTTCAGCTGTATATATATATATATATATATATATATATGTATATATATATATATCTTTATACATATAAAGATAGATAGAGAGTGATATATATATATATATATATGTATATATGTATATGTATATGTATATGCATAAACAATACCTATGGGTCACATAACCCGGCTTACGTTTGTTGATACGTGTCGCCTCGCCATGATGACGAACCAGCGCACCGATTCGGCACAGCTTTCGGGGATTTTCGGGTTTGGGGTCTAGGGTTTAGGGTTTAGGGTTTAGGGGTTTAGGGGTTTAGGGGTTTAAGGGTTTAGGGCTTTGACTGCGGACGACATGGTTTCGAATTCCAATCATGTGTCACGTGGGACCATCTGTGTCCTGCAACCGGGCTTGACGTTTCGAATGCCTGGGAGAGAGAGAGAGGGTTTAGGATTTTTCGGGTTTGGGGTCAATGGTGCTGCAGAATATGCCTGACCTCTTTCTGCAGGGTACCCGGCAGTCGCAATAGGCCTGGATGCAAAAGGGTTTAGGAAGTTTAGGCATTAAGTAAGTAATTAAAGGATTATGGGACTTCGTAACTAGGGTTATAATTAGGGTATTTAGACTTATAACCCCAGTTAAGGTACTTATGACCTTACCTACTAAGTCCCATAATTCTTTAAGTAGTTGGGGTTTTCAGGCTCGGGGTTGGGGTGGGAACGGTCCTTTGAACTCCCAGCACTGCATCCAAGCTTCACAACAAATCCAAAAACCCGCTAAACCCTGAGCCCGAGGCGCCTGGCTTCCAGCAGCCGCCTTTCTGCTGAAAGGGGGTAGTTGAGGGAAGTCACAGGATTTCGGGCGTCATGTTGCGGGGTGTCTCGATGAGTCGTAAGTTGCACTTCCGGGCATCTGTCCCTGCTCCTGTTTTCTTCACCGGCTCAGGCTGCAGAAAGGCTGTAGAAAAAGCTGTTGTTGGAGGTGGCTAACCAGGATGCAAAGATGTCCCTGGCAGCCCCGTCATTGCCAAAACGCCTTCTTCTACATTACAATGTTGTTTTGGCTTGGGGATCATGGTGTCATACGTGCAATGCCTTGAATGAAGATTCAGAAAGAAAGAACCCTGGATCCGCCCAGCCTAAAGGCCTAAACGAATAATATGTCAGCCTTGATAATTACCTATACCATGTTGTGGGGGTCCTTAATTATCATCGTATCATAAACCCCAAAACCCCATTCGAATTATTAAGGCCCCTAGATTACACGGGCCCGTCCCTGCAAGAAGGCAGAAACACACCAAGCCACCAAGCCCCAAAACCCTGCAGTGTCCAAACCCTAAACTGAGGTTAAGGAGTTTCAATTTCAAGTTACGATGATCGGGATTTGAAATTACCATGATCGGGATCTATAGTAAATCATATGACGATGTACGTGTGATTCCGTTCAAATTCGAGCCGGATGTTCTCATGTCGGAGCTCTGCCTGCGCTTCGGGCCATAAGGTTGAGGATTTGGTGATTTAGCTTAGGGGTTCAGGGACTTGCGGTTGAAGCTTGAAGAGTCCGGTTGCCAATCCCTCAGCCTGCAATCTCCCAGAAATCCCAACACCCCTGTAAATGAGGAGCATTACCTTAACCACAATCATCAGCTTTTGCCTGAAAGCTCGGTTCCTACACTCTGAAAACTTGAAACCCTGCACCCCCTGAACCCTTTAAGGAGACCCCATAGACGCTGAGACCATGCGATCCTGGAGCCTGAACCTAAACCCTGAACCGTACCACGCTGAACCCCAAGCCCTTAACCCTAAGCCCTTACCCCTTAACCCTAACCCAGCTAACCCTTAACCCCTTACCGAGTAGTAGAGTAGGTAACCTTTAACCTTTTTCGGATAGTATAGTCCCTATCTAATCCCTATATAGCCCAAAAGGTTGACCTTTAGTTCCCCATGATACCCGACAAGTAGGCTTAACCGCCTTCTACTTGGAGGAGCATGGGACTTAGTAAGTAAGGTTATAAGTACCTTAATTGGGGTTATAAGTATAGCTACCCTAAACCCTAACCCTAGTTACTAAGTCCCATGATCCTTTAAGTAGACCCTAAAACCCCTCTTATACTAGAACCCTCTATAGATCGCCTTCAAAGGACCCCATGATCCTTTAAGTAAAAAAAGTCCTGGCAACCAAGGGCTCCCGAGACGCCCTTTCAAACACCAGCCGATGCCTCAATTCCGCCCGGAGCCGCCTATGCCTGTTTGGGGGTCTAAACCCTACACCCTAAACCTATAGGGGTATATAAACCGTAAACCCTATACCTACAGTATAGGGTTTGGGGTTTACCCAGGGTTTGTAGCGCTGAGAAAATAGAGCTCGTGTAATTTTGGGTTTGCGACTGAGGCGTTGGGTTTAACACCAATTTAAGAGTTACGTGGGTCCTTCCCGGCCTTCCCAATTCCAGGATTTAGAGATGCAGGGTTGCGCACATGTAGTGGGCATGCTGTACTCATGCTTCCGGGCTGTTCTGAGCAACCTCTTGGACTTGCGCGAGTGGGGTTCATGGGAGCCTGTGTATGTATGTCTGTGTTTGTCTGTATGTGTATATGTAATGAATGAATGTCCGTACGTGTGCATGTGAGTATGAAAAAGAAACTAGTGGGTACACATGCAAACTCTGTCTGCCTGCCTGCCTTATCCATGACTGGCTCTTCGTGCCGAGTTTAGGCTCCAGAGGTTTGTGGTTTATGGGCGCATTTTTAGGTTTAAGGGCTTAACGGTTTAGTTTGTTTGGATCTCCTTACTGCACTTCGTCCATGTATTCAGGCGATTGCACAAGTCCTGATGCAAAAAGTTAGTTTGGATCTGCGATAGAGCCTGCGATTCCCAAAGCCGCTTAATATCACCATGTGTTTAGGTCACGTCCCCCCACCACCGGCAGACTTTCTTTAGATTTGCGACGTCGGTCGCTTTTCTTCTGACTCGCTTGCCAGCGAATCGTAGATCCTGAAACCTAAACCCTGCACCCTAAAGCCACAAACTCTGAACCCCCAAACCTTTAATATAGGAATCTGATAAGGAAACCCTGGGCCTATAACCCCAAAATAGTAGGATTCATAGAAGAAACCCTAAAAAGGCCCAAAGTTTCTTAATCAGGTTCTGGGAACCTAAACCCTGAAACCTAAGCCGAAGCCATCATGTGCTGCACGGCTTGGTGGACATACAGTAGACTATGTGGAGCCTTGCCTGCCTCGTGCGAGTGCGAGCGTCGACACCTTAAAGCCGGAACCCCTAACCCTATAAGAGCTGCCCGAAGCCCCGCCACAAACTTCCACCTAGACGCCACTACTACAGTACGACGATTCTTACGACTGATTAGTACTTTTCGTATTAATTTCATGATGCTGGTCATGGTTACCTATTCTTCTTAATAGTGTTATCCGTACTGCTATTATCATATTAGTTTTATTGTCATGACTCTGATTGTGACCGTTATTTTGATGGTGGTTTATGATTATTAGAAGTGGTAGTAGCTGCGAATACAACCACAAGACAATCTGGCGAGAACCCCAGACGCTACCAACGCAAAGGCAGGGGCCCTAAACCTACAAGCCACAACCCGCTTTTTCATACTCGTCGGATTACAATCAGGGAGCATGATTGAAAAGAGTAGTCGCCTAGAATGGGCAATTTTCCGCATCTTCTTCAACGCTCCTTTCGAGGAAGGTAAAAGCTGCACCCTAAAACTAAGGGAAAACTGGCAAGATGTTCGACAAAAATTCACGCCCTAAACCCAAACCCTGCACGTCTTGAAGCACCCAGGTACCGGGAACTCCCGGATTGCCCCACATGGCGCAGCCAGATCCCATGCAGCCCCTGGGATGCAAACTGTCAAGGATGTATGTATTGAGGTTTAATTTGGGTACTTGGAGGTTCATGGGATGGGTGGGTGCAAGTGGGGTTGTAAGTCCCCTAATGTGGGCTATAATTATGGTTACCCTACATGTAACCCCACTTATATCTACCCATGGACCTCCAAGTAGTAGACGGTTTGTGGCTCGTAGTCCTTGAGGGCATGTAAAACGGTTCAAGGGTTTAGGGTTGACACAGGGGAGGAGAGTTTAGGGGCTGAGGGTGTGGAGCCTGGGTGCGGGTGTCTGCGGCCTCGGCAGTTACCCTCTACTTAAAGGATCATGGGACTTAGTAACCAGGGTTACAGTGAGGGTAGCTAGACTTATAGCCCCAATTACGGTACCTATAACCTTACTTACTAAGTCCCATGATCCTCCATTATAGAACCCTTATGGATTCCGTTAAGGATCCCGTTAAGGAGCCCTTCATTATAGACCCCTATAGTACCCTTAAAGGAACATACTAAGTCCCATGATCCTCCAAGTAGTACCCTAAACCCTAAACCCTATAGATCCCTTTAAGGAACCCTATAGATCCCTTTAAGGAGCCCTTGAAGAACCCTTACTAAGTCCCATGCTCCTCCAAGTATAGTGTTGCAAGCTGCAGTCGTCATCACAGACTCGTGCTGCTAGTGTTTTTTCAATGGGGAGGTGCCTTTTCAAAACTAGAATAGAGTGTTGGGGCCCAGTATACCATAATTGTAATAAGACCCCCCAAAAATAGTATTGGTATAGGTTGAATAGCAACAAGAAGAGCAAGTTTCGGTGCGTTTGGTTTGGCTCTTCAGTAAGTTGCCAGTGGTGCTTGTAAGAACAGAGCTTAAACTCGTGGAACCATGTCTGGCTCCTTCACGAACTGCTTCCCGATAAACGGCTTACGGCCAAATCGACGTCTCCGGTGAGGAGCAGTGCTGAGTAGAATGGGTTTCCAGAAAGCCAGGTATGCCCAGCATTTCGCGGCCTTGCCCTCGGAGGCAGTGCGGTCGGCGATTCACGGCATCGGGTTGGCTGAATCTGGGTTTGGGTTCTGCTAGCGGGTTGCAGACACATCGCTCGATGTAGGACTTGGTTCAACCCGGTTTTCAACATCCGGGGCTTGCCAGGAAACCCGCACCTACAAAATGCAGCCTATTACCGGGGTTTCTCGTGGTTGTACTTGCCCCCGGACTGCTCACCCATTCCTGTAAAAAAGGGTTGGTCTTGGATTTTTGTGTGCTCATGGCTTGCAGGGTCATTCGGAGCAACACGGCCTACGGCAACTACATCCAAATCGTCTTTGCTTAGTAGCTGAGTGGATACACTTCACACTTTTTGGGATAGTATTACCCACTATAAAACGGAAAGTGTATACTTTTTGGGGGCTTATGAACTCAGCAACTAAGTTTGTCAAGCACCCTATGCATGCGTGGAGCCGAACTGCAGAAACTTTGCAGGCTGGAAACCTTAAAGCCCAAACTCTCCTGGACTGTCCGAGTGCGAGTGCCGAAACCCTACAGGAACAGAATCCAGCGCATCACCTGATTCCCGAGCATGTGCGGCCAAAGCAGCAACGCAGCCGCCGCGACCTGAGCTGGGTGTCGCATTTCAGAAAAGTAAGGTAGAAGCCCAGAAAGTTGGAACATCAATATGCTCATGCCGTCAAGGCAAAGTAGAGGGGATCCCAGCTCCAGTCATCGCCTTAAGAAGATCTTATCTGCTACTTTGCACGCGGTTTCAGACGATTTAAGGTGCCAACCTAGAGAGTTACGGAGGGAGATACAAGTGATGCAGGTAGTTGGATCCTGATTGCAGGACCCGTTGATCGTCTGACTTTCGAAAACCCTGGGTTTAAAATAGAAGCCTGAATAAATACAAAATATTATTCTTTTGGGTTCCTTACTATAGTTATAAGCATTAAGGAGCCCTAAACCCTAAACCCTATTCTACCTTAACCCCAAGTAACCTACCTTTTTAAAGGCTTATATAAGAAATCATATTAGGGAACCCTAAAGGTAGGTTCCTTAGGGTCCAGGTAATTATTAAGGCCCCTACGTTACCAGGTTTGGCTTCCCAGGAGCTTTTGTTGAGGCTTCTGAGTGGGAGAGTGCTCCGGATGGGGAATCGTTCGTGGACGCAGATTTTAACTGGGTTCCGTTTAAGAAATCTATCTTAAATCTAATGCCCTGGGCATCAACATAGCCTGAAAGCCTTATATAGTATGGTCTTTGGGCCCAAAAGCCTTCATATGTGAGTCCTTAGATGCCTAGGGATAGGGATCTACAGCACATAGCGCGCTTTCCTTATTATGGTGACTTGAATTTAAACTTCTGATCAAGAGCCCAGGTAAGCATGCTTCGGAAGGAAGGGAAGACTTATCCTGACATGCACTCCCCACGCCTGGACCCAGACTGTCTGGTTCTTAGTAGGGAATGGAGAGATGGGTTGTTATTGGAACTACTATTGAGGATTATATAGGGACTAGTATAAGGATCCATTCCCCCATTCCCTACTTAAAGGATCATGGGACTTAGTAACTAGGGTTATAATTAGGGTAACTATACTTATAACCCCAATTAGGGTACTTATTATAACCTTACTTACTAAGTCACATGACCTCCATTATAGAACCTTTATAGATCCCTTTAAGGATCCCTTTATTATAGACCCCTATAGTACCCTTAAAAAACATACTAAGTCCCATGATCCTCCAAGTACTAAGCACCAGACAGCAGATCGTGAAAACCGCGAGATGTGATCCCAGGCCCCAGCACCCGGGCATGGTTTCATCCCTTTCAAGAAGGGTTCGTTTAAGGGTTCCTTTGAGGGTTTTAGGGTTTTAAGGGAGTATGTAAGAGTTTAGGGCTTCGGGTTTGGGGCTTACCTGGAGGTTCATGGGTAGTTATAAGTGGGGCGAAAAGTCCCCCAAATATGGGAAACAAGTATAGCTACCCTACTTATAGCCCTACTGGAAACTACCCATGAACCTCCAGGTAGGGTCCCTAAACCCTACAACCTAGAATCTTTCCTGCGCAAGGTGAGCCGACATACGCCCGGCCGAGCTTCCCGGCCCGCGCGGTAATTGTTCAGGGGTTGAGGGTTAAGGGTTTCCCTACGCCCGCCCTTGTGTCCAACTTTCCCGAAACCTCAGAACTCGACTAACCTCTACAACCTTTTTTCCTAAGCGCTGCAACCAAACCCTAAACCCTAAACGAACGCAAGGCGTAAACGAAGGCAAGCAGAAGCTTAAACCCTATCTCCATGGCCTGGGGATGTCTCGGCTTGAGGGTTGAATGCTGGGCTCCGGTTCAGTGGAGATGTAGGGGGTAGGGTTTAGGGATTAGGATGTTAAATTGTAGATCCAATGCACTGAGGTTAAGGTAAAGTGAAAGCAGGTGGACCCGAAAGCCAGCGGTATCCCGATCACGTTCAGGTCGAACTACAGCGAAACACGGACTAGGAATCAGGGAAACGGCACTAGCTGAAGCTTCCGAGAAGCAGCTTGTCTTTGACTCGTGTTCAAAGTCTGCAATCAGGCGTCTGTACTGATGGGTAGCTCAACTAGTGAGCAGCAACAGCGCCCTTTGCAAAGCAGTCAGTTTGGTGTCAATCGGCTCCATAAGTACAACTACTTGAGGAGGCAATGGGGCGTGAACGTTGGTCTGAGGGAACGATTGTACTGCTCAGTTTTGTTTGTGGTCTCCGGGTGATCTTTGAAGACGATATCTTCGACGATTATTTTCTCCATGCAGATGTTGCCTGTTTGCCTGTGTGCCTGCCTGCCTGCCTGTCAGTCTCTTTTTGTTTTGTTCTCGCGCTCTTTCTCTCACGTCGCTGGTGTTCAGAGACATGCAAACATGCAAGCCTTCGTAGCCGCACATGCGCAGACTCCTACAAACACATCGGTCCATTACGCTTTGCTGCATTGGCCACTTGCCTTCCGACTCCGCAGAGCTCAAAATTGCAATCCTTGAATCGGGGTCGTGCTGTGCACAGAGAATCCAACCCCTGTAGACCTAGAGTCCTATCACTGCAACTCCAAGAACTGCAGTCATTCACCCGTATAATAGATACAAACCCTAAACCTTACACTCCTTAACCACTCCAAAGTTCTGTGGTCTTTGTCTGGACGACCGTCCGACCATTTCTCCTCTCGTGAATCACCGATGCACCCGACGCCGGCCGTCGTCGCGGCGTAGCTGAGGTTGACACGCGCACCAGTGAGTCGCTCCATTCCAAAAAAAGGGTTCCTCATGAGGTTCTAGACTTGTCTTGATACTAGTTCACGATTAACACAACTTAGAGTAACCTGTATATCCGCTTGATAGTACTCCATCGTTTATTCAGACAACATAGAGTAAACTGCAAGTACATACAACCCCCTAAACCCTAAACCCTCATACAACCCCCCATACTTGTCCTAAAGGTTTGGTGTGTGCCAGACCCCCGGGAGGATCCAAAAAGTAGATCCCTTAATGGGGGTTCCTATAAGGTACCCTTAGTAGTATAGGGCCCCAAATTAGGGGATCTACTTTCTAGATCCTAAACCCTAAACCCCTAAACCCCTAAACCCTGAACCCCTAAACCCTTAAACCGAGTGTGAGCGCCGAAACCCTTAAACCCTAACCCCTAAACCCCATAGACCTTACTTTCTAGATCCTCCCGGGGGTCTGGGGTGCTGGCCCTCGGAGGTGGGCGGTGCTGACGAGGCGACGGTAGTTCGAGGCGACTGCATTGCGGGCACGAGCATGCAGAGATAGGGCTTGGAGTCCAGGGAACAGAGTTTATACATATATATATATATACATATATCTAAATGTGGTATATGATATGTATATATATATATATGTGATATATCTATCTATATCTGTATATATATATATATGTATGCATATGTGGATTCGACTTTCCAGCTCTATTTCCAGGCTTTGGCGGGGTTGGAGTCGAAGATGTTGTGAAGCCAGGGCTGGCCAAGAGGTCAAGCGGCTCATAACATCAGCTTCCCAGGCTCAAGTCCAGGAATTCTCCACCGCATCTTTCGTGTTCATTTTTCGTAATGATCAGTATTACATACTCTTACATTACTCTTTCCCCTAGTAGTATTGCGAAGAGGAGACGCAACACAAGAAGTGCGCAAGTACATGTTGCATGTTTTGCTCTGACGACCCCACGTTCGCAGTTGCTTCGACTTCCCGCGACTCGTTGCTGGCAATTCTCGGATAGTAAACCCAACAACCCCACTTGTCAATAAAACGTGGTTACGCGATGGCAGGAGTCAACGAATGGGGCAAAGGAGCCGCCACGATCTCGGTAATTGCAGTTTGCCATTCTCGGGTCTCATTAACGGCAAGGTTTGCAAGGTTAGCCTAAGGTTTGTAAGTGGGGGGTTGGTAAGGTGGGCTCGTCTTGGATTCCAGCACGGCCAACAGTTGTGCTGCCACCCCATCTCAGCAGCCGAGTCAGCAACAGTTTCCTGGTATCAAAGTTCCAGTGCCGGGGGCGTGGATAAGCAGGTTTGAGGAGGACATGGCACATTCGCATCGAGGCGAGGTCGGGTAAAGCTGCCGAGATGGTGTAGGATGAGGGTACCTGCAGTTTTCGCTAGCAGTCGCCAGCTCGTGGTTCTACTTCTGGACCAGTGGCAGACAAAATGTCGTGCCGATGCCCTTACTTGCGAGCTACTTTCTGCGTAGCCCAAATGCGTGACCGTTCTCTTCTTGTTGTTGTGACCAATCTGCTCGACCAAGATGAGGGAGCACCTGCGGAACTAAGCGCGGTGTTGCTGGTGATGGTGTTGACCACTTTGGCACGACGACGGCCAAGAATAATGCCATGATGATGACGATGCTGATCATGATCGCGCTGGTGACATCTGGTGACGGCCGTAACCATTCTCAGATGGTGGTGGCGGTCGTTTGGAGCGCGCCTTGTATTGAAACCATCCTCAACCCTAAACCCCTACCAGGGCCCACGATGCTGAACCTGGACGAGTCCCTCCCAATGGTGAGCCGCCAAGGGCAGGGATATTTGTGCCCGATCACGCTCCCGGATGGGAAGGTCATTTTCATCCCGAGGTCGGTTCTTGCACAGATGCTAGGAGCACATGTATTGTAAATGTCTCGCTGCTCTTGAGGGCCTGGAGATCCTTTCTATGTTGCACTGTTTTGCTACTTCTTTGTGGCCTCTATGTTCCTGTTTTCCATGTGTCGATGGCCCCTCAGCAGCACATCCGACGACTGTGATGATGCATGCTCGTACAGTAGGAGGCGAGAGCGATGTTTTTCATGCGCCTGGCCCCTGAATTTCATGCAAACTGCAAGTGTCGTGAAGACCCGAATTTGGTGCATCGAATTTTCAGCATGCCTGCATTGAATTCAAGAATATGAATTTAAGCCTGCGAATTTGGGAATGATCATAGGTCGTCTTTTGCAACAGTACCGAGCATCCACAGCCAAGCAGAAGAAATGCCGCTTCGAGTGTCTTCTTGGACGACCCCACACAAACCCACAACCACCCCTCTCCCTTTGCCCTCTCCCCCCTTTCCCCCCCCCCCCCCCCCGCTCCCTTCCTCCCTAGGTCATGGAGTCTTGTTACACCATAGCCCCAGCGTCTTGTTGCAGCGTACATAGCCATACCCTCCCCTCTAGTGTCAATACATGCCTGCACTGTCATATGCCCTGCTGTTCCTTAGCTCCAAGCCAAGCGTCTTGTCGTTTCTGAGTGGCATTGTTGCCGAACCAGAAGCGAGCCCACTGCTACTCCCGTTGCCCTACAAACACACTGAAGCCTGACAGGATCTTCATGCTCCGCATCACCACCGCGATCGGGGGACGGGCACAAACAGGGCAGTGCTGCCGGGAACCACGCCAAAGCAGGGGTTTGGAGGGTCTTTCCGGCCCCGTCATTCCCGCGTTCTCGTTCGTGTTGTGGGTTCTCCTCCAACCCTCCCTATTCGGGGTCTAGGTAGCCCTAGCCCGCGGCGCTTCTGCCATGGCTCACAACTGCCAGTTTTCTGCTCGCACCTCTGGGTCCTGGCTGGCTTGTGATGGCAGACGATGCCACGCTCTAAATGCTGTTTCGGCCCCTGGCGCGACGACTAGACGACTGCTCTGACCACTGGGACTGCTTTGATGCCACTCATTATTGTGTGTCTCCTTGGATTCCCCACGGAGAGACCAATGATGGGCTGTTCTGGTTATGCTGCCCCTGATGTATGTCCCATAGCTGACACCGCGGACGCAAAACGTATTCTTGGGAGATGCCCGGCCGAGATGATGGAGTCTGTTATGCTGCACTGATGTATGTCTGGCAGCCGAATACATGCTCCACTGAACGCGAGTCTGGAAGCACAGAGCCTTCGTTGTGCATGCATGGAATTTGGGCTATGCTTTCTGCATACCACGGCTTACACCAAACTGACTGCAGCAATCTGGGTGATGCATTGAATTTGGATGCATACGATACAGCGTGAAGGGCCTCTGCCCTGTGGTGTCTACTGACTGGAGTGCCGATGCTGGGCCGTTTTTCCTTGCATCGCTGTCGAGCCTACAACCAGAGGAACGTACCAGTCTGGACGCTTAGACGTACAACGCGCATGAACGGAATTTGAGAATTTGAATGCATGTGCAACTGCATGAAGCTGTCGAGCCCTCATCAGCAAGTGGCAACGGTCTGGACATTTGGGCGTCCAACGAGCATGAATGGATTGGGAATTTGTGTGCATGTGTTGCTGCATGTATGGCATTTTGCCAGTGGGGCCAACTGGACTGAGGAT